>UESW01004160.1:1988385-2274514 GCA_900491605.1 Calamus simplicifolius
TTTGTCTGACTTGGCCCCTTCTGATGATGAGCCCGCACCGGCAGAGCCGTGAGCTCGCACTCTTGTTGTTTTGTTCTTTCTTTTTTACAAGTCCGACAACGTCAGCATTTTGTAGTCCCTTCCAATTAATGAAAACATTCTTCAAGATGCATTCTGTCTTATCATGAACTTCATCGATTGACAACACGTAGCCCTGTGATCCCATTAGTTCCGATAGCACAGGGGGACTACTCTCAACTCGAGCTATTCTGCCCCAGCTGTTTAGACCCGAAAGTTAGGACCAGGGAGGGTAGGTTTTTTGGAGCGGAAATGCCGGCAGTCAGAGGTTAGGTAGACGGGCTCCTCGAGGCCATCGGCGCAATGCCCTGCCGAGTGTTGGACCTTGTACTAAATAGGCAAGTGGCTTTTGGTGCCTACGGGGGTCGGCTTTTATCTGACCGGCGGGACTTTGTGCTGTCGGGTGTCGGGCTTTAAGTTCAGCAAGCCCGAAGCTTCTTGTGTCGTCCGAGGCGGGGCTTGATGCCTGGTCGGTGCGGGGCTTTAGGTGCCGACGAGTGTCGGGCTTCGTGCCTGGCTGGCGCAGGGCTTTGGGCATCGACGGGTGTTGGGCTTTTATTGCTGAGAGACGATGGTACACCGCTCTGCCAGTGGTACACTGGGCTTCATGCCTGGCTAGTGCAGGGCTTTGGTGCCGATCAGGGTTGGGCTTTTGTTGCTGAGAGGCGGTGGTACACCGCTCTGCCAGTGGTACACTGGGCTTCATGCCTGGCTGGTGCAGGGCTTTGGTGCCGACCAGGGTCGGGCTTTTGTTGCTGAGAGCCGGTGGTACACCGCTCTGCCAGTGGTACACTGGGCTTTATGCCTGGCTGGTACAGGGCTTTGGTGCCGACCAGGGTCGGGCTTTTGTTGCTGAGAGCCGGTGGTACACCGCTATGCCAGTGGTACACTGGGCTTCATGCTTGGCTGGTGCAGGGCTTTGGTGTCGACTAGGGCGGGCTTTTGTTGCTGAGAGACGGTGGTACACCGCTCTGCCAGTGGTACACTGGGCTTCATGCCTGGCTAGTGCAGGGCTTTGATGCCAACCAGGGTCGGGCTTTTGTTGCTGAGAGCCGGTGGTACACCGCTCTGCCAGTGGTACACTGGGCTTCATGCCTGGCTGGTGCAGGGCTTTGGTGCCGACCAGGGTCGGGCTTTTGTTGCTGAGAGCCGGTGGTACATCGCTCTGCCAGTGGTACACTGGGCTTTATGCCTGGCTGGTGCAGGGCTTTGGTGCCGACCAGGGTCGGGCTTTTGTTGCTGAGAGCCGGTGGTACACCGCTCTGCCAGTGGTACACTGGGCTTTATGCCTGGCTGGTGCAGGGCTTTGGTGCCAACCAGGGTCGGGGCTTTTCTGTGAAAAGATTTCAGTAGCTAAAATTGAATCTCGTTAATATTGAATGAGGGGTGGAAACCCAAGTGAATACAGGGATGATACTTGACATGAGAGGAGGAATACATTACTGATAATACCGATGAAGGTTATCTGCATTCCATGTTCTTGGGAGTGGCGTCCCATCAAGTTCTTCAATTTTATAAGCTTTGTGGCGGAGTGTTTCGGCGATCCGGTAAGGCTCCTCCCAATTTGGGGCTAGCTTGCCTCCCTCAACTGGCTTCGAGACCTCAGCCCATTGAAGGACCAGATCTCCTGGCAAGAACATCCGGGGGCGCACACGAGCGTTGTAGTACTTTGCGGCCCGCTGCTGGTAGGCCGCCATTCGAAGCCGCGCCCGAATCTCGCACCTCCTCCACCAGGTCAAGGTTGGCTCGCAGTTGGTCAGGGTTACCTTCCTCGCTGTATGCTTCCACCCGAGGGCTTGGTGCACCAACCTCTACCGGAATAACAGCTTCAGAGCCAAAAACTAAGCTAAACGGCGTTTCGCCGGTGGGGGCTCGCGGCGTTGTGTGGTAGGCCCATAGCACGTTGGGGAGTTCCTCCACCCATCGCCCCTTGCAGCCATCTAGCCAAGATCTTAGCCCCTGGAGAATGATCCGATTAGTCACCTCGGCCGCTCCGTTGGTTTGAGGATGCCCGATGGAAGTGAACCTCTGACGGATACCCAGCTCAGAGCAGAACTCCCGGAAGGGCGCGTTGTCAAATTGCCAGCCGTTATTAGTGACTAATGTGTGCGGCAGTCCAAACCGACATATGATGGAATTCCAGAAGAAGGATCTCACTTTGCTTTCGGTAATCTTGGCCAAGGCCTCGGCTTCAACCCACTTGGTGAAGTGATCCACCGCTACCAAGAGAAACTTTCGCTGTCCAAAGGCTGGGGGAAATGGTCCCAGGATATCCATGCCCCACTGGGCGAAGGGCCAAGGTGCCACCAAGGGGGTCAGGTGAGACATCGGCTGTCGCTGGATATTAGCGTGACGTTGACAGCTATCACATTTCTTAACAAGCTCAGCTGCGTCTTCCTTCATCGTCAGCCAGAAGTACCCTTGGCGCAGGGCCTTGTAGGCTAGGGCTCTGCCCCCCAGGTGACTCCCGCATATACTTTCGTGGATCTCTCTGAGAATGTAATCTGATTCCACCGACCCCACGCACCTGAGAACTGGGTATGAGAAGGATCTCCGATAAAGCTTTCCATTCATCATCAAGAATCTCGGGGCCCTCCGCCTGAGCAGCTTGCCCTCAGCGGGGTTCTCCGAGAGAGTACCGTCAGTCAAATACCGGATGTAGGCGTCCATCCAGGAGGGCTCTTGCTCCACCGGCAACGCTTCATCCACGGCCTCGGTGCTCGGGACTTGTAGGTGTTCCACATATGTCCTCCCCAATGTTTCGTCGGCCGAAGTGGCCAGATGGGACAATGCATCGGCCCTGGCATTCTCCACTCTGGGGATATAGCTGACGCGGAAGTAAGAGAAATGAGACGCTTGGGACTGTACCTTGCTCAAGTATCGGGACATGGTTGGGTCCCTAGCTTCGTACTCCCCGGTGATCTGTCCAGAAACAAGTTGAGAGTCCGTGAAGGCCCTTAAACGCCCAGTGCCTAGCCCCTCAGCTAACCTCATCCCCGCTAGCAAGGCTTCATACTCCGCCTAATTATTAGTTGCTGGGAATTGGAATCTGAGAGCGTACTCCACTACGTCTCCCTCTGGGCTTGCAAGAATGAGTCCGCTCCGCTTCCTTGAGAGTTTGCCGCTCCATCCACATGCAGGATCCAATCATCCGCCTCCTCAGATGAGGGGGAGTCCGCGCACTCCTCCGGTCGCACCTCCTCCATACCCCTCTTGGTCCAGGAACACTCGACCAGGAAAGCCGCCAACACCTAAGACTTCATGGCTGACCTTAGCCGAATGGACAGGTCAAACTCACTCAGCTTAATGGCCCACTTGGCCAGCCGACCGGAGGTGTCAGGGCGAGATAAGATAGCTCGAGGGGCTGGTCCGTAAGCACCACGATGGGATGGGCTTGGAAGTAAGGCCGGAGGCGCTGGGTAGAGACCACCAAGGCAAAGATAATCTTCTCGGTTCTCGAATACCTGGTCTCGGCATCATAGAGTACTTTGCTGGTGTAATAGATTGGCTTCTGAGCCCCGTCGGCATCCATACGACGAGTACGGAGCTGATAGACTCGGGGAAGTGGCCAGATATAAAAAGAGCTTCTCTCCATTTTCAGGCTTGGACAACAGCGGAGGAGTGGAGAGAAACTGCTTCAACTCCTCAAACGAGCCCTGACACTCTTTCGTCCATTCGAAGCTGTTGGCCTTGCGCAGCGCCTTAAAGAAGGGCAGGCACCTCTCTGCCGACCTTGACATGAAGCGACTCAAGGCCACCACCCTCCCCATTAGGCGCTGCACTTCCTTCTTATTGGCTGGGGGCCTCATCTCCAGGATAGCCCTAATCTTGTTGGGGTTGGCTTCAATCCCTCGCTGGGTCACCATAAAACCCAGGAACTTGCCTGCTGCTACTCCAAAGGCGCATTTGTGGGGGTTGAGCTTCATCTGATACCGACGCAAGTTGTTGAAAGTCTTCTCTAGGTCAGCTACATGGTTCGCCGCACTGGTGCTCTTGGTCAGCATGTCATCCACATAAACCTCCATGTTGCGCCCTAGCTGGTCCTCAAAGACCTTGTTCATTAATCTTTGATAAGTGGCCCCGGCATTTTTCAATCCAAAAGGCATCACCCTGTAACAATAAATCCCTTCTCTGTGGTAAAGGAAGTTGCTTCTTCATCCGCCGGGCTCATCTTGATTTGGTTATACCCCGATAACGCATCCATAAAACTGAGAGTCTCATGCCCGGAGGTGGCATCCACCAGCTGGTCGATTCGGGCAGCGGGAAGCTATCCTTGGGGCACGCCTTGTTGAGGTCGGTAAAATCCACGCACATCCTCCAGCCTCCGCTGGCCTTGCGAACCATTACGACATTCGCTAGCCAGTCTGGGTAACGCACCTCGCGGATGTGACCAGCCACCAGCAGCTTCCGCACCTCCTCATCAACGACCTTCTGCCGGTCAGGGGCAAAACTCCTTTTCTTCTACCTGACAGGCCGGCACCCGGCCGGATGTTAAGTTGGTGCGTAATTACCTCCTCCAGAATCCCCGGCATGTCGGATGCTGACCATGCGAAGATGTCCGCATTGACCCGCAGGAAGGTAAGGAGTCGGTCTTCCTGGAGTGGTTGCGGAGCAGGCGTGGGAGCATCATTCTGCGGAGCAGAAGGCCCTGCTCCCCGGAGATGCAGAGGCTCCGGAATACTGGATGCGAGAGCCGGGGGGGCCTCCGTGGGTGGATCGGCCCCGCAGCGCTGCCCCTCAGTGACCGGCTGAAACTCCCTTCGTCCGAGTCGTCACCATGACTTCAAGATCTTGAAGAAAGGAGAAAAAGGTAAGCTGCTGGCTCGACGTCTTTCTTACACCCCCCTTCCTGGCGCGCCAATCTGATGACGCCAAGTCACCTTTCTCAAACGCCAGGGAAGACGGACGTCCTTCTCCTCGGAGCCCTGCAAGAAAAGTCCCCAGAGACTGGCGATACCGGTAGGGACCCTCCGACGATCAAGTCAGTCACTTGGGCTCAGACAAAGAACCGCTTAGCGGAAAAGAACTGAGGCGGTTAGGGTTTTGCTGGGAGGAAGAAAGCTCAGAAAACCAGAGTTCAGATCCCTACTTACAGTACGAGCACGTGCTTTTATACCTGTCCGAATATCCTATCTTACTATTTCGGAAGATCACCATTGTACCATCGCTGCGCGTGCCGGAGACATCCCATACCGCTTGCCGACGTGATGTCATACGTGTCCAACAGCCGTGAAGGCATTCAGTGCGCGCCGTCAGATGATATGACCGAGCACAATTGCAAGTGGTAGCGAATCGTACGCCCTAGTGAGGCATGACCATGCACAGGGACATGCAATGCACCATACGCCGTTATGAGGTATGGCCCTTGTAACGGGGTGCAATCACGGGCGTACTGAGAGTCACGTGGGTGCGTCGTGCGGCCTGAAGTCATCATTTCTTTCGACGATTGAACTGCATGCCAATCGCTGATGTCCCCACCTTGAGACCGGAAGGGGTTCCGGGGGAGGGGAGATGCCGGTGCACCCCGAGACCGATGGGGGGTCTCGGGGTCAAGAGATGATGACCCCACCCCAAGATCGGAAGGGGTCCCGGGGGTGGGGAGATGCCGGTGCACCCCGAGACCGGTGGGGGTCTCGGGGTCAAGAGATGATGACCCCACCCTGAGACCGGAAGGGGTCTCGGGGGTGGGGAAATGGCGGTGCACCCCGAGACTGGTGGGGGTCTCGGGTCAAGAGATGATGACCCCACCCTGAGACCGGAAGGGGTCCTGAGGGTGGGGAAATGCCGGTGCACCCCGAGACCGGAAGGGGTCTCGGGGTCAAGAGATGATGACCCCACCCCAAGACCGGAAGGGATCCCGGGGGTGGGGAAATGCCGGTGCACCCCGAGACCGGAAGGGGTCTCGGGGTCATAAGATGATGACCCCACCCCGAGATCGGAAGGGGTCCCGGGGGTGGGGAAATGCCAGTGCACCCCGAGACCGGAAGGGGTCTCGGGGTCAAGAGATGATGACCCCACCCCGAGACCGGAAGGGATCCCGGGGGTGGGGAAATGCCGGTGCACCCCGAGACCGGTGGGGGTCTCGGGATCAAGAGATGATGACCCCACCCCGAGACCGGAAGGGGTCCCGGGGGTGGGGAAATGCCGGTGCATCCCGAGACTGGTGGGGGTCTCAGGGTCAAGAGATGATGACCCCACCCCAAGACCGTAAGGGGTCCCGGGGGTGGGGAAATGCCGGTGCACCCCGAGACCGGTGGGGGTCTCGGGGTCAAGAGATGATGACCCCACCCCGAGACCAGAAGGGGTCCCGAGGGTGGGGAAATGCCGGTGCACCCCGAGACCGGAAGGGGTCTCGGGGTCAAGAGATGATGATCTCACCCCGAGACCGGAAGGGGTCCCGGGGGTGGAGAAATGCCGGTGCACCCCGAGACCGGAAGGGGTCTCGGGGTCAAGAGATGATGACCCCACCCCGAGACCGGAAGGGGTTCCGGGGGTGGGGAAATGCCGGTGCACCCCGAAATCGGAAGGGGTCTCGGGGTCAAGAGATGATGACCCCACCCCGAGACCGGAAGGGGTCCCGGGGGTGGGGAAATGCCGATGCACCCCGAGACCGGAAGGGGTCTCGGGGTCAAGAGATGATGACACCACCCCGAGACCGGAAGGGGTCCCGGGGGTGGGGAAATGCCGGTGCACCTCGAGACCGGAAGGGGTCTCGGGGTCAAGAGATGATGACACCACTCCGAGACCGGAAGGGATCCCGGGGGTGGGAAAATGCTGGTGCACCCGAGACCGAAAGGGGTCTCGGGGTCAAGAGATGATGACCCCACCCCGAGACCGGAAGGGGTCCCGGGGGTGGGGAAATGTCGGTGCACCCCGAGACCGGTGGGGGTCTTGGGGTCAAGAGATGATGACCCCACCCCGAGACCGGAAGGGGTCCCGGGGGTGGAGAAATGCTGGTGCACCCCGAGACTGGTGGGGATCTCGGGGTCAAGAGATGATGACCCCACCCCAAGATCGGAAGGGATCCCGGGGGTGGGGAAATGCCGGTGCACCCCGAGACCGGTGGGGGTCTCGGGGTCAAGAGATAATGACCCCCCCCCGAAGGGGTTCCGGGGATGGAGAAATGCCGGTGCACCCCAAGACCGGAAGGGGTCTTGGGGTCAAGAGATGATGACCCCATCCCAAGACCGGAAGGGATCCCGGGGGTGGGAAAATACCGGTGCACCCCGAGACCGAAAGGGGTCCCGGGGTCAAGAGATGATGACCCCACCCCGAGACCGGAAGGGGTCCCGGGGGTGGAAAAATGCCGATGCACCCCGAGATCGATGGGGGTCTCGGGGTCAAGAGATGATGACCCCACCCCAAGACCGGAAGGGGTCCCGGGGGTGAAGAAATGCCGGTGCACCCCGAGACTAGTGGGGGTCTCGGGGTCAAGAGATGATGACCCCACCCCGAGACCGGAAGGTATCCCGGGGGTGGGGAAATGCCGGTGCACCCCGAGACCGGTGGGGGTCTCGGGGTCATTAGCCGCCGTTACCTTTTATCCTGACGACGCGGGATCAGTCATATCACATACATATATATATATATATATATATATATATATATATATATATATATTGTTGCCGCCGGGATCTATCATACACACACACACATATATATATATATATATATGGATATATATATATATATATATATATACATATATATATGTATGTATGTATGTATGTATGTATGCATGCATGCATGCATGCATATATATATATATATTGTTGCCACCAGGATCTGTCCTCCGACTCGGGCTCGGTCGGTCTCCTGGTCTGGGCTTCCTCCTGGGCGGACCTGCACAGAAGTCCTCGCGCGAGAGGCGTTGGGGGTGGCCCTCCGCGGAAGACCCTCCGACACTCAAGTCAGTGGGGATCGGTGATCAACTAAAAATGGGGAGAGGGATCTCTCCGGAAAGTCTCTCCAGGGATGGCCAATAGAGAGCTCCAGGGGAGCGCCGACGAGTAGTGGAGGAGAGTGAGAGTGAGAGTGAGCCAGGGGCCGTGAGCGCGCGTATCTAAGAGAATCTAGGGGTGTCGCATTTATAGGCAATCACCTGGATCTTGAGCGCCTTCTGGAAGGTTCGATGGTTTTTAGGATACGGGAATGAATCGAATCAGGCCGTCGTAAGGCCGATGGGATTCGTATCTTGTTCGTTGAGGAATCGACGGCTAGGAGAGCTCTTTGATGGCCTGAGATCTGATAGATGCATAGGTCCCAGGTAGTTATATTAGGTCCTAGACCACTCTTCAACATGATTCTTTGTTTGGGATTCTGTTATGATAGGCCTAGGCTCTCTCGCGTCGGGTTCTGCGGACGTGAGTATCGAGTCATGGACTGTTCATGGGAGTCAAGCTATAGGTAGCTCGAAGAAAGCCGAGCTATGGAAAGCTCAGAGGAAGTCGAGCCATGGGAGGCTCGGGAAAAATGAGCTATGGGAAGCTTAGGAAAGCCGAGCTATAGGTAGCTCAGGGAAGGTTGAGCTATAGGTAGCTCGGGGAAGCCGAGCTACGGGAAGCTCGGAGGAAGACGAGCCATGGGAGGCTCGGGGAAAACGAGCTGTGAGATGCTCAGGAAAGCCGAGCTATAGGTAGCTCGGGGAAGGTTGAGCTATAGGTAGCTCGAGGAAGGCGAGCTGCGGGAAGCTCGGAGGAAGCCGAGCCATGGGAGGCTCGGGGAAAATGAGCTATGAGAAGCTCGGGAAAGCCGAGCTATAGGTAGCTCGGGGAAGGTTGAGCTATAGGTAGCTCGGGGAAGCCGAGCTACGGGAAGCTCGGAGGAAGCCGAGCCATGGGAGGCTCGAGGAAAATGAGCTGTGGGAAGCTCAGGAAAGCCGAGCTATAGGTAGATCGGGGAAGGTTGAGCTATAGGTAGCTCGGGGAAGCCGAGCTACGGGAAGCTCGGAGGAAGCCGAGCTACGGGAAGCTCGAAGGAAGCCGAGCCATGGGAGGCTCGGGGAAAACGAGCTGTAGGAAGCTTGGGAAAGCCGAGCTATAGGTAGCTCGGGGAAGGTTGAGCTATAGGTAACTCGAGGAAGCCGAGCTACGGGAAGCTCGGAGGAAGCTGAGCTATGGGTTGCTCGACCTGTTGGACCACATTAGTTTAGCTCGATCCTCGGGGGCATGTCATAGTGGGCAGAGGGATGGGGCTGATCTTAGCCCCTTTGCATAGTTATCAATGCAATGACGATTCTACCCCTCAACACATGCCCCCCACTCCCTAGTTTAAAGCGTAGGTTTGGGCGTAGGGAGTATAGGCTTAAGTGGCGCGATCTGCATTTGGGGATGCGTATTTGATGGCCTATGCAATGATGCCTTAATTAATGCAGTAGGGCCATCTTGCCTTTCCGAGGTGGATCCGTCATTCCTTAAGGGCAAAGGTAACGGCTAGGGAAGCACCGCGTGGGAAATCTCGATTTTCACGGCGCCCGTAGTGGCAGTTCTAGACGCCTAGGTTGGGACACCTCACCCTCGCCTTGAGGCGGTTTCAATCGGAGAAATGGAGTCGTGGCAGCGCTATCCTTATTTATAGTGCCCTTTTCGCTCTCCTTTAAAGAACTTCGTCTTCCCGTTTTCGCTGCGATCTTGCTTAGCATTTCTTGCGATAGAAGATATGGTGAGCCCAAGCGACCAGGCTTCAGAGGTAACCTTGGCGGATTTGGAACGGATACGCCACTTGTACAAAATCTCCCAGGATGTCGTCTTGTTGCTCCCGACGGCTGAGGATAGGGTGACATCCGGATTAGGGGATGGGACGTTCTGTTACGAGGAAAGCCTGAGGGCAGGTCTCCGGTTCCCTCTTCATCCGTTGGTGTGGGAGGTGATGAAGTTCTACAATATATGCTTCACCATGGTGGCCCCCAATAGTTGGCGCAACCTTATCGGGTTTATCTCGTTGTGCAAACACCTCGGGGTGACCATGACCCTTTCGCTATTCAGGGTGTGTTTCAATCTGATCTCCGGGAGGGCCTCAGAATGGCCTTACATCGATCCCCGGAGATCCTTTAAGATGATATCGGATAACCCATCGTCGATAAAGGAGTGGAAGTCGTGGTTCTTCATAGTCGGAGGGAACATTGGTTTGGACTTCCCTTGGGTATGGGGGCAGTACGTGAAGGATCCAGAAGCGCACCCGGAGTTAACTGATTCGGAGAAAAGGGATTTGATTGTGCTGCGTGGCAGTCGGGCGCTCCCAGCCAGTGTTCTTCTATCGGAGGATGCTCTCTTTGCGGCCGGATTGAGCCCCGTCAATCCTCACGGTGAGTATTACCCCATAGTTGATAGTTTAGCGTGGCTCCATCTTTGATTTCTGTGTGAACTAATGGGCGAATCATACTGCCCCTACAGCCGAAAGGTCGCCGTTCACAGACCAGATGAGGGAGGAGCTGGAAAAGCACCACAGGAGATCTGGCTCTAGCAGCAAGCATCGGTCTGAGAAGATGTCTCGCCCTTTCGGCTCCCGCTCTAGGGGGTCGGGGGGGACGGTGATAGTCGGCGCTCCTCGTTGCCGCGGGCTGAAACTACTAAAGTTTTGGTGGTGCGCGATCTTTCAGCACTGGAGGAGGGTCTATCCAGGGGCGAAGACTGGGAAGTTGCGGGGGTTTCGGAGGAGGCTGCTGAGGTTTCCTCCCCCCCGTTGTTGTTTTGTCTGATGATGGCAAAGGAGAAACGCCAGTTGGCTTGGGGGCCCCCATGGGCGAGGCGGTTGGGTCTCCCTCATTGGAGGCCAGTGGCTCGGCGAGGTTACAGGAGGTGGGAGCGACCTTCACTTCCATCGAGGTGGGGGAAGAGGTTGCGGCTGCTGAGGTTCGGCCTGGGTCACCGGTAGGAGAGCCAGCGGGCGACGAGGAGATGACTGAACCTGCCGAACCAACGACCGAAATTCGCGGGGGGCTTTCTGGTGAAGGGCCTTCTGTCGAGGCACAGGAGGCTCCGGGCAGAGCTGAAGTTCCTGAAGAGTCTATTGTGGACATGGAGATTTCTGAGGGGATAGAAGCAGGAGAAGAAGAAGAGGAAGGAGGAGGGGAGCCGGTGAGCGAAGGAGATGCTTCGGCCGGGGCTCCCCTCGCTGGAGTCGAAGTGTCAGAAGCTTCTCAAGCGAGGGCCCTGGCGGTGGAAGTTGGCCTACGAGAAGTTCATGGGTCACGGGTGTTCTGGCTAGCCCCCTGGGCGTAGACTTCCACTCATGCGACCCGGAAGTAAGCGCCAGGTTCTCCGCTCTGATGCGGTCTGCGTTCCAAGGGAAGGAGAGTTCCTCAACTAGAGGGGGTCATTCGGAGGACCTTGTTGAGGTAGCCTTCTGCCACTCCGGGGTGCCAAGTGAGGCTTTTCTTCTTTCCGAGATTGACGATTTTGCTCTCACAAGGATCGCCACAGACTATGCATCTCATGTAGGTTATCGCACTGGAGTTGGGTCTTAGTCGATTAGCTTGACTATGTCTTTTATGCGTGTGATCCTTTTTTGTAGAGTGCCCTGATTATGAGGGCACTGAAATGGCATTTGCATCTGGCTGTTGGAGCTTGGGATCGGGCCTGCTACGAGGCTGATCACTTCAAGGAGAGGGCGGGTTCTACTGATAAACTCTCTCGAGCCCTAGTGGTCCTCCAGAGGGAGCTCGGGGAGGCTCGTAGGATTCTTGCGGTTGAGAAGGAGAGAGCCTCTCGACTTGCCGCACAGGTTGGTGAACTCCAGCGGGAGCTTGGGGAGACCCACAGGATTCTTGCGGTTGAGAGGGAAAGAGCCTCTTAGCTCACCATACAGATTGGTGAGCTCCAAGGCTTCCGTGAGCAATCCGAGAAGGCTAGTCTGGAGCTTTCTCAGGCCAGGGCGGAGCACGAGAGCAAGGTTAAATCCATGCAACTGTTCTTTGATAAGAGGTGGGACCAGCTAAAAGCCATCCATGCCAAAGATAAAGCCGGCTGGAGCAAAAGGCTCGAGGAGGAAGAGCATAAATGCCGATGGCAGCAGGACCACCTCACCCGCCTAAATAAAGAGCTTGCCGATACAAAGGATTGGCTTAAGTGGTCGGATGAACGAGCTACCCGACTGTCTGATGAGATCGACTTTGCCCGTCAAGAAATTGGAGATACCCAGTCTCGGGTGGATGAGCTAAAAGAGAGCCTTCGTCAGAACCAATCGGCTAAGTCTAGGGCTCTCAACAGGGTCCACGTGCTGGAGGGTGAGCTAGCCCGGCGGGAGGAGCAGGTAGGGCGCTATTAGTTTCACTCATTTTGATCTTTCGACTTTTGCTTTACTTGGTTTTTGCCTTCAGTTGAACGGGGTGAGGCAGGAATTTCAGGGGCGATTAGCGGCGTTTGGAGAGGAGGCGGCCTCGAGGCACCGAAGGATCTCCGAACTGGAGAAGCAATTAGCTGAGGCAAATGCGCGGGCCTCTTCGGCGGTGGAGGAGTACAAGAAATCCACCGAATTTTCCGATGAACGCAGGGCGGCCTGCGTCGATGCATTTCAGCTGGGCGAAGATGAGGCGCGGGCTAAGGTTGCCCAGGTTATCCTGACCTGGACCTGTCGTGCTTGGAAGCCGAACATTATGAAGTGTATACCCCGGGGTTCGAGGAGGACGAGTATGAAGAAATATCTGATGTCGACCTCGAAGCTATTCTGAGAGTCGATGCAACTACCGATGTATCCCGCCGTGACACCTTCGAGAAGGGGGGGCCAAGCGAAGCCCCTGCTGATGCTGCCGCAGGAGATGCTGGGATTGACCCCAAGTCCTGACCCTTTGGGGGACTATATGTGCTTTTTCTTTCTTTTGTTTTGTAGTTCGACGGAAGTCAATGAATAAATGAATCAACCATTTTTCATTCGCTTGTCTTCCCTGGGTGGTTTCCTGTCTCGAATTTTGGAGAAACACCCTAGTAGAGGCCAAGGCATAGGGACTGTCTCGATGAAAAGGTCGGGCGACAATGTATCCTGGTATAAAAGGAGGTTGAGAGACGATTTAACTTGGCTTAGGCCGAATGACGCGGTGGTTTGACCAAGTCCGAAGAATGAGATATCTTTTCAAGGGCCGAGGGACGAAGTAGCTCGGCTAGGGCCAAAGAATGAAAAGGCTCGGCTTGGGCCGAGGGACGAAGTAGCTCGGCTAGGGCCGAAGAATGAAAAGGCTCGGCTTGGGCTGAGGGACAAAGTAACTCGGCTAGGGCTGAAGAATGAAAAGGCTCGGCTTGGGCCAAGAATGAAATGGCTCAGCTAGGGCCAAGGGACAAAGTAGCTCGGCTAGGGCCGAGGGAGTTTGTTTTATTAGTGATCAAACTGAGATTGCATCATTGATGAAAAGAGGGGAGTTCGTCCCCGAACTGGGGGTTCGCTGAATCACCGCTGCCATCTCCTTATCTCTATTTATTACCCCTACCAGTGTTTTGTCTTTTCCAAGGCGAGTCGATTCTCGTTTCACTGAAGTAGGTGGTACGGCCCTGTGGCTAGCAAAAGGTCGCCTGGTAATTTCCAACGAGCCTTTATTATGTCGACTTTTCAACATGGGTTGCTTTGGCATGCGATGTTAATACTCATTTGCCATTGGAGGGTATCGTTTTCGCAGGACGATCTCCCGGATCTGCAGTATCCGCAAGGTCGGCGGACGGTTTCATGCATTAAAAGCTCGTGATCCAGGGTCAGAAGTAATCTTTTGGCCCACGTCATGGTTCGGGCGACGTGCCTAGCACGCATTGAAAGGCGTTGTTTTCATTTCAGGAGGCCACGTGGTGGTGTAGGCTTGATGTTTTAAGTCCCGGGGTTTTTCACTCTAATAGCTATTCCCGGTCCGCCTCTGCTTATAAAAAGGGGGAAAGAGGGGTGTGTTGGGCCATCCCGAAATTTTCTTTTCTGTGAATCATGAAGATACTTATGATGCCTGTTTCTCCAAGGTTTATTACGGGAGAATCGAGCTTGTCCCCTGGAAGTCGCCGCTATCCCCCGGATAGCTGGGGTGACAAAGGAGCCGTTGGGGGTGGCATGCCCTCAAGAAAGGATCTTCAGAGATCGTATGGAGAGCGCACAAGAGGTCCGCAGGGATTGCACGGAGAGTGCACACATACGCTTCCTGTGTGTCCTTTGTGGTTCCCCCTTGGGGACGTACGGTAGGAAGTGTACGCGGGCTCCCCATGGGTTGCGTGAATTTTGCCTCCTCCCCTGGTTTGGATTCCTGGGCTTGCCCGCCTGGGGAATCTTTCGCCACATGGGGAGGGGGTGACGGTGTGTCGTCCGCAGGTACCTTGCCTTTGAGTTTGGGCAAGGTGGAGCGGTACACACCCGGTTTGGGGGAGCGCTCTGGTGCCAGGGTCTGCGAGCTTCCTTCCTACTCATCGGGGGGCCTCTCGGTCGGGTGGTTTGGGGTAATATCCCGGCCACCCTTTCCGATTATTCTGATATCCGGTTGGGTTGCCGAGATATCATTATTTACCGAAGCTGGCCGCAACGGTTGGTCACGTCGTCCGCCCATTATCGGCTCAGGCTGACGTTCGTGGTTTGTCTGATTTATCGGTCCGGATGTCGAGCATCACAGTTGCCCGGATCTGCTTTGGAGCAGTTCGCCCGAGTTTTATACCCGTCTTTATTTTATGCATTTCAATGCTTTTGTAATGCCTCTCAGGCGGTTGTAATCGGTTTCGATGGCAATGAAATAAAGAAAGTTTTGTTCTTTTTCTTAATTCCTATCTCTTTTGCGCCAAGAGTTGTTGTTGTTGGCGACGAAACGAGGCATAAGGACATCTCATTCATTTTTGGACAGGATCCCGCACTATCCGAGCCAGTCGGGGCTCGTAAGCCGCCCAAATCTGGACGGAAATTTGGAGATTGTTCGGTGGTAGAACATATTCCTTAACTCTGGCCGAAGCTCGGAGATTTATTACTCGACCTCATTGGGGTGCAGAGATTTGTGACCCAGCCCTGCCGAGGTTCGGAGAATGGTTACTCGGTCCAGCCGAGGTTCGAAGAATGGTTACTCAGCCCAGCCGAGGTTCGGAGATTTGTTGTTCGGAGAGGTGACTTAGTCGCCACCGTGAGTCACGATACCTGGCCCCTGTGAGACTCGGGGAGGAGTGTCAAGGCGAAACGGGCGGCGCATGGGTATGCTCATCATTTATGATTTGGCACTCCCGAGGAGTGGATTATCGTCAGGTGCCGCGCTCTTTCTTTTTCACATTTTCCAAAGGGCGGCCAATTTAAGATAGCTTGGAGGAGTATTGAGGGCATTTACTGCGAGGGCCCGGCAGATCGGGAGGAACCCCATTTCTAGAGAAGAGGGGGGTTCCCGAACAATTCGTCGACGTTTATCGATTTTGCTCGGGAAGGGGTGTGGCCCTTCGGGTCCTATGGTCGCCAGTTAAAGCGGCGACACGTGGCGAATTCCCATGGGTCGGTATTTACCCGACTGACCAAGATACTCACATGAGGAGTATAAATACGGATGAGAGGGGTGCCAGCATTCACCATCCTTTTTGGTTAGCCTCTCAACAGCTCTTGACATGGCTTTTCAAGGTGGAGAGCAATCACCTAATGGATTAGGCGTAGTGATTAACGGCCATAGGGGCTCCGAGGAGGGTCGCCCCACCGTCATGGTTGATGGCCTAGCCCTGGCGTCGGCCTTGCAAGCCATGAGCGCTTGAGAAGGCAGTTGAGGAGTATCTTGCCATCTCTGCGAGGGAGACCGAGGCCCTTCGCTGGGTCGTTCGTCGGCAGGAGTAGGAGATTGCATCCCTCCACCAGCAAGTCGCCAGAATGTCCCGTCCTATGGAAGACTCGGTAGCTCCCTGGGGAAGGCGTTAGGTCCCTGCGAGGGCCACTTTCTTTCTTTTTTTTTTTCTCCTTCTCTTTTTGTATTTACTTTTCTGATCAATGAAAAAGGCCTTTTTTGACAACCTCTTATTCTCTGAGATCGTCGTTTGGCTTAAAGAAGAACCGTTCGTTTCTGTTTGAATAGTCGGGAAGCCTGGGTGGCTTCATTGGTTTACGCGCTGAGTCATGGCCTCATTTGAGACAGGCGTTTTGGGCGATAGGTTATAGGGGCATTGCCCAGGGGTTTTAGTAGCATGGGGGATTTTTCTACTTTGCCTGGGGTTCGCGGCCGGTCATGTAGGATCCGCCGAACCTTTTAGGGGTTTGCTGGGGGCGCACACTTTGTGTCTGTCGATGGTTTTGCATAGTGTGCTTTTTTCAAACTGACCGAAGTTCTGGGGACTGTTTGGAAGTCCTTCGGCTTTAATCGGGGCTCGTGTGCTTTGGTTTTTTGCCGGGACTTTAGTTCGAAGAACTATTGCTCGGCCCTGCCGAGGTTCGAGAATTATTGCCCGGCCCCGCCGAGTTTGGAGAGTAGTTGCTTGGCCCAGCCGAGGTTCAGAGATTAGTTGCTCGGCCCAGCCGAGGTTCGGAGATTAGTTGCTCGGCCCAGCCGAGGTTCGAAGAATTATTGCCCAGCCCAGCCGAGGTTCGAGATTAGTTGCTCGGCCCAACCGAGGTTCGGAGATTAGTTGCTCGGCCCAGCCGAGGTTCGGAGATAAGTTGCTCGGCCCAGCCAAGGTTTGAAGATTAGTTGCTCGGCCCAACCGAGGTTTGGAGATTTTCCTGCTTGAACAGGTAACTCGGTCGTGCCGAGGATTGGTAAGTAGCACCTGTTTCTTTTCACAATTTTTGGTGACATAATGTGTGGTGATTCATGTTGCGAATTGTGAAACATGTGCCGACAAAGATTTAATAAGGTGATCTTATAAAGGGCGTACCCTACTGATAATACTTACGGAGATTGTCTGAACTCCACGTCCGAGGGATGGATTTTCCGCCTAGATCTTGCAGCTTGTAGGTCCGGGTCCGACGATCTCCGCTACTTGGTAAGGGCCTTCCCAGTTTGGGGCCAACTTTCCCTGCTCCAGTGGTTTGGAGACAGACGCTTTCTGGAGAACAAGGTCGCCGGGCGAGAAGGCTTTTCCTTTGACTCTGGAGGCGTGGTAGTGGTCCACCCTTTGCTGGTAGGCGGCCATTCTGATTCGAGCCTTTTCCCTGACCTCCTCTACCAAGTCGAGGTTGGTGCGGAGCTGCTCCTCGCTGGCTTCCTCTGAGTAGCTTTCCACCCGCAGCGAAGGGAGACCTATCTCCATTGGGATAACGGCCTTTGTGCCGAAGGCCATCCGGAATGGGGTTTCGCCTGTGGGTACTCTTGGTGTGGTGCAGTAGGCCCATAGGACATGGTGCAACTCATCTGCCCACCTACCTCGGGCCCTAGAGAGCCGAGCTTTGATCCCTTGAAGCAAAGTCCGATTGGTTACTTCGGCTGCTCCGTTGGCTTGCGGATGCCCGATCGAGGTAAGGTGGTGACGGATCCCGTGCTCTTCGCAAAACTGGCGGAACTTCGGGTTATCGAATTGTCTGCCGTTATCAGTGATTATAGTATGCGGGAGGCCGAAGCGGCAGATGATGGACCTCCATACGAAATCCTTGGCCCGTGCTTCGGTTATTTGCGCAACTGCCTCCGCCTCGACCCATTTAGTGAAATAATCGATGGCGACGAATAGAAATTTCCGCTATCCTGTGGCGAGTGGAAACGGGCCGAGGATGTCCATCCCCACTTGGCGAAGGGCCAGGCGGAGGATACGGGAACCAGGTTGGCGAGGGGAGCCTCTGAATGTTCGAGTGCCTCTAGCATGGGTCGCAAGCTCGGACAAGGTCGTCTGCATCCTTCTGCATGGTCGGCCAATAGTAGCCTTGACGTAGCACCTTGTGACATAGGGACCAGCTCCCAGGTGGTTGCCGCAAATCCCCTCATGCACTTCGCGGAGGGCATAATCTGCTTCAGACGGGCGAAGACATCTGAGCAATGGCATGGAAAAGGACCGTTTGTAGAGCTGATCATCGATCAACACATAATGGGTGGCCTGCAACTTTAGCCTTCTTGCTTCTCTCTGGTCGGACGGAAGTGACCCTTCTTTGAGGTACTTCAGAACGGGGTCGAACCATGATGGCTCGGCCTCAACTTGCATTACTCGGTCAGCTTCCGCGACGCTAGGTCTCTCTAAGATCTCCAGGTGAAATTTTTGCTCGGTGTCCATAGATTCCGCCGTTGCCAACCGAGACAATAGGTCGGCACGGGCATTCTCAGATCTAGGAATCTGAATAATTTCGAATTCGAAAAAATGGAAGAGTAGGCTCCGAACCTCTTGGAGATATCGGATCATGTTCGGTTTCCGAGCTTCAAACTCCCCTCGACATGACCTGCCACTAGTTGGGAGTCGGTGAAGGCATTAGGTTTCTCCACCTTAAGGCTGCGGGATTCGAAGGCCGGCCAGCAAGGCTTCATACTCAACTTCGTTGTTGGAGGCTGGGAAGGAGAAGCGGATGCCATATTCAAAGGTCGCCCCCTTCGGACTGGTGAGAACCAAGCCCGCATCGGAAAGATGAGGGTTAGATGACCCGTCGACATGGAGGAGCCACCAGGCACCATATTTCGGTTTCTCGAGGGAGTCGGGGGCGGAGCCGTCTTCTGGGATGGTACACTCGAGGAGAAAATCGGCTAGCACCTGAGCTTTGATGGCCAGGCGAGGCTGAAAATGGATATCATGCTCGCTCAGCTCGATGGCCCACTTAGTCATTCTCCCTGATGTTTCGGACGGTGGACCATCGCCTTGATGGGTTGGTCAGTCAGGACTGTCACAGAATGCACCTGGAAGTATGGCTGCAACTTCCGAACGGAGGTGTTCAAGGCCAACACCATCTTTTCAATTCGGCTATACCTTGTCTCCGCGTCGCGGAGTAGCTTGCTGACATAATAAATTGGCTTCTGAACCTTGTTTTCTTCCCTGACCAGTACCGAGCAAACGACACCTTCTGAAACAGCCAGATATAGGAATAGTGTCTCGCCAGGATTTGGACTGCTGAGGAGTGGGGAAGAGCCGAGGTACTTCTTGAGATCTTGGAATGATTTTTGACACTCGGGGGTCCACTGGAAGTTCTTAGCCGACCGGAGAGTTTTAAAGAAGGGGAGGCATTCTTCGGCTGAGCGTGCCACGAAGCGGTTGAGAGCCGCTATCCTCCCGGTTAGGCACTGGACTTCTTTAATAGATGCTGGAGGCGCCATCTGTTGAAGAGCTTGGATCTTCTGGGGGTTAGCTTCGATACCTCATTGGGAAACCATGAAGCCGAGGAACTTTCCAGAGTTAACGCCGAAGGCGCACTTAGTCGGATTGAGCTTCATCTGATACTTGCAGAGTGTTGCAAAGCTCTCCGAGAGGTCCTTGATGTGCTGTGACGCTTCTTTGCTTTTGACCAGCATGTCATCGACATACACCTCCATGTTTCGGCCGATTTGCTCTTTGAATACTTTGTTGACCAGCCTTTGGTAGGTGGCTCCTGCATTTTTAAGACCAAAAGGCATAACACAGTAACAGTAAGTACCTCGGTCGGTTATGAAGGCGGTCTTTTCTTCATCTTCGGGGGCCATCCGAATCTGGTTGTAGCCGGAGTATGCGTCCATGAATATCAGCATTTGATGACCCGAGGTGGCGTCCACAAGTTGATCAATCCGAGGGAGAGGGAAGCTGTCCTTCGGGCATGCTTTGTTAAGGTTGGTGAAGTCGATGCAAATCCGCCACTTGTCGTTCGACTTCTTCACCATGACGACATTTGATAGCCAGTTCGGGTAATTTACCTCCCGGACGAAGTTTGCCTTGATAAGTTTATCAACCTCCTCTTCAATGGCCCTCTGTCGCTCTGGGGCAAAGCTCCTCTTCTTTTGCTTGACAGGCCGATGCATCTCGTCCACATTAAGATGGTGGACGAGAACTTCGGGGCTGATCCCTGGCATGTCAGAGGCGGACCAGGCGAAGACATCGACGTTGCTTCGGAGAAATTTGATCAACTCGCACTGAGGTTCTCCCTTTAGCAGTGACCCAATCTTTATGGTTCGGTCGGGACGAGCCTCGTCTAGCGGCACTTCTTCCAGTTCTTCGGCTGGTTCCCCTCGTTGCTCGGCGAAGTCCTCCCGAGCGTCTAGCTCGTCAACCTCAGGGATCCTGGATTGAAGGCTGGTGACAAAGCATTGCCGAGCCATGGTTTGGCTCCTTCGGACAACACCAATTCCTCGCCCGGTGGGGAACTTCATAGATAAGTGCGGGATGAAGACGACAGCTTTGAGAGACATCAGGCCGGGTCTTCCAAATATAGCATTGTAGGGTGACCTGAGCTTAGTTACTAGGAAGTCCATGTGAACGGTGGCCACAAGGGGCCAGGTTCCTGCGCGAACCGTTAAGGTCATGACCCCTTCCGGGATGATGACGTCGCCTGTGAATCCCATTAGGGTGGAATCCACGGCTCGAAGGTTTTCCATGAGCAGTCTCATATTGGCAAACATATCGAGATACAAACATTCACAGAACTTCCACTGTCAACGAGGATCCGGCTTACATCATAGTCATTTAAATTGAGGGATACAACTAGTGCATCGTCATGGGGGAACTGTATCCCTCGGAGATCGTCGTCGAAGAAGGAGAGCTTGCCTGTTCGTGCTTTCTTTGGCGTCGACCCTTCATCGTTATTCCTGGAGCTCGAGCCGCCGGCCTCTTCAATCATGTTAATATGGCCGATCACGGGCGGATTGGGAGGAGGAGGAGGCTGTTGAGGCTTGGGCTGGCGATCACCTCCTTGCCCTGGTTCAGGCGCCCTCCTGAACTGATTCAGCTGGCCTCGCTGGATCAGCCTCTCAATTTCATTTTTTAGCTGCCAGCATTCCTCAGTGTCGTGGCCGTGCTCCCGGTGATAGCGGCAGTATTTGGTGGGATCTCTCCGAGTTGGGTTCCCTCGGAGAGAAGTTGGCTGGGGGAGCTGGCGCTCTATCTCCATGAGGATCTACGCCCTGGGCACAGTTAGCGGAGTGTAGCGGTCGGACCGCCTGGGCAGGCTCTGGGAGCGATTTCTTGGCGGCAGTGAGGGAGCTCTTTGGCGATGAGGTGGACTTGGCTGGTGGACGGGTCGGTGCCTGTCGGGATCCTTGGGTTCTTTCTTCTTTGCCAGCTCGGTGCGGGCAACTCTCCGTGATTCTTCGACCCTGGCGTATTTATCTGCCAGGGCCATCATATCGGAGAGGTTTGGGGGGTAGCTGACTTCCATCGCCAGGTAGAAGTCACTCTCCTTTGAAACTTCCCCCGTCAAGGCGGACATAGCCACCTCATGATTAAGGTGGTCCACCTCCAGCATGGCCTTGTTGAAGCGGCCAAGGTAGTTTCTCAAGGACTCCCCCTCTCTCTGCTTAACTTCGGAGAGGGAGTCGGATCTCCGCCGGTGACGGCGGCTACTAACAAACTAGCCAATAAAAAGATGGCTCAGCTCGTCGAA
This sequence comes from Calamus simplicifolius, assembly GCA_900491605.1. Lineage (NCBI taxonomy): Eukaryota > Viridiplantae > Streptophyta > Magnoliopsida > Arecales > Arecaceae > Calamus > Calamus simplicifolius. The sequence continues at coordinate 2,009,821 of UESW01004160.1, forward strand.
TGAATCAATGGAACCTGGTTTCAAGGCGTTGAACCAGGTTCGGGCAGATCCTCTGAGGGTGGAAGGGAAGGCGCGGTAGAGGATCACGTCGGATGCTCCGTGGAACATCATTATTGACCGGAAGCTGCTGAGATGATCGTTCGGGTCAGAAGAGCCGTGGTAGGGCTCGATGGCGGGTAGTTTGACATGGGAGGTGTTGGCCCAGATGGCAACCCAAGAGGGGAGGGGGGGTGAATTGGGTTCTTAAAAATTTAAGACTTTTAGAAATGTTTTAAACAAATTTACACAAGATGTGCAAGTGAGAGAATTTAACTTAGAAGCAATGCACAAACAGAAATATAAGAGATAGAGTAAGAGACAAATGAGCACGGCAAACACAAGGTTTTATAGTGGTTCGGCGCAACCAGCACCTACGTCCACTCCCAAGATTCACTTGGGTCCACACTATAATCTTCCTAGATTACAGCCGAGTTGTTTTACAAGCTCACAACTCAAACTTGTTGTTTTTCCGGGATCACAACGAACCCAGCCGGTTTTACACGGGCTTACCAGCACAAAACCCAACTCGTTGTTTTAACGGGGTCACAACGAACCCAAAACGTAAGCTATCCCAAGCTTACAACGAGGTACAACTACCTCCACTGATTCAATCCACTTTGAATCAGTACCCAAGAAAATAAATCAGAGTTTTAAATACAAACAGCTCCTCTAGAGCAGAATAATCAAAATAAAGCTTAGGTTTAGAAAAGCCTGATAAAATGAGCTTGATGCTGGCTTAGGTTCTTTGCTTCTTTTCTCCAACTCCTTTGAAGTGTGGAAACAGGCCTCAGCATAGATTCTCCTAGCTTTGGGGCTTTAGGATGTTGGTTGAAGCTTTTCTTCTTTTCTTTCTAGGTTGGAAGATCTTGATTTGCTCTTGGTTGCTTTGGGATCTCCTCTTGAACTTTTGTAGATTGTAGCTCAGGAGCACACGAATCTCTCTCTTGATTTCACTCCTTTTGAATCTCTTTTCTTGACTCAAATGATTTTTCCAAATGAAGCTCTGTTTTTCCCTCTTTTTGAAAGATATTCTTTTCTCTCTTTTTGATATCTCTATATTTTTTGATTTGAAAAGAGCTCCTCTATTTATAGATTCTGCAAAATATATCCGTTAGAGACAAAGAAAAATAGCCGTTATTCAAAAATCTAACCGTTGGAGCTGAGTGTCATCGTAAAAATTTTGCCCAGATTTGCTGGAGTCGACTCAGCTTTTCTCGAGTCGGCTCGAGCTCGATTACCAAAAATAGAAATGTTTAAAGGTCAGGGGTCGACTCGCCAAAAGTAAAGTGTCGACTCCTGAAAGTCGGGAGTCGACTCGATGAAACTTGGGGTCGAGAAGTGCTCAAAAAACACTCTTCTGGTGTCTGAGCGGAGTCGACTCGCACAAGGAGTCGGCTCGACAGAATCAGGGGTCGACTCGAAAATTTCGTGGGTCGACTCGAGAAATCACATTTCTGTACACTGAGCGGAGTCGACTCTGAAACTCAAGAGTCGGCTCCGGAACGTATCAAAAATCAGAAACTTTTCTGATTGACTTAAAATCGTCCAGATTCATTTTAATTCATTGTTTTGACTTGAATTCAATAAAATTGACATTAAGAATTGATTCAAGAACTATTCCAAAAACTCATTGAATAAAACATGAATTATAAAATTTCTTTTTGAAAGTTTAAACATTGAGCTTAAAGTTACTTTCAAAATTGATTAAAGTCAAACTTTAACATTCATTCATTGTTCAAAATAAATTTTGCACATTTAAATAAACTCATTATATTTTAATGAACTCAATGGCTTTTAGTAATCATCAAAATCAAAAGTTGGGGCAATTATGTTTCAATAATTTCTCAACAATCTCCCCCTTTTTGATGATGACAAAAACATTGAGTTTATGCATGATTGATTAGTGAATTTATTTTTTTTCATAGTTAGGCTTAGGCTCCCCCTCAATGAGGTAGCTCCCCCTATGAAACTTAAATAAATATCCCATTGTTTATCTCATTAATTACTTTGATTTCTCAAATTATTTACAATCATAAAACTATAAAACTCTCCCCCTTTTTTGTTATCAACAAAAAGGTAGAGAAGCATAAACATTCATTCAAGATAAGATTCAATTTCATTCATTCATTGAAAGAAGGAAATACATTGAGTAATCAACATAGAGAATTCATTTCATCAAAAGGTCTAATACATCAAATGTTTAATACATGATTTCAAAATGAAAGCATAACAAAAATTTCAGTACATAACAAGGATTAAAAATCTAATATCTCAGAAATGAGTTCTTACAATTCTAGTTAAATGATCTACAATTTCTTCATTCCTTCAGATTGAATTTTCACATAATCTTTGAGTTTTCATCAACAAAGGTGCAAGCAGAGAATTTGTCTTGAAGCTCGCGTTGCACTTGCATAAGTCTCTCCATCTCCGCATATATCCTTAAGTTCTTCAAATATATTTTGAGATCACCACTTAAGGATACCGAAGAAGAGCTGAGAGTAGACTCATCTTAGAGATACGATCATCAATGAATAAAGAGTCTCCCTCAAATTCATAACTTATTCTCAAATTCAGTTTAAGTTTTTCAGATTGATCATCAAATAGAACTTTGAGTTGCATTAACTGTTGATCTGAAAAGGCAGAAGATGAAGCTTGATCAAAAGATGGAGCGGGGCTGGAGCAGGGGCAGAAGTAGAAGGGCTCGGAGGTGCAGGTGAAGGATGTCTCACAGAAGGTCCTGCAGCCTCAACATCTGTAGCTCTATCTTCTATCAGTCCTTTCCTCTCCCATTTTCCATTCTTCTTGATAAAACCCATTCGATGAATGGTGGCCAAGCTATAAAATCAGTATGTCTTAGATTCCTTCATTGGCTCATTATCTGAAATCACAACCCTTGGCTCGAAAAATCTTTGTTAAATCATTCCATAGGGCAGACTTGATTTCTTTTTCCTCCACAGTCTGCAATGTACCAAGTATCATGCTGGGAAGATTTATAGGTTTGCCTGTCACAATGGCATCCATCAAAGATATCTCTTTCGATACATAGTCAAATCTGCCAGTCTTTGGAAAGAGTATCCTACTGCAAATATTGTGTAATAATCTCAATTCTAATGAAAGCTGATTAGCAAAAACCTCTTCAAATCCCACATCCCGGTTTAATAACCTGGAAGAGCTGGGACCTATCTTCAGAAGAAAAGGTGGAGTGCCAGATAAAGGGTAATCCAACAGTCTAGAAAGAATCAACAGTAACAGAAGCTATGCCTCTCACATTGCTAACTAAGCCATGATCTCCTCTAGACAATTCTTGTAAATTCCTTTACCAAAGAGGGATAGGTGGGCAATCCAAGGAACAATTTTCTCCCATCCCATCTCAATTAGTTGTCTCCCAACAAAAATCCCTCAGCTTCAAATTCAAAATCCACCTTTCCGTGTATGATCCTATCCGCTAATATCTACCTGAGGAGAAGTAGCAGCAGGTGAAGCATCGAAGTAGAAGAAGAAGTGAAGAATCCTGGGTGACGGCTCGCGCACGGGACGCTCACGGTTTTCCTAACGGCTCGCTTCCTCTTGACGCCGGCCGCTCCACGGTTTTGGGTGCCATTGATTGGAAGTGTAATCAGGGATTTAGGAAGTTTGGAAGGTTTGGAAGAGTTTTGGAGAGAGTATTTTGAAGGATTGAAAAGTTTGAAATGAACGGCGAGTCGACTCTGCCCTAGATAAATCAACCTGGGACCACTTCGAGTCGGCTCGCGCAAACCAGGGTCGACTCGGACAGACACAGAAAAATCCCGACTTGAGTCGACTCGCGCCGAGGAGGGGTCGACCCGAGAGTTTCAGTCAAAACCGAGTCGACTCCGATACGCACCGAGTCGGCTCCGAGACCATTTCAGAGAAAAAATGAAATTCTGAAATGTCCGGAATATGATCATAAAAATTGATAAAATAATCATTGAATATGAGTGATCAATTAGATATGAATTCTAGATAAAATTTCCTTAAGATTGATTTGAAAGAATCTTAGATAAAATTTCCTTAGGGGTTTCAAATTCATTCAAAGGATCACAAATTCCTAACTCTCCTCTAAGATAACAAATCTTTCTTCATTTAAAGGTTTAGTAAATATGTCAGCTAATTGTTCTTCAGTGTTTACATAATCTAAACAAATTTCATCATTAGCTACATGTTCTCTTATAAAATGATATCTAATTTCTATGTGTTTTGTTCTTGAGTGTTGAATTGGATTTTTAGTTAAATTGATTGCGCTAGTGTTATCACATCTTATGGGTGTTTATCAAGTGTGATACCATAGTCTTCAAGTTGTCGCTTAATCCATAGATTTGCGCACAGCAACTTCCAGCTGCTACATATTCAGCTTCAGTAGTTGATAATGCAACTGAATTTTGCTTTTTGCTAAACCATGTGATTAAGTTACTTCCTAAGAAATGGCATGCACCACTTGTGCTTTTTCTATCTAATTTACATCCAGCATAATCAGAATCTGAATATGCAATTAGGTTTAATGTGGAGTCTCTAGAATACCATAAACCTACATTTTTAGTTCCATTTAGATATCTTAAATTCTTTTAACAGCTATTAAATGTGATTCTTTAGGTTCAGATTGAAATCTAGCACATAAACATACTGAAAACATAATATCTGGTCTACTTGCTGTTAAATAAAGAAGGGATCCGATAATACCTCGATAATACTTTTGATCAACCTTTTTACCTTCTTCATCTTTGTCCAGCTTGCATGAAGGACTCATTGGAGTTCCGAGGGGTTTCATTGTTTCCATACCAAACTTTTTGAGTAGTTCTCTTGTGTATTTGGTTTGGTTGATAAAGATTCCCTCTTTGCTTTGTTTGATCTGGAGTCCAAGGAAGAAGTTGAGTTCTCCCATCATGCTCATCTCGAATTCTCCCTGCATCAACTTTGCAAATTCTTGACAAAGAGAATCGTTAGTAGCACCAAAAATAATGTCATCTACGTATATTTGTACTACAAGTAAATCTTTACTTTTTCTTTTCAAAAACAAGTTTTATCAACATTTCCTCTTGTAAAATCATTTTCTATTAAGAATTTACTTAACCTATCATACCAAGCTCTAGGTGCTTGTTTCAAACCATATAAAGCTTTGTGCAATTTAAAAACGTGATTTGAAAATTCGTGATCTTCAAAACCTGGTGGTTGTTCTACATAAACTTCTTCATTATAAATCCATTTAAAAATGCGCTTTTTACATCCATTTGAAATAAGTTAAATTCATATGACATGCAAATGCAAGTAATAGCCTAATGGCTTCTAATCTAGCTACAGGTGCAAAGGTTTCATCAAAATCAATACCTTCTCTTGATTATATCCTTTAGCAACCAATCTAGCTTTGTTTCTAATTACTATGCCATTTTCATCTAGTTTATTTCTAAAAACCATTTTGATCCTATTACTGAATGATTTTTAGGTCTTTCAACTAAAGTCCAAACATTATTTCTTGTAAATTGATTTAGTTCTTCTTGCATTGCTAACATCCAATTATTATCTTTTTCAGCTTCTTCTATAGTTTTAGGTTCAATTTGTGATACAAATGCAAGATGATTACTAATATTTCTCATGTATGATCTAGTTCTTATTCCTTGAGATGGATCGCCTATAATCAATTCCTTAGGATGACTATGAGCATATCTCCAGTCTCTTGGAAGATCTATATCATTATGATCAATATTGACATCATCGTCCTTATGTGAATCATCATCTTTAGCTTCTTGTTCATGATCAGAAGATACTTCAATATTAAGTTTTTCAAGATCTTTTTCAATTATGTTTGTATCTTCCTCATCATCAATCTTTTCAGATCTAGTTGCTAAAGATTCATCGAAAACTACATGAATGGATTCTTCAACTACTAAGGTTTTCTTGTTAAAGATTCTATATGCCTTACTAGTTGTTGAATAACCTAAAAAATTCCTTCATCAGATTTAGCATCAAATTTTCCTAAGTTGTTTTTACCATTATTATGAATGAAACATTTACATCCAAATGCATGAAAGTATTTTATATTTGGTTTTCTTTCATTCCATAATTCATAAGGTGTTTTCTTTAATATTGGTCTTATTAAAGCTCTATTTAAGATGTAACATGCTGTGTTAATTGCTTCCGCCCAAAAATACTTTGGTAAGTTGCTTTCGCATAGCATGGTACGGGCCATGTCTTCTAGAGTCCTATTTTTCCTTTCAACTACACCATTTTGTTGTGGAGTCCTAGGGGCTGAAAAATTATGATTAATTCCATTTTCAGTGCAGAAATTTTCAAATAAGTGATTTTCAAATTCTGTTCCATGATCACTTCTTAGAGATACTATAGTAGTGTTTTTCTCATTTGTGACTTTCTTGAAGAATTTCAGGAATATCGAGAAAGTCTCATCTTTGTGAGCTAAAAACATTACCCAAGTATATCTAGAATAATCATCTACAATCACTAGACCATATTTCTTTCCTCCTAGACTTGTGGTTCTAGTTGGTCCAAAAAGGTCCATGTGAAGTAGCTCTAGCCCTAGAAGTTGAAACAAATTTTTAGATTTGAAAGAACTTCTAGTTTGTTTTCCAAATTGACATGCATCACATATTTTATTATTTTCAAAATAGTTTAGGTAATCCTTTAACTAAATCCATTTTAATTAGTTTTGAAATAAGGTGTGTGCTTGCATGACCTAATCTACGATGCCACAACCAACTAATTTCATTTATGTTAGCATTGTCAGCAATTAAGCAATGATCACTCAAAGATAATTTTTCTAATCAACTAAGTAAACATTGCCATGTCTATAACCAGTAAATACAATGCTATCATCAATAGAATTAGTTACAGTGCATAAGAAGATTTAAATGAAACATTAAAGTTTTTATCACATAATTGACTTATACTAATTAGATTATGCTTCAAACCATCAACATAAAGTACATTATCAATAAATATAGATGGAGTTATGCGAACTTTACCAAGGCCCATAATTTGACCTTTACCGTTATCGCCAAACGTCACAACTCCACCTTTCTTTTCTTCTAGGGTGATGAATTCATCTTTGTCACCCGTCATATGTCTTGAGCAGCCACTATCAAGGTACCACTTTTTCTTTGATCTTTTGGCTACAAGACATTCCTGCAATATAATCAAACTTTATGTTTAGGTACCCAAGCTTTCTTGGGTCCTTCATGGTTAGTAGCAATAAAAATTGTTCCTTTCGGAACCCATATTTTCTTAGCTTTAACATTTAACTTTTTATTATTTAATGTTTTGCATTCAAAGATTTATGACCTTTTTCATTACATTTAAAACAAGTTATATTACTTTGGTTGGCTTTTACAAAAATATTCTTTAAGATTTTTGTTTTCTTAATGTGTTATATCCTAAACCTGCTTTGTCAAAAACAGCTTTTTGACTATCTAAATCATGTTAAGTTTAGTTGAACTTAAGTGAATTTCTCAACAATGTCTTTATATTTTTAACATCTTTCTTAAGAAAATCATTTTCTTTTGATTCTTTTTCTTTAATTAGATTTTCATTTTAGATTTTAAATCAATCTTATGAACAAATCATTCTTTTCATTAAGAAGTTTTCTTTTTCTTTTAATTTTAACTAAAGCTAATTCATTTTCTTTTTAAATTTATTTTCATTTTTCAAAATTTATTTTCTTTTTCAAATTTAAAATCAATCATAAGTTCATTAAAGCTTCAAACATTTCATCAAATGTAAATTCATCATCGGAGGTTTCGGAACTTACCTCATTCGTTGTCGTCGTTGGCCATGAAGCAAATTTGCAACTTCTTTTGTTCTTCTTCTTCGGAAGAAGACTCTCACTGTCAGTCCAAGTTGCCATGTAGGCCTTTTTCTTTTTCTTGTAGGCCTTCTTAAGTAAAGGACAGTCATATCTAAAATGCCCTGGCTTTTTACACTCATAACATACTAAGGGCTCTTTCTCTTTGTCCTTTTCCTTTTTCTTATCCTTTTCTTTTTCTTTCATTTTTGATCCAAATTCTTTTGTGGAAGGGCCTCCTTCTTTCATAAATTTCTGAATTTCCTGCAAGGAGAGCAGTCTCATCATCATCATCATTTCATCATCGCTGCTGCTTCTTCCTTTTCTGCAGCTTTGAGGGCATGGTTTTTCTTTTTGTTCCTCCTCAACATGTTGTTTAATTGAAGCTCGTGGGTCATTAGGATCCTAGAAGCTCCTCCAATGGTAGGATGTTCAGGTCTTTGGCTTCTTGTATGGCTGTGACTTGGCTTCCCACGATCTTGGAAGTGACCTAAGAATTTTGCGAACAAGATCAGCATTAGTATAAACTTTTCCAAGACTTTTTAAACCATTCACAATATCAGTGAATCTAGTGAACATGCATGTGATGGTTTCAGTTTGTTCCATAGTAAATAATTCATATTTATGAACCAAAATATTTATCTTTGATTCTTTTACTTGGTTTGTTCCTTCATGTGTATTTCCAACCTATCCCAAATTTCTTTTGCGGAATTACAAGTTGAGATTCGGTTGAATTCATTTGAGTCTAAGGAACAATATAAAATATTAATGGCTTTAGCATTTAGTTGTGCCATTCTCCTATCATTATCATTCCAATCCCTTTCGGGCTTTAGGAACAATAGTGCCATCAATAAGGTGTGTGGGTGTACTAGGTCCATTATTATTACTCCCCACAATTCATAGTCAGAAGCTTGAATGAATATTCTCATTCTAGCTTTCCAATATGAATAGTTGGTTCCATTAAATAAAGGAGGTCTATTCGTAGAATGACCTTCAGCAAAACTGAACCACTTTGTGTTGCCATAAGGATCTTTAGCCCTTGATCGTGAGATCAAATTCTAAATGAGCACTTGCTCTGATACCAATTGTTGGCCCAGATGGCAACCCAAGAGGGGGGGGTGAATTGGGTTCTTAAAAATTTAAGACTTTTTAAATTTTTAAATTTAGCAAGATGTGCAAGTGAGAGAATTTAACTAAAGCAATGCACAAGCAAAATAAAGAGAGATAGAGAAGAGAAAATAGCACGGCAAACACAAGATAATTTTATAGTGGTTCGGTGCAACCAACACCTACGTCCACTCCCAAGATTCACTTGGGTCCACACTATAATCTCTAGATTACAGCCGAGTTGTTTTCCAAGCTCACAACTCAAACTTGTTGTTTTTCCGGGATCACAACGAACCCAGCTGGTTTTAACTCGGGCTTACCAGCACAAAACCCTACACGTTGTTTTTCACGGGCTCACAACTAACCCAACACAAGCACCGCTTGTAACGAGGTATAACAACCTCCACTGATTCAATCCACTGATTGAATCAGCAAAAATAAATAGAGTTTTAAATACAAAAGCTCCCCTTGAGCAAATACAAAATAAAAATTAAGGTTAGAAAAGCCTGATAAAAGCTTGATGTGGCTTGGGCTTTCTTCCTTCTTCTCCAACTCCTCTTGAAGTGTTGAATCAGGCCTCAGCAAGATTCTTGACTTTGAAGCTTTGGAGTTGAGATGAAGCTTTTTCTTTTCTTTTTTGGAAATCCTTGATTTGCTCTTGAAATGCTTTGGGATTTTCTCTTGACTTTTGTGGATTGAGAAGGAGCAGACGAATCTTCTCTTGGATTTCACTCCTTTTGAATCTCTCTTCTTGAGCTAAATGATTTTTCAATAAGCTCTGTTTTTCCCTCTTTTCAAAGATATTCTTTTCTCTCTTTTTGATTCTCTGTTTTGATTTGAAAAGAGCTCCTCTATTTATAGATTCTGCAAAATATATCCGTTAGAGACAAAGAAAAATAGCCGTTATTCAAAAATCTTACCGTTGGAGCTGATGTGTCATCGTAAAAATTTCGCCCAGATTTGCTGGAGTCGACTCGAGCTTTTCCGAGTCGGCTCGAGCTCGATTACCAAAAATAGAAATGTTTTAAAGCAGGGGTCGACTCGCCAAAAAAAGTGTCGACTCCTGAAAGTCGGGAGTCGACTCGAGAAAGTTGGGGTCGACTCGCGAAGTGCTCAGAAAAACACTCTTCTGGTGTCTGAGCGGAGTCGACTCGCACAGTCAGGAGTCGGCTCGACAGAATCAGGGGTCGACTCGATAAATTTCGTGGGTCGACTCGAGACAGATGCACATTTCTGTACACTGAGCGGAGTCGACTCTGAAACTCAGAGTCGGCTCCGGAACGTATCAAAAATCAGAAACTTTTCTGATTGACATTAAAATCGTTCCAGATTCATTTTAATTCATTGTTTTGACTTGAATTCAATAAAATTGACATTAAGAATTGATTCAAGAACTATTCCAAAAACTCATTGAATAAAACATGAATTATAAAATTTCTTTTTAAAAGTTTAAACATTGAGCTTAAAGTTACTTTCAAAATTGATTAAAGTTAAACTTGAGCATTCATTGATTGTTCAAAATAAATTTATTGCTCATTTAAATAAACTCATTATATCTTTTAATGAACTCAATGGCTTTTAGTAATCATCAAAATCAAAAGGATTGGGTCATATGATTTTTCAATAATCTTCCAACAGGAGGGAATCACTTCCTCCATGATCCCTTTGGAGAAAGGGATGCCCTACTCTGCCTTGGGTTGGGACGGATGGGCCTACTTGGCGGCGTCTAGCTCCTGACGCATCTCCTAGATTTATCGATGGATCTCCTCTTCAGAAGTAAGAGGAGGAGCTGGGCGGGGAGAGCGCAGGGACGGCGTTGAATCATAGTAGGAGGACACCGGGGAAAGGGTCCGGGCTCGTCGAGATCTGGGTGGATCCCTGTTACAGCCGCCTCACGGGACCGGTTTGTCCCCTTTGGGTTGGCATGGGGGGTCTGTGGCTTCATGCGGACTAGAGGAGGAGGTGGTCGGAGAGGAAGGAGCTGCAGCCTCCCCATGAAGGTGCGGAGCAGGGGCAGCTGCGAAACGCTCATGAACCAGGTGGGTCAGGGCTTGGACCTGCTGGACCTACGTGGCAAACTGGTCCTGGGTCACTGGGATGGCCGATGGTGATGGGGTCTCAACTGGTGGAGTCTACGACGCCGTATTGCCTATCGGATCAGGTCTTTGAGCGATGACCTGATCCTGGGCTTCAGAGGTTGCTCTTCTCCGATTTGCCATTGGAGAGGTTCTACTCCAGATCGAGATCCTTGTTTCCTTTCTTCAAGTTTTAACGGGACTTGAGGCCCTTCCTCTAGCGCCAATCTGTTGCCACCGGGATCTGTCCTTCGACTCGGGCGCGGTTGGTCTTCTGGTCTGGGCTTCCTCCTGGGCGGGCCTACACAGAAGTCCTCGAGCGAGAGGCATTGGGGGTGGCCCTTCGTGGAAGACCCTCCGATGCTCAAGTCAGTGGGGATCAGTGATCAATAGAAAATAGGGAGAGTGATCTCTTCGAGAAGTCTCTCCAGGGATGGCCAATCGGGAGCTTCAGGGGAGCACCGACGAGCAGTGGAGGAGAGTGAGACTGAGAGTGAGCCAGGGGCCATAAGCGTGCGTACCTGAGATAATCTGGGGGTGTCACATTTATAGACAATCACCTGGATCTTGAGTGCCTTCTGAAAGGTTCGATGGTTGTTAGGATACGGGAATGAATCGAATCAGGCCGTTGTAAGGCCGATGGGATCCGTATCTTGTTCGTTGAGGGATCGACGGCTAGGAGAGCTCTTTGATGGCCTAAGATCTAATAGATGCGTAGGTACCAGGTAGTTATATTAGGTCCTAAACCACTCTTCAACATGATTCTTTGTTTGGGATTCTGTTACGACAGGCCTAGGCTCTCCCGCGTCGGGTTCCGCAGAGGTGAGTATCGAGTCATGGACTGTTCATGGGAGTCGAGCTATAGGTAGCTCGAAGAAAGTCAAGCTACGGGAAGCTCGGAGGAAGTCGAGCCATGGGAGGCTCGGGGAAAACGAGCTATGGGAAGCTCGGGAAAGCCGAGCTATAGGTAGCTCGGGGAAGGTTGAGCTATAGGTAGCTCGGGGAAGCCGAGCTACAGGAAGCTCGAAGGAAGCCGAGCCATGGGAGGCTCAGGGAAAACGAGCTGTGGGAAGCTCGGGAAAGCCGAGCTATAGGTAGCTCGGGGAAGTTTGAGCTATAGGTAGCTCAAGGAAGGCGAGCTGCGGGAACCTCGGAGGAAGCCGAGCCATGGGATGCTCGGGGAAACGAGCTATGGGAAGCTCGGGAAAGCCGAGCTATAGGTAGCTCGAGGAAGGTTGAGCTATAGGTAGCTCGGGGAAGCCGAGCTACGGGAAGCTCGAGGAAGCCGAGCTACGGGAAGCTCGAAGGAAGCCGAGCCATGGGAGGCTCAGGGAAAACGAGCTGTGGGAAGCTCGGGAAAGCCGAGCTATAGCTAGCTCGGGGAAGGTTAAGCTATAGGTAGCTCGGGGAAGCCGAGCTACGGGAACCTCGGAGGAAGCCGAGTTACGGGAAGCTCGGAGGAAGCCGAGCCATGGGAGGCTCGGGGAAAACGAGCTGTGGAAAGCTTNAGCTACTCCAATGCTATCTTGAGCCTCGGCTTATCCTGGTATATCAGCTTGTTTGTCGGAACTACAGAAAACCCTTAAATCAAACAAAATTGCCGGATGGAACACCAAATAACTAAACTAATTACCTCTAGATTGAGAGTTTGGGCACCATATGCCAACCTCTTCATGTTTGATGGGTTCTTCGAAGGCGGTGTCGAGGATATCCTTGGTGTGGACGAAATTCCAGTTGAGCATGATATCCTCCATCTTGCTTAGGATGTTCGCAATTATCGAATTAGGCTTCATTTTCTTCGAGATCTGCTCACCACCTCACTAAAGATGAAGTGAGGAGTGCGAGAGGTGATCCCAGAACCGCAGTGTGCTTACCTTGCACATGGGAGATACGAGGATTGCCTAGGAGGTGGGATCCCACTTGTGGACCAGGAGAGCCACGACGGCCCCCATCGACTCCCTGTAGAGGAACCGGCTCTTGTTCAAGTACTCATCCTTCAGTGTACCCAGGATAGCAACGGTGATTATGGTATCTGTTGCTGTCAAATCATTTTTGGGAAGCGTCGAATAAAAGAGGAGTTTCATGGGCCTTTAAAGGTACGACAGGATTGCCTTTTTAGTCAAAAACCTGTAAGAAAAGTTTCGGACCGATGGTGCCGATGGGGACCCTCCGATGCTCAAGTCAGCGATCTGAAGAACAGGGATTTTTTAATGAAAGAGTAGAGATTGAGTCCTCCTCCTCGTTGTGAGTCGAGGTCTTTATATACCTGTTCGGGAGTCCCTCTTACCCTTCGAGGATAATCGTCAGATCATGCCTTCCGCCAAGATCGGCTCCGTTAATGGTAGGTGGGTGAATAGCCGCTAAACTCGCGCCCTGAATATCGACAACTTTCCATAGTATTTTGGTAACCACCCATGATTTTGGCAAAAGAGAAACGGGTTGGTGGGCCACGTGAAAGTTCTATATGAACAGCTATATGATAAAGTTAGTCACGTGGGCCCCAAGGTGCAGCCATTGGGCAGAAGATGACGCTTAGAGTTGGAGCCAGCTATCCCTCGTAGAGCATTAATTACGGAGTGCTTGCATGGCACTATTCACTGCAAGGCATTCACGAGTAGGTGAACAGTAGGCCAAGGGGGAAGTCCGAGGCCGAGTGCTATGGGAGCCGAGGCCGAGGCTGGTTTCATGCGGAGAGAAAAGGTGGTGGTGGCCGAATGGGAGTTAAGGCCGAGGCTGAGCACGTCTGATGCCGAGGGGAAGTGTTGTGGCCAACGTGGCAACTGTAAATACTTTAATATAAGAGAGAATAAGGCAATAAATGCCTTGGAGTAACGAGCCTTTATGAGGTCATAAATGCGAATAAAGCAATAAATGTCTTAGAGTTTGAGGCCATAAATGCTTTGGTGCGAGAGATGTCGTGGCCGCTGTAGCTTTGTGGGAGCCGAGGCTGAGAGGAACAGGCCTCGGCCGAAGCCGAAGTCGAGGCCGAGGCCGAAGTTGAAGCCGAGACCGACTTAGATAAGGCCGAAACGGGACGAGGCTGACTTGGAGTGCCGAGGTGAGATGTCCGTGGCCGAACTGAAGTGTGGAGGCTAGACTTCCGTGACACTCCATTTCATTAAATGCTCTCAAGTCATTGACTCGACAACCTAACGATGGAAGGTGGCCCTTGGGAGAACCCACACACTAATATGGCCTTTTTTCTTTTGTTCTCTTTCATTATGGCGAGACGCTTGTTGCCGGGAGCAATGTCGTGGACAGAATTAAATGCCCATTACGTCCTTCAAAAGAAAGCCGAGTAGACCAGCGAGGCCGCCCAGGAATTAAGCCGCTAAGAAAGAAGCTGCCAAGGATGGCCGCCTAGGAAAATCGTCTGAAAATTGCTATCTTGAGAGGATGCCATCCAAATTATTATCTTTATTGCCCATGGGGTCAATGGCCCCATCAGTATCCATCATCATTGATGATAACAATGAAGAAAATATCGTGAATGGATTTGAAGAAGCAATCGCAGTCAGCAATGAGGGTGGCGAATTTTTTTGATGTAGCAGTGCTTTCTTTTGGACATTGAATTGGATGTTACAGAAAGGGGTGAACGTGGGTGGCTGCCTTTCCGGAGACAAAACCTGATGGGGCCAGTAAACCCCATGGACAATGATGATGCACTCGAGTTGGACTTCTAGTTAGCCATCCAAATCGGTCATCTTTCGGTCAGCTTCAGCCTCGGCCAACATACCTCGGCCAGCCTTAGCCTCGGCCAACATACTTCGGCCAGCTTCAGCCTCGGCCAACATACCTCGGCCAGCTTCAGCCTCGGCCAATATACCTTGGCCAGCCTTAGCCTCAGCTAGCTTCAACCTTGGCCAATATATGTTAGGAACAGTGCCCTTGAAATCAGATGTATTTATATTTTTTTATTTTTTGAATTAATAAAAGAAGCATTTTTCTTCAATCTTGCCTCGTTTATATGAAAGATGAATGTTTATATGAAAATCCAAAATATATTATGAGACTGTAATTTTAGTATAATGTATACAAGAGGATTAAAATTACAGCTAATATATTTAAACATCTCCGTGATTGATAAAAGTAAGGATCTTCTATCGCTAATCTCTAATACGGTCCATGAACATTCTGAATGTGACAATCTTATCCGGATTGTTGTGTAGAGATACTTAGTGGAGGTATTATATATAATAAGATTATATAGGACTTGGATCGACATAATTTGAATCTTTATTTAAGACTGTTATAAATAATTCAATTCATATCACAAGATGATCATATGTAAATCAACCTTAATCCTGATTTAATCACAGACTCCTTGATTGTGCTATTGGATTTTTTGATTTGTTTGTTAAAGCTCATTTGATGTTGGGCCTAATACTTACATCTTGGAGGTTTAATAACACGTTGGGTTGGGAATGTGATTTAAAATATGGAATCCATGGCTTTTGAAAAGAAGCTTAAAATTAGTTCCCTTAAGTGTTGATTATGGGGCAAACGTTATGCGCGCAATTTATGATTCGATCATAAATTAACTGTTTAACTAGTGAATCAATGGTACTTAAAGAACAAGAGAAAATTAGAGGGATATAACGGTTATTTCACCTAGCTCTAATTATGAACTAATTATGGAGGGTTGAATTACATATAATGATTATATCAATAGATAACTCAAGTTTTCAAGTAAAATTAATATGTAATTTTTAAGAGTGCAGTCTCGAGTTTTTAGTGGAATAACTTGAGATTAATAAACTGAATAAATAATTAAATAGTTTTAATTGAGTTTATTCAAGTTTATTGGAGCTTGAAATTATGGGTCCATGGTCCCCATACCGTCTAGGTTAATCGCATCGAATACTCTTGGATTAAATAATTAATGTGATTAATTATTTATTTTTTTCAAATAAAATATTTATTGAAACTTTATAATAAAGAGTTTATTATGAAAATAAATAATCATTTTGATTGATTATTTTTCTCACATTTATTTTGGTACAATAAATTAGTTATTGGATAAAATAAAAATGTGTTTAGACACATTATTCATATAATAATTGATATGAATGGTTGTACATAAGTGTTATGGAACATCACACAAGAAAATTTTGCTGCGCATATTATGAGTTGATGGAGAGAGAGAAATTTTATTTGTTTTTGATATTTTTGATAATGTGATTATTAAGAATATTAAAAAAAAATAATAAAATTATTTATTAGATATTATTATATTTAATTTAGATATTATTTGTAATTAGTTGCAAATAAGAAAACAACTTTTTCTTTGATATGATCAAGGATTTGACGTAGAGAATTGTTCCCATGCGATCTAAATTAAATGTTGTAACAGATAAATGTTATCTAAATATTGTAACAGATAAACGCTATCTAAATTAAATGTTGTAACAGATAAATGTTATCTAAATTAAATGTTATAACAGATAAACGTTATCTAAATTAAATATTGTAACATATAAATGTTATCTAAATTAAATTTTTGCCTATAAATATGACTTTCAAGATGGTAAAAAAAATGAAAGAAAAGTTTCTTTCCTCTTTTTCTCTCTTATTTTATGTGCGCCATAGTTATGAAAAATATAGAAAATCAAGGTGAGCCCACTCTCATAATTCGATACGATCCTGGTTTCGTTTTAATTTTGCCGATATTTTAAGAAGTACCTTGGCCCGTAAACTCTACCATGGGATTCTTCATCCATAGCTTCGAATCCGGTAGTAGGGTGCATCTGTTCCTTTGAGACCTCAACATAACGGTATGTTTTTTTGTTTAAAAAAAATTATATGATAATTTTTTCTTTTCATATGATAATATTAATTTTATGCATGTTAAATGATCCGCATGCTTCGGCTTCACATATATATGATGATATATATAAATATATATAATTTTTTAAAACCAACAACTGGTATCAGAGCGGTCATGCACTAATATTAATATTGTCACGATGTTGATATGTGATAATTTGACATGTTTTATAATATTTGATATCAGGAATGCATGTTATGGATGGGTATGTATAAATATTTGATATTTGGTATGCATAAATATTTGATATTTTTATGCATAAATATTTGATATTTGGTATTTATTTTTACCGTGAACTGTTTGCTTAAAAGTTGAGCATGGGATATAGATCCGATCCCAAGAATTGTGGGCGTAGGATTTATTATGTTCTTGGTTTCTATCGTGTTCAACCCAGGGGTGATCCAAGAGGGAGGCTATTAGTAGTACCTCGAATCTCTTTCCCAACGGACGTATGGTAGGGATATTAGGGACGCACCGCAAGGAAGGCTGCTGGTAGTATCTTGGTGCGTTTGACCCAACTATCTACGATCCGAAGAGCACAATAGGCTGCTAAGAAATATTTATGATTTAATTAATTACCACATTGGGAATTAATTTTTGAAACCAAAAGGATCTGCGATTTGATCACAGATTTTATCACGTCAAAATCCAAACTGGTTTGTGTTGTACGTGAAGAAAATCATTATAAAAATCCCAAATGGTTTGGGACAAATCCCAAACTTGTTTTTGAAACAAATTGGGCTTAAGCCCACTCCAAACAGTTTGGCCATAAGATGGCCCACGATCATTAAAATAAAATAATTTATTTGATGAGTTAATTTTATCATGCCATATAGAAATTAGAAATATCCATCCTATGCATCATAAAATTATTGATTAGGACTATTTGACTAATCATGATTATGCCTATTTATAGGGTCTTAGTTAATGAACAAAAATAATATTATAATTCTAAATATATTTAAAAAGGTTTTTAAATGGGTGGTTTAGAATTATAATATTAAAATTTGATTCTTAAGTAAAGTTATGAAATTAAAAATAGCCTTAGGTTAAGTTAATAATGAGATTATTAAATCTAAGACTAATCTATTTAATTTCATAAATAACAAGAATATGATTCTTTGTATAGAAATTAATTTTAAAAGTTAATATGTGATATTAAATTTTAATTATATGATTATTAAATTTTTGACATTAATTTCTAAAAGATAATGGTTATCTTAAAGTATTAACAAGAATTTGATTCTTGAAATTCATGAAAGAATTAAATTCATAGATTAAATTTGCATGAGATGACAAGATTTAAAGGTTATTGAATTTAATTCACAAAGATAAAAGGTTATCTTTATATAATAAAATACAATTCCACTTTAATAATGAGTAATTAATAAATTTGTTGGTCTCCACTATTGGTTTAACATTGTGAGACTTAAATGGCGCCTCGAGGCGCTTTGATTTCGTCCCCCTACGGATGGTATCCGTTTAATTCAATAATAATGCTAGATCTCTTAGGATAGAATTTTTATATGTATTTCAAGCTTGACCTACCCTACGGTGGCACGCTTGGGTTAAGTCTAGAAATTTGAAATGGTGGGTCTTACTCATAAAGATATGAGATCAAATGTATTGATTATATCTTTGACCAAACCTTTTCTAATTCGATAGTTAATAAGTGTGGAAATAAGAGTTATTTTAGAAACATACTTATTAATCAGAAGAGTCTCGGTTTAACTAAGTGTGCAAGCTGACCTACCCTACGGTGGTAGACTTGTACATGGCTAGTTGAATTATCGAGGGAATATAATATGGGTTTTTCTTGTATTTTTCTAAATTTTTTCAATTATTTTTTGAAATCTCTATTCCAAAAACTTATAAACATTCATCTTGACTAATTTTTTAGAAAATGGCTTTGAACAATCCCATTACTTCTCTGCTTTCTAGCAACACCCTAACTAAAGAAAACTATCCCAAATGAAAATCTAATCTTGACAATATTTTGACTAATGAGAACATCAAATTTGGTATCACTGAGCCAACCCTTGCTGCTGATCGTAATGTTAGAGAACATTATGACAAGTGGCAAGTTGCCACCAACCAAATGAAAGAGAAGAAAAATAGTAAATGTGATTTACTTGTACTTGAAGCTTGTCTAGTTGAGGTTGATACCTCCTTCTGGATAATTGATTCAGGGGCAACAAATCATGTTTGTTCTTCTATGCAACTCCTTAGTTCTATGAGAGAGCTTTCTGATGGTGAGTTGACAATGAGGGTTAGCAATGGGGCTACGGTATCGGCCAAGGCAGTTGGAACAACCCGTCTTTCGTTTGGAGAGAAATTTCTTATTCTGAATAATGTTTATTTCATTCCAAACTTTTCTAGAAATTTGATTTCAGTTTCTAAACTTCATGAACAATGTTATGGAATTTTATTTAATGGAAATGTTATTTCAGTTTCAAGAAATGGTCTTAAAATTTCATGGATGTTTAGTTGATGGGTTATATGTTTTATCGCCTTATGAAAATGTTTCTTACAATACCGAACTGTTTAAAGTAGCTAATCCTAAGACTAACAAAGACAAAAGGTAATAAACAGTGATAATGAAACATTTCTTGGCACCTTAGGCTTGGTCACATTAACCTAGATAGGATAAACAGACTTGTGAAGGATGGTCCTTTAACAGAGCTAAGTGTTGGCACTCTTCCTATCTGTGAGTCTTGTTTAGAAGGTAAAATGACCAAAAGACCTTTCTCTACAAAGGGCCAAAGGGCTAATGAACCACTAGAGCTAGTACATTCGGATGTGTGTGACCATTCAACGTACAAGCTAGAGATGGTTATGAGTACTTTGTCACTTTCATTGATGATTACTCAAGATATGGTATCGTTTACCTAATGCAAAGAAAGTCTGAGATTTTGGAAAGTTTCAGGAATTTCGAGCAGAAGTTGAAAAACAATTAGGTAAATCACTAAAAATACTGTGATCAGATCGAGGTGGAGAATACTTGATATAGAATTCAAGGATTACCTTATTGAGCATGGAATTGTTTCACAGCTCACGGCTCCGAGAACTCCACAGCAAAATGGTGTTGCAGAAAGGAGGAACCGGACATTGTTAGATATGATTAGATCAATGATTAGTTATTCCTCACTACCGATATCATTTTGGGGATACGCCTTACAGACGGCAATGCACATTTTGAATGTTGTACCATCTAAATCTGTATCCAAGACACCCTTAGAGATGTGGAATGGGCAAAAACCGAGTTTACATCATTTTCGTATATGGGGGTGTCCAGTTCATGTTCTTAAGGGCAAATCTGGGAAGCTAGAATCACGAACAGAAGTGTGTCTATTCGTTGGCTACCCAAAGGGCACTAGAGGAGGTTTGTTTTATAGTCCAAAAGAAAAGAAGGTGTTTGTGTCGACAAATGCCACTTTTCTTAAAAATAATTATATACATAAATTCAAACCTCGGAGTAAAGTTGTACTCGAAGAGTTGCTCAAAGATCAGATTACCACTCCATCAACAAGAGTTATTGAAATTAGGAAAGAAGAAACCACAGCTCCTAGTCAGGATATTATGGTGCCTAGACGTAGTGGAAGGGTTATCAGAACCCCAGCCTACTATAGACAGGATAGCGAAGCAAATGTTGTGGTAGCTGATACCAACGATGATGATCCATCATCATACCAGCATGTGATGGATGATCCTAATAAGGACAAATGGCTAGAAGCCATGAACCAAGAAATGGAGTCTATGTACTCCAATACTGTCTGGGAACTTGTAGATCCACCTGAAGATGTTAGGCCCATTGGATGTAAATGGATCTTCAAGAAGAAAAGAGAGCAGATGGGAAGGTAGAGACCTTCAAATCTAGACTTGTGGCAAAGGGTTATACCCAAAAGGAGGGAGTTGATTATGAAGAGACTTTCTCCCTAGTTGCCATGTTAAAGTCCATCCGCATTCTCTTATTCATAGCTGCATGTTTTGATTACAAAATATGACAGATGGACGTCAAGACAGCCTTTCTGAATGGTTATCTAGAGGAGTCCATATATATGGA
Organism: Calamus simplicifolius; assembly: GCA_900491605.1. Lineage (NCBI taxonomy): Eukaryota > Viridiplantae > Streptophyta > Magnoliopsida > Arecales > Arecaceae > Calamus > Calamus simplicifolius. The sequence goes on from UESW01004160.1 coordinate 2,030,739, forward strand.
GCAACCAGAGGGGTTCATTGTTAAAGATCAAGAGCAGAAAGTTTGTAAGCTTAATAGAGTCATCTATGGATTCAAACAAGCCTCCAGGTCTTGGAACATTATGTTTGATGAAACAATCAAAACCTATGGCTTCGAGCAAAATGTTGATGAACCTTGTGTATACAAGCTCATTAATGAAAAAAGTGTGGTTTTCTTAGTACTTTATGTAGATGATATCTTACTCATTGGTAATGATGTGAAAATATTATCCAACATAAAGAGATGGCTGGCCGAACAATTCCAAATGAAAGATTTGGGAGAAGCGAGTTATGTTCTTGGTATCCAGATCATTAGGGATAGGAAAAACAAACTCCTAGCACTGTCTCAGGCATCTTATATCGATAAGGTGTTGGCTCATTTTTCAATGCAAAATTTCAAGAAGGGTCTTCTTCTGACTCGACATGGAATTGTTCTCTCTAAAGAACAATATCCTAAGACGCCACAAGAAGAAGAGGACATGAGATGGATTCCATATGCATCGGCAGTTGGAAGTCTAATGTATGCTATGCTATGCACTAGACCAGACATCTACTATGCAGTGGGAGTTGTTAGTCGGTTCCAATCAAACCCTGGGATAGAACACTGGGTGGCAATAAAGCGCATTCTCAAGTATCTTCGGAGAATGAGAAATTATATGCTTGTGTATTCAGGTGGAGACCTGAACCCCTTAGGATACACTGATTCTGATTTTCAATCAGATAAAGATTCTCGAAGGTCGATATCTAGATCAGTGTTTACACTTGGTGGTGCAGCAGCATAAATAATTATCACTAAACCTATTAATTAATAATTCAATGTACCTATTATTATTAATATTTTAATATTTTATATAATATTTTAGGTAAAACCTTATCAACTTAAAGAACTCGATTTTAGGAATTTAACAACGCAAACTCGAATCGAACTTAAAACGAGCTCGGATTGATTTTATAAGATTATTTGTTTATTAGCATGCATTTAAAGCAAAGTCGGCAAATCCATTGCCGACTTCATCGTCTTCTTCCAGCTTCCTTCAAACGGATCTCTCTACGCACAGAGATTGCCAGGGCTTGATTTCTTCGCCAAAAATATCACCGCTGAGAAGACCCTCGCCGCCAAAAAAGATCCTCAACGTCATAAATTACCAAAGTATCCCAAATTTAATGGAATTAAAGGAAGTAGATTTTTCTCTCCTCTGATTTCACGGTCAGCAGCAATTAAGGAATATATTTGAAGCAAAATTAGAAGGGAAATCATCTTCAATCTTGCCACGATCCCTTCGAAATCCTTCTGCATCTGTCCGAGTGCCAAATTGGAAAGTAATTTGGAGTAGAAGGAAAGCTCTCTCCATGCATCTAAAGCATCTATAAAGAGCGTCGCACACAGAGGGAGGGAGAGTCGGCAGGAGGTCGAAGGAATCCCCAGACTCCGTTCGTGGCTTGTGAGGGAGCTCTTGTACGGTGTCCATCCCAGGGGGTGTTCGTGCCGTGGAGAAGAGGAGAGGAGCTCTGTTCCGTTTGTGGAGAAGAGGAGCTCTGTTCTTCCTCAATCGGGGAGTTCTCGTGCGGTGGCTTGGAGTTTGCAGGAGGAAGAATGGAAGATCTGTTCGTGGGAGTCAGGGAGAGCAATTTGGAGTCTTCAAGAGTCGTCCGTGGATTCGTGAGGCATCCGTCTAGCTGTTCTGTGTCCATGGAAGGTTGCTCTGTTCCAGACTACCATCTGTGAGACATCCGTGGAGGTTGCTGTTGGAGAGGAGAGGCTCTGCAATCGTGCTCTGTTCGTCTGTTCACAGAGGTCGTGATCTGTCCGTGGTCATGGATGTCTGTTTGGAGGCATCTGCAGAAGGTCTTCACTCCGGTTCAATCTGTCTTCAACCCGGTTCAGTCCGTCTTTGGTTTGATTTAGGAAAAATTTATTCTCTTATTGCCTTCTTAATGTCATAACTTTTTAGTTTATATGAAATAAAGTTTCTATTCATGTTTAATTATTATTAAATTATATTTAGGTGGAAATAATTTAGACTGATCTATTCTTAAAAGGGACGGGCCGTGATCTATGGGTACGGGCCGTGCTCTTATAAGATAGACCATATCTTGATTATTTTGCGTTACTGATTATCTATTTAGTGAAATTTATAAATTTATTTCAAGATAATCGCTAAAGTCCATATGAAATCGATCCCTTACTCTCACTATTCTATTAGTGAAATTAAGGTGTTTTAATCATTGCGCTACGACAGACATAAGATTTTGGCGTCGTTGCCAGGGACTTAAGTGCATTATTTTAAAAAAAAAATTAGATTAATTTTCTCTTAATTTTATTTTTTTGAATAGTTATGTCTCTTTACTATTTTTTTACCTTAATTGTTAGAATTGCATATTTCTTTTTAACATAAAAAAAAGAAAATTTATTACTTTCCTTCTTGTTACAAATCCATTTCTTTTAACCTAATCAAAATTTCCTTTTTATTAACTTACCTTTAAAAAAACCTGAAATAAAACCCTAAGACACCTTCCATAAAACATAATTAATTTAAGAAAAAAAATATAATAAAAATAAAATATAACAAAATAATTATTTTATTTCTATACTTAGATTGACTTAGGTAAAGTTATTTTCTTAAAAAAAAACTCAAATTCTTCATTGACATCTCATAATTTATTAGGAAATTAGAAACCTAATCATAAAATTCTTTTTTTAAAAAAGTAATTAGATTAATTTTGTTTGATAATTTCAAGAGCTGGACATCTGCTTGTTGCATATCATTTTCATAATTAACTTTAAGGCACAAACCCCTAATCAAGATAAGGTGGGGATTTCATCACCCTTCCTTGGCCCATAAACCACATCCTTCATTTTGCATTAACCCAAACCTTTAACTCTAAAATTAACTAGACGTCAGCCCCTAAGGAAATTAAGCTCAATAGGACAAGGCACCCAAAAGAGTTGGACCGGGTCGAGATTGACTGCTTAATTGGTGTCTAGAAAAGGAAAAAAAGTTGTTACTTAATTGGTTCCGTTCGCTTACCTAGTAAGCAACGGGGGGACCCCACTGACCTTATCCTTAACTGGCTAGTTAATCGGCTAATTTTTGATTTGGAGGGCTCCAAGGCAGTCTTGGAAGTTAGGAGCTGTCTAGATCTAAGGTAAACCTAGAGTAGAGAGTCTAATCTTTGTTAACTTGATTGCTAAGAATTATTAAACCCTAATTAAATTATTCATTGCTCTTAGTTTTAGGAATCTTTTAGAATATTTTCTTTAGAATCTTCTTCTTTTTCTTCTATAATAATAATAATAATAATAACTGAATTATTGTTTGCTTTAGAGTCATTGGTAGGGTGTATGCTTGGTCGCCGATCATTGCAACCTAACCTTATACCCTTAGATCTTGAGATAGAAAGAACTATTAGAGCAAACATATTATGGATCCTAATAACGAAAATAATCAACCACGACAGTTAAAAGAGTATTTCACTCCTTCAAGGTATACCTACTCTCCCTGCATTCAAGTACCTCCAGTAGAGGCTGTCCAATATGAAATTAAGTCAAGTGTAATCCAAATGTTACCATCTTTCTATGGACTTACAAATGAGGATCCCTACAAACACTTATATGAATTCTTGGAAATTTGCTCACTGGTCAAGATTCAAAATTTCTCCGATGATGCACCTAGGCTTAAGTTATTCCCTTTTTCCCTAAAAGATGGAGCCAAATATTAGTTAAATTCATTAGACACTGTCATAATTTCAACTTGGGATCATCTTCAGAGAGAGTTTCTTAAGAAATATTTTCCTATAGGAAAAAAAATCAAATTAGAAAAGCCATAACAAGTTTTTCCCAGGTAAATGGAGAAATATTCCATAAGACATGGGAGAGATTAAAAGAACTGATTAGAAAATGTCCACATCATGCTATACCCAAATGGCAACTGGTTCAGTGCTTTAATGATGGTTTATCAGAAAAGCATCGGCAAATGGTTGATGCTTCATGTGGTGGGACATTTATGTTAAAAAATAAATATGAAGCTTGGCAACTCTTTGAGACATTGAGTAAGAATTCATTATATCACATGTCAGTTGCTCATCGAGACCCTCCCATAGGACATAAAAGAGGTGAAATATATGAATTAGATCATTCTATAGATATCTATACTAAGGTAGATGAATTATCCCATAAACTTGATCGGATTCTACAAGTTGGAAACATCTCTTCCCCATCTACCCAATTACATGAGGTCTGCATAATTTGTTCGAGTCTAACCCATTCTATAGGTGAATGTCCAGCTGCATACCAATTTTCTGAACTTGTTCAAGAGCAAGCCCACCAAGCCCAAACCCGATTAGCTCCTAGAATAGGAAATGATCCATTTGCAAATATTTACAATCCTGGCTGGTGAAATAACCCAAATTTTTCTTGGAAACCTCAACCTGTAACCAATTCATCATCGATCAGACCTAATTATCAAGAAACTAATTTTAGAAACATGCCATATTCACAATATCCAAACATCCCACAACCTCCACCGAATAATCATCCTACTTTTGAAGACAAAGTGTTACAAGCATTGAAAGGGCTAGAAATGAATACCCAAATCCTTCACTCCCACACATAATCTATTGCAAAACTAGAAACTCAGATAGGTCAATTAGCCATAGCATTCAGTAGAAGGGGGGAAGGTAAGTTACCTAGTCAGCCTATCGATAACCCGAAAGGACAATTCATGGCTGAGGGTTCCAATAGCCCTAACAAATTCCTAGAACATGCTAAATCAGTCATGACTCTAAGAAGTGAAAAAACATTGAACCCACCTGAACCAACCCAAAAATTAGAAGTGGCTAAACCAGAAAAGAGAAGAAATGAAGAAGAAAAAGAATTCAATGATCAAGCAATCACACCTAAAGCCCCATTCCCTAGTGCTTTAGAATCTCCTTTGTCTTCAGATAAGAAGAATATAAAAATGAATGAGATGCTGGAGTTATTTAAGAAAGTACAAATAAACTTACCTCTTCTCGATGCTATCAAGCAAGTTCCGACTTATGCCAAATTTTTGAAGGATCTATGCACACAAAAACGGAAAGCCAAGACACAAATACCAAAAAAGATCCACTTGACTGAGCAAGTCAGCTCAGTTGTTCAGCAAATAACCCCACCCAAATTGAAAGATTCTGGTACCCCGATTATATCATGTGTCATATGAAACTTCACAATCAAGAAAGCTTTATTAGATTTGGGTGCGAGTGTAAACCTTCTCCCAAGTTCAGTGTATGAGTTATTTGAATTTGGAGAATTAAAACCCACGACAGTAACACTACAATTGGCAGATAGATCAGTCAAAGAACCTCATAGAATATTGGAAGATGTATTAGTAAAGGTAGATGAATTCTATTTTCCTGTCAACTTTCTTGTGTTAGATATGAAATCTAGCGGTAATTGTAACCAAATTCCCATCATCTTAGATGACCTTTTCTAGCTACCGCTAATGCATGTATAAATTGTAGAACAAGTGTGATGGATGTATCTTTTGGAAATAAGAAGATGAGATTAAATATTTTTAATGCTTCCCAAGGACCACCTGTGTATGATTTAAATGAAGTAAGCATGATAGAGGAAGTTGTAGATAAAAAATTTCAAAGTTTGCTTGATTCGGATCCTTTACAAACATTTCTTACACATTTTGGAATAATGACTTTGATATTGATGAGTATACTAAAGAGATAAACATGTTATTAGAACCATCTAAGTTCGACACCATCCCTCCTTGGACTATAAAATATGAACCACTTCCAACTAAACCAAACCCTTTAATACCATCCTTGGAAGAACCACCCCAACTAGAGTTGAAACCTCTTCCAGATGACTTAAAATATTCATTCCTTGGACCCAATGACACCCTTCCAGTAATCATTGCATCTACCCTAACCTCTGAGCAGGAAGATAAATTGGTAGATGTACTTAAAGAACATAAAGAGGCAATTGGATGGACAATAGCTGATCTTAAGGGAATTGACCCTTTCATTTGCATGCACCACATTCATAGTGAAATTGAAGCCAAACCACATAGAGACATGCAACGAAGGCTAAATCCGAACATGAGGGATGTTGTTAAGAAAGAAGTAGTAAAATGGCTTGATGCTGGTATCATTTATCCAATTTCAGATAGTCAATCGGTCAGTCCAATCCAAGTAGTACCTAAAAAATCAGGTATTACCGTGATTAAAAATGAAAAGGGCGAATCAATTCCTACTCGTACATCAACTAGTTGGAGAGTGTGTATAGATTATCAAAAGTTGAATGACGTGACTAGGAAAGACCACTTTCCTTTGCCTTTTATCGATCAAATTCTAGAACGGCTAGCAGGACAAAGTTTCTTTTGTTTCTTAGATGGATATTCAGGATACAACCAAGTCCCAGTATTTCCTGCAGATCAAGAAAAGACCACCTTCATCTGTCCCTTTGGAACATTTGCCTTTAGACGCATGCCATTTGGTCTTTGTAATGCACCAGCCACTTTTCAACGATGTATGTTGGCCATATTTTCTGATATGATTGGTCAATTTTTGGAAGTATTTATGGATGATTTTTCATTTTTTGGTGCGTCATTTGATAGCTGCCTCAAGAACTTGACTAAGGTACTAAAACGATGTATCGAAATGAATTTAGTCCTAAGTTGGGAGAAGAGCCATTTATGGTTCGTGAGGGAATTGTGCTCGGACACATTGTTTCAGAGCGAGGTATTGAGGTTGATAAAGCCAAGGTTGAATTGATTTCAAATCTACCACCCCAACCTCAGTTAAACAAGTACGATCTTTTCTTGCCATGCTAATTTTTACAGACGCTTCATTAAGGATTTCAGTAAAATTTCTCGACCCTTGTGTAATTTGTTGGCCAAAAATAGTTCTTTTAATTTTGATGAAGATTATCTAACAGCCTATAACATCTTTTGAACATTCGAACTGCTTTGACCACTGCACCAATTATCAAGCCCCCAGATTGGACTATACCTTTCGAGATCATGTGTGATGCTTCTGATTATGCTGCAGGGGCAGTTCTAGGATAGAAACTCAATCGAGAACCCCATGTAATTTATTATGCTAGCAAAACTCTTTCAGATGCACAAATGAACTATACTACCACTGAAAAAGAATTACTAGCAGTTGTGTTTGCCTTAGAAAAGTTTAGATCATATCTGTTAGGGTCTAAGATTTTAGTTTATTCTGATCATGCAGCATTGAGGCATCTTTTATCAAAAAAGGATACAAAACCCAGACTGATTAGATGGATCCTTCTACTACAAGAATTTGATCTAGAAATCTTAGATAAGAAGGGTTCTGAAAATATGGTAGCAGATCATATCTCTAGGATCTCAGTGGAATACAATAAAGAAATAATCAGAGATAGGTTTCCTGATGAGCAGCTATTCTCAATTTCCCATAGCAGTCTTCCTGGTTTGCCCACATTGTGAATTATTTGGCAACAGAAAAGTACCTTCCCACTGGAAAAACAAGAAAAAGATAGATTTTTCTCACAAGTCAAATATTACTTTTGGGAAGACCCTGAATTATTTAAGTACTATTCAGATCAGGTGATTAGGCGATGTAAGAGTGAATTCAAAAGTATACTTAACTTCTGTCATTCTCTTGCCTGTGGAGGACATTTTAGTGGAAGGAAAACTGCAGCAAAGGTATTGCAAAGTGGTTTTATTGGCCAACTCTTTTTAAAGATGCACATGAATTTGGTCGTAATTGTCTCCAATGTCAACAAACATGAAATATTTCTCGAAAAGACATGATGCCCCTAAACCCTATCTTGGTTGTAGAAATTTTTGATGTATGGGGTATTGATTTTATGGGCCCATTTCCTTCCTCTTTTGGATTTGAATACATTCTAGTGGCAGTTGATTATGTGTCAAAATGGATTGAAGCCATGGCAACTCGAACCAATGACCATAAAGTTGTAATCAAGTTTATTCAGCATAATATCCTTAGTCGTTTTGGATGCCCAAGGCTATAATTAGTGATGGGGGTGCACATTTCATGAATAGATACTTCGAAGGATTAATGAACAAATATGGAATTACTCATAAGGTAGCTACACCTTATCATCCCCAAACTAGTGGCCAAGTTGAAATATCAAATAGAGAAATTAAACATATCCTTGAAAAATGGTGAGACCTGATAGGAAAGATTGGTCAGAACGTTTGGATGATGCATTATGGGCTTATCGTACTGCATTTAAAACTCCCATAGGAATGTCTCCTTACCGGCTCGTATTTGGAAAAGCCTGTCATTTACCTGTAGAATTAGAACACCGTGCATTTTGGGCCATCAAGCAATTTAATTATGATATGAAAAATGCAGGTGTCAATAGAAAACTTCAATTGAATGAGTTAGAAGAGCTATGAAATGATGCATATGAGAGCTCAAAAATTTATAAAGAATGAACCAAAGCATATCATGACAAATTTATTAGTAGAAATTTTTTGAACCAAATCAAAAAGTATGGCTTTACAATTCAAGATTACATCTTTTTCCTGGAAAACTTCGTTCAGATGGAATGGACCTTTTATAGTAACTCAAGTATTTCCCCATGGAGCTGTAGAGCTTAAAGACCCCAAGCAAGGAAATACATTCAAAGTAAATGGCCAACGTTTGAAACCATATATAGAAGAAATTAATGATGGAGAAGTTGTTGAATCAATTGATCTTGTGAACCCAACATTATCATAATAAGTAGCACAGTCTGGCTGAAGACTTTAAACTTAGCGCTCTTGGGAGGCAACCCAGTTTATTAGTTATTTTTAATTTTGTTCTTTTAGTATGTTCTTTTAGTATGACCAGAGAAGAGCAACAGAAGCAGATTGAAAGAAGATGGCAACAATGAAACTTCCAACCTTCAAATACTCTACCAGGTAGTATCTTTCCTTGAAATTAATTTTTCTTCCATTAGGGACAATGAAATTAAGTTGGGGGGAGGAAAAAGAATAAGTAAATCCTCGAGTAAAACTATAATCAGATGTGTGTACCAAATTCTGTCTCGATTTGAAGTTAATCAAGCAGTCTATTAATGAATTAATGGTTAGATTATTTTTGAGATACTAGGAATAAATTATTAAGAAAACCTAATAAAAGGTAGGGTTTAGCCCAGAAAAATTTTTAGAATAATTTCAGACCCTCTTGACCACTGATCTTAATAGTACAATCTACTTAATAAGGGTATGGGTGAAAATGCCGTTAAAAAAAAATCTCTCAAAGTTAATAAAATTAGGTTCTTAGCATCTTTCACTGAGTAACCGGGCCCCGTCACCTAAGAAAGTGATGTTGTTCGCGTAAAAAGGTGAGAATGTAAAAGAACCTAAGTAAGTCAGTCCTACCTAAAGCCTTTTTGACTCGAGTAAGTAAGTCCGAGGGGTGTTTTACACCTAATGCCCTAAAACCAATTGGTTTGGGAGCCATTGGCCTAAAGCTCGCTACAAGGGTTAATTAGAAAGCAAGGGGTTAGAACATTGTACTGACTTTACAAATAAATAAATAAATAAGAGAACTAAAGTATAAACGACATTACACCCAACCCAAATTAAGTTAGAAGACTTAATTAGAGAAGTGGAAAGTTGGTGAAGGAAGACTTCTATAAATTCTTATAGACTATATTTATCATTAAATGGGTAAACTTAATAATCCAATGAAGTACCTCCCTTATGATCTAACCAGAAATTTTTAAGAAGAACTGTAAGATAACTATCAATTCTTGGACTAGCTTGGTACATATTTCTAAATTTTCTTATTTGCTGAGGACGAGTAAGATTCAAGTTGGAGGGAGTGATAAACGCACAAATTAATTATCACTAAACCTATTAATTAATAATTCAATGTACCTATTATTATTTAATATTTTAATATTTTATATAAATTTTAGGTAAAACCTTATCAACTTAAAGAACTCGATTTTAGTAATTTAACAACACAAACGACACTTGAATCAGACTTAAAATGAGCTCAGAATAGATTTATAAGATTTATTTGTTTATTAGCACGCATTTTAAAGCAAAGTTGGCAAATCCATTGCCGACTTCATCGTCTTCTTCCAGCTTCCTTCAAACGGATCTCTCTAACGCACAGAGATTGCCAGGGCTTGATTTCTTTACCAAAATATTGCCGCTAAGAAGATCCTCACGCCAAAAAGATCCTCAACATCAGAAATTACCAAAAGTATTCCAAATTTAATGAAATTAAAGGAAGAAGCCAGATTTTTCTCTCCTCTGATTTCATGGTCGGCAGCAATTAAGGACTATATTTGAAGCAAAATTGGAAGGGAAATCATCTGCAATCTTGCCATGATCCCTCCGAAATCCTTCCGCATCTGTCCGGGTGCCAAATTGGGAAAGTAATTTGGAGTAGAAGGAAAGCTCTCTCCGCGCGTCTGAAGCATCTATAAAGAGCATCGCACACAGAGGGAGGGGAGTTGGCAGGAGGTCAGAGGAATCCCAAGACTCCGTTTGTGGCTTGTGAGGGAGCTCTCGTATGGTGTCCATCCCATGAGGTGTTCATGCCATGGAGAAGGAGAGGAGCTCTGTTCCGTCCGTGGAGAAGAGGAGCTATGTTCTTCCTCAATCGGGGAGTTCTCGTGCGGTGGCTTGGAGTTTGCAGGAGGAAGAATGGAAGATCTGTTCGTGGGAGTCAGGGAGAGCAATTTGGAGTCTTCAAGAGCCGTCCGTGGATTCGTAAGGCATCCGTCCAACTGTTCTGTGTCCGTGGAAGGTTGCTCTGTTCCAGACTGCCATCCGTGAGACATCCGTGGAGGTTGCTGTTGGAGGAGGAGAGGCTCTACAATCGTGCTCTATTCGTCTGTTCACAGAGGTCGTGATTCGTCCGTGGTTCATGGATGTCTGTTTGGAGGCATATGCAGAAGGTCTTCACTCCGGTTTAATCTATCTTCAACCCGGTTCAGTCCATCTTTGGTTTGATTTAGGAAAAATTTATTCTCTTGTGCCTTCTTAATGTCATAACTTTTAGTTTATATGAAATAAAGTTTCTATTCATGTTTAATTATTATTAAATTATATTTAGGTGGAAATAATTTTAGACTGATCTATTCTTAAAAGGGACGGGCCGTGATCTACGGGTACGGGTCGTGCTCTTATAAGATAGACCATATCTTGATTATTTTGCATTATTGATTATCTATTTAGTTAAATTTATAAATTTATTCAAGATAATCGCTAAAGTCCATATGAAATCGATCCCTTACTCTCACTATTCTATTAGTAAAATTAAGGTGTTTTAATCGTTGCGCTACGACACGCATCATGGTGTAACAGTTGTTGGAGAAGTATCAAACAATCTAGCATTGTTGATTCTACCATGGAAGCTGAGTACATAGCGGCTTGTGAAGTAGCTAAAGAAGCAGCTAAAGAATCAGTTTGGCTTAAAAAGTTCTATACTGACTTGAAAGTTGTTCCAGGAATGTATATGCATTAACATTATTTTGTGATAACAGTGGTGCTATGGCTAATTCAAGAGAACCCAAAAGTCATAAAAGGGGCAAGCATATCGAGAGAAAATACCTTCTCATCAGAGAGATCGTGCATCGAGGTATGTCAATGTTATGAAGATAGCATCGGAACAAAATCTGGCTGATCCGTTCACAAAGACGCTGCCTGAGAAGACGTTCAACAAACATCTTATGGGAATGTGATTAAAAGATATGTCACATACGCTTTAGGGCAAGTGGGAGATTGCCTTGAAAAATCAGATATATTTATACTTTTTGATTTTCTAAATTAATAAAAGAAGCATTTTTCTTCAATCTTGCCTCATTTATATGAAAGATGAATGTTTATATGAAAATCCAAAATATATTATAAGGCTATAATTTTAGTATAATGTATACAAGAGGATTAAAATTACAACTAATATATTTAAACATCTCCATGATTGATAGAAGTAAGGATCTTCTATCGCTAATCTCTAATACGGTCCATGAACATTCTGAATGTGACAATCTTATCCGGATTATTGTGTAGAGACATTTAGTTGAGGTATTATATATAATAAGATTATATAGGACTTGGACCGACATAATTTGAATCTTTATTCAAGACCGTTATAAAGAATTCAATTCATGTCACAAGATGATCATATGTAAATCAACCTTAATTCTGATTTAATCACAGACTCCTTGATTGTGCTATTGGATCTTTTGATTTGTTTGTAAAAAGCTCATTTGATGTTGGGCCCAATACTTACATCTTGGAGGTTTAATAACACGTTGGGCTGAGAATGTGATTTAAAGATATGGAATCCATGGCTTTTGAAAAGAAGCTTAAAATTAGTTTCCTTAAGTGTTGATTATGGGGCTAAACAGTTATGCACGCAATTTATGATTCGATCATAAATTAACTGTTTAACTAGTGAATCATTGGTATTTAAAGAATAAGAGAAAATTAGAGGGGTATAACGGTTATTTCACCTAGCTATAATTATGAACTATTTATGGAGGGTTGAATTACATGAGTGGACAACTCAAGTTTTCAAGCTATAATTTCCAAGAGTGCAGTCTTGAGTTTTTAGTGAAATAACTTCGAGATTAATAAACTGAATAAATAATTAAAGAGTTTTAATTAAGTTTATTCAAGTTTATTGGAGCTTGAAATTATGGGTCCATGGTCCCCACACCGTCTTAGGTTAATCGCATCGAATACTCTTGGATTGAATAATTAATATGATTAATTATTTATTTTTCTCAAATAAAATATTTATTGAAACTTTACAATAAAGAGTTTATTATGAAAATAAATAATCAATTTGATTGATTATTTTTCTTACATTTATTTTAATACAATAAATTAGTTATTAGATAAAATAAAAATGTGTTTAGATACATTATTCATATAATAATCGATATGAATGGTTGTACATAAGTATTATGAAACATCATACAAAAAAATTTTGCTCTTGTAAATGGCGCATATTATGAGTGGGTGGAGAGAGAGAAATTTTATTTATTTTTATTTTTGATATTTTTGATAATGTGATTATTAAGAATATTAAAAAAATAAAAAAATAAATTTGATTTATTAGATATTATTATATTTAATTTAGATATTTTTGTAAATTAGTTGCAAATAAGAAAACAACTTTTTCTTTGACATCAAGGAGAATTGTTCCTATGCGATCTAAATTAAATGTTGTAACAGATAAATGTTATCTAAATGTTGTAACAGATAAACATTATCTAAATTAAATTTGTAACCATTAAATGTTATCTAAATTAAATGTTGTAACAGATAAACGTTGTCTAAATTAAATTCCGATTCACCTAGAGCCTATAAATATGGCATAAGATGGACTTTTAGATGGTAGAAAAAATTAAAAGAAAATTTCTTTCCTCTTTTTCTCTCTTATTTTATGTTTGTCATAGTTGTGAGAAATATAGAAAATCAAGAGTGAGCCTACTCTCATAATTTGATACCGATCCTAAGAGGTGAGGAAGGCAATTTTAAAAAGTACCTTAGCCTATAAACTCTATATGGGATTCTTTATCCATAGCTTCGAATCCGGTAGTGGGGCGCATCTGTTCCTTCGAGACCTCAACATAACGATATGTTTTTATGTTTAAAAAAATATATGATAATTTTTCATTTTCATATGATAATATTAATTTTATGCATGTTAAACGATTCGCATGCTTCCGCTTCACATATATATGATGATATATAAAATATATAATTTTTTGAAACCAACATATACCTCGGCCAACCTCAATCTCGACGGCCAATATACCTCGGCCAACATACCTCGGCCATAAATAGTGCCATGCAAATGTTCACCCACGGCCTTCTCTGGAGCTCATCCAAGGGCATGAACAGTGCCATACACGTACTCTATAATCAATACTCCACGAGGAACAGAGCTAGCTTCAACTCCAAATTTTATCTTCTGCCTCAGCGGCTACACTTTGAGGCCCATGTACCTGACTTTATCGCCCATCACTATCTATATAGGACAGCGAAAGGGTGGCATGGGGGACATCTGGCTAGTGCCATAACGGTCGGCCACGCCCTGCAGCAACCTGCAACAACTGTCCAAACCAAGCAATATCTGCCAACTATGCAGCCACCCATATTTGACGGGACATGGCCTGCACCTCTGACAAATCACATGGAGGCCAGCCCCACTGTGCTGCCCTCATCATCAATGCTCTGACAAGTGATCATGCCTCAAGGCTAGCAGGCTCTAAGCACCAATAATATGGATAAGAGGGACCCCGACCAGGTAACTCCAAGAACAACTCAACACACACTACATCTAAACGCTCATTTATTCTGGCACACAGAGAGCATCTCTCTAAGCCTCTCTTTTTCTTTCGAGCTTTCTTAAGCTCATGGTTGTTGCTCAGAGCATTGACTTGAGCGTCAGAGGGTCCCTATCGGAATCTTCGGTCTCCGGGACTTGTTTGTAGGCTCCCAAGCACGAGGAACTCATCGAAGGATCTCGAGCTTACTGAAGGAGGCGATCGAATGCTCGCGACGCTTGAAGATGGTGATTTGGCGTCAACAAAACCTAATGGTGCAATTCTGTCCACTTCGTAATAAAAGAGATAAAGACCACAATAATTATAAATTGATTAAATAATTTAAATGAAAATATGCTTTTGATCCTCAAGAATAATAATGGGATAGATTAAGGCTGGATTTTACCTTACCCCACTCTGGTCTTCTGTATCCATTTTATTTTCATCCTATGTCTTCTCTGAAGAACAAGTATAGCTCCATGATCGATCCTACAGTCAAATAAAATTACCACCACTATTGGTTATGAAAACTTAGAACTCAGAGTTCATTTTGATCCTTAAATATTTAATTATCATATTTTTACCCCTTACATCTTAATAAGTTTGCACTTTCGATATCTTGTTATATGAGATAGGTTAAAATTAACAATATGTCTGATATAGCCAATCAGTTCATATCTTCATGTTAAAATAATACATATGCTATTTCGTTAATTTTAGTATATTCTATGTAACGTAATGTGAGGAATGTAATATTTTAAAATACAAGAGGGTAGACTGTAATAAATAAAAGTTTAAAATTAAATTAAATTTTAAGTAAAATTTTGAGGAATAAAATATATTTTAGCTAAAAAATTTGAATAGTATGTAGTATATAAGCATAAGCATAATGTGTGTATATAAACACTCATATATTTTAAATGGAAAACCTTGCGGCAATTATTATGCATTTTTGCAAAAGATGCTTTAAAGAATATAAATAGTTTATTTGAATTAAAAATAATGAAAGCGCTCATATTATTCATGATATAAGGGATGAATAACTTCATAACCAGTCCCAATTTAGTTCATAACCAATCTCATTATAAGTGGTATCTAGAGTTATCAACTCAACCTCTATGATTCTTTTAGAGATAACAGTTTGCTTAGATGATCTCCAAGTAATAGCAACATCGTCAAGTAGAAAAAGATATCTGTTGCTGCCAAGTCACCGGTGATGAGTGCCGGGCATGTCGAGATCTTCGTGGGCCTCCGAGGATGAGGAAAGACCGCCTTCTTCCTTTGGGAATCTGCAAGAAGTTCCGAGCCGATGGTTCCAGTGGGGACCCTCCGACGCTCAAATTAGTGAACTCGTAGAACAGTAGTCTATTTTTTTTTTGTAAGTTAGAGAAAGAGATGGCAAAAGAGAGATCCCCCCGCGTCGAGCTTGAGTCCTCTTTTTATACCTGTCCCAGGGGTCACCCTCACCCCGTTCGAATATGCTTTATTAGGTAGGATGAACTTCGGGAATGGCGGGCAGGTGAGCTGTTGCTGAATAAGTGCCGTGTATATCGGTAACTGCATAGCGCTTATAACTGCCCATGATTTTGGCGAATGGTAGGTGAATAGATTGCGTCGTAGTATTAAGTTTGTTTAGCATTGAAGTTTGGCTTCCTGATTTGAACTGCGTCGATGGCTGAAATCGGAGCCGGAATTGAAGCTGGGGCCGATGCTGGGGCCAAAAGCCGATGTTGTAGCCGAAAGCCGATGCCGGAGCGAAAAGCCAATGTCGGAACCGAAAGCCGATGCCAGAGCGAGAAGCCGATGCCGGAACCAAAAGCCGAGAGGAAGTGCTGTGGCCAACATGGCAGCCATAAGTGCTTTAATACGGGAGAGAATAAGGCGATAAATGCCTTAAAGTGGATGTTCGTGGCCTTTGGGGCCATAAATATTTTGGTGCTAGAAATGTCGTGGCCGCGTCGGCCGAGGCTGAAGCTGGAGGCCGAGTCAAATCCGATGCCGAAGCTGGAGGCCGAGTCGAATCCGGAGGCCAAGCTGGAAGCCAAGCCGAGCCTTAGGCCAGCGATAATTGCTCAAAAATTGTGTGGTGTTATTGTGTTGATTAGCCATATCAGATGCCCCCCACCCCCGAGATGGGTGAGCGTGCACTTACCATTGAATGGGGGCGCTTTATCACCCAGTGGCTAATTCTCAGGCGCCACGTGCCAAGGGCCCTGCCCTTGGACACGCATCGGATGCTGCGACGCATCATCTCACCCACCTCGACTGTTGGGATCAAGGTGATCTCCCTCGAGTGCTGGGCGAATACATCATTATGGTGAGGTCACTGCTATCTTTTCGTTGGCAGGGGCTCCCAAGTTCAATGCTTTGGGTGGTTGCCGTAGCCGCCCCCAATGGGAAGCGAGCACGTAGCCGGAGCGAAATTAGCGGGACGGTTTTGAAAAGATAAGTCTATAAAGGGTGGCGTTTTAGGCTGCAAGTGTTCTTACTGCTTCCATTTTCGTTCCTGCCCTGATTTTACCCGGGCCTGTTTGTCTCCCATCTTCTTGAGTCCCTCACCCTCGATTCTTCATGCTCGAGTTTTCCAGGTTAGTTATGCTACGATGGCTAATTCTTCCCTTTCATGTTCTATTTCCGATTCCGGGGGCTATTCCCCGATCTTCCTCAGCAGTTTGCCTCCTCTCCAGCATCTAAATGGTCCACCTCTGCAGAGGATGTCCCAGCGGAGCAATCGCAGGTGGTCGGGCGATCTCTCGCTGAGAATCGCCCAGCCGCCGTACGGACCCTTGCCCGGCGCCGTCCAGCCGTCGTCGGCCCCTCTCACGTGGGGGAATCCCCCGACGGGATTGCCTCCGTGATGACAGCCCAGGAGATAATTAATCTTTGGGCTCGTTATCAAATCCCTACCAATCTCCATCTTTACAGGCCTCTTCCCAAGGATAGGATAACTTCTTCCTATCCCGGGAGGGTTGCCCTCTACAAATACTACTTTAAGGCTGGCCTCTGCATTCCCCTTCATCCTTTCATATTGAACGTCTTAGATAGGTATTCCTTAACTTAGCCCAGTTGGTCCTAAATTCCATTCGGACCCTTGTAGGTTTCTTAGTGCTATG
The DNA here is from genome assembly GCA_900491605.1 of Calamus simplicifolius. Taxonomy (NCBI): domain Eukaryota; kingdom Viridiplantae; phylum Streptophyta; class Magnoliopsida; order Arecales; family Arecaceae; genus Calamus; species Calamus simplicifolius. Next base: position 2,048,159 of record UESW01004160.1, read on the forward strand.
CAACATACATGGGATAGAAGCCAGGATTTCTCTCTTTCGCAACTTCTATACTCTTAGGATACAATCAAGTTGGTGGTCCTTTACCCCCAGGCTCACTAAAATTCTTAGGCTGCATCTTCCCACTTCGGTTAATGGATGGAAAAATAGGTTCTTCTTTGCCCAAATCGACAGAGTGAAGACTGAGTGGGGAATGCCCGATACCAAAGCTAACAAAGACCCCAGAATTCTTCCAAGATATCAGGAGGCATTCGGGCAGTTGATTACTGCCGACGTCCCTCACTGCAACCAGCTGCTAGCCGAGGAGAATCTTCGGCTAGCGGGTATTATTTCCGGTGATGGTGAGCAGTGCAGCCTTTTCTCTTGATTTTTCCTTTTCTTCCCCGTTTAATCAAAATTCATTGGTTTGTAGGTATGGCACCATCGCTGCGTGATATAAGGAGGGCCGCTACGAGGAAAAGAAAGGCTCGGGAAGAGGAGGCTCCCGCTAGAAGGGAGGTCGCCACAAAAGCCGCTGCAGAAGCCGAAACCAGAGAGGTTTCAGCAAAGGACGAGGCCAAGAGAGGACGGGCTCGTTCCCCGCCTTCTGCTCCATCCCCTATCGACATGATGGATACCCCTCCGGAGCAAAGGAAGGAGGTACCTCCATCACCACCAGCGGCTCTCGAGGCGGAGCCAACTGACACAATTTCGGGGCATGATCTGGAGGCCGCCCCTTTCACCGAGGGGGCAGGAGCTGAACCTGCCCAAGCCAAAGCATCGGGCATGCAACCAGAAACCGAACCTGCACTGGCCACCACGAAGTCTACCGAAGAGGAGATCAACATTTTGTTCCAGTCGATCTTGTCTCGTCACACTCGCTGGGCCAAGCAGACAATGATTGATGCCTCCATGCCTGAGTTGCAGAGGTACCTCCAGCATCAGAAGACCTCTGTGTTTTTCCGAGAGGCGTTAGTGGCCCAACTTTGGGTAAATATTGCCCCCTTGTCAATCTCTATTGTCCCTGTTTCTTCATCTAACTGTGAGTGGTGCGTAGGCATTGAATTCCTTGATCGTCATGAGGGGCCGTTGGTCCCAGTGCCAGGCCGCCCTCGATCGGTCGCTGGAGGAAGTCGAAGAAGTAAAGGCGAGGGCCGAGGCGGTACTAGAAGAGGTCTGGGTAGAGTCTGCCCAGATGCAGAAGGCCGAAGCCGAAGCCGAGGCTGCCCAGCTTAGGGCTGAGAAGGCAGAAGATGCACTAGAGGTAGCTCAGCGCCAAGTGGCCAACGAGTTGGACAATGCTCAAGCGGCCGAGGAAAAGCAAAAAGAGGTAGAAGAAAAGTTAAAGACAGCGGAGTCGGAAGTGTATTTGCTGACGGGTCGGCTACATTCTGCCACCATCAAGATCGGTGTGGCCAAGGAAAGAGCCGAAAACGCTGAGGAGATCACCCGCCGGTCTGACGCAGAGATCGCCAATCTAAAAGTGGCATTGGCCGAAGCCGAAAAGAGAGCCGCCGAGGCCGAGAGGAAGGCCGTTGAGGCTGTGGAAGATTTTAGAAGTCTGCTGCCTTCAACAAAGAGTTGGCCGAGACAACGGCCTTCACATATGACGGCGGCTTTCAGGACTACAAAGAAAAAATCCGAAAGCTTTACGGCCTTGAAGGGATTGAGGATCTCCAGCCAGACGAGGAGGATGATGGCCTAGATCCTGCCGAATCTTAGTTTTCTTTTTGGTTGTGTCAAGTCCGGCTTTGACCGGCGATTTTGTAAAACTGTTTCGTTATTAATGAATTTCAATTCAATCTTCCTTTGATTCGCCTATAGCTGGCCAACTCCAGTGAGTATAGTAACGCGAATGGGCAAGGGTCGTTTTTAGGGAGTAGCCTAAACTAGAGTCGGGGCTGAAGGACCGAGACCAGAAGTAAAATCAAGGCCATCGATCGAGGCCGAAACCGAGAAGTGGAATCAATATGAAGTTAAAACTGGTAGCCATGGCGAGGCCGAAGCTGGCAACCACGGCGAAGTCGGAGCCGGTAGCCATGACGAGGCTGAAATCGGTAGCTGTGGTGAGGCTGAAGCCAGATCCAACAGCCAAGAACAAAGTGAGGCCAAGGCCGGTAGCCACGGTGGGGCTAGAGCCGGTGGTTATGGCCAGGCCGACGCCGGAAGCCGTGACGAAGCTGAAGCCGGAAGTCGTGGCGACGCTGAAACTGACGGCCGTGGTGAGGCTGAAGTCAGAGCCAATAGCCAAGAGCAAAGTGAGGCCAAGGCCGGTAGCCGCGGCGGGGCTGGAGCCGGTGGCTATGGCTAGGCCGACGCCGAAAGCCATGACGAAGCTGAAGCCGGAAGTCATGGTGACGCTGAAGCCGATGGCCGTGGCGAGGCTGAAGCCGGAGCCAACAGCCAAGAGCAAGTGAGGCCAAGGCCGGTAGCCGTGGCAGGGCTGGAGCCGGTGGTTATGGCCAGGCCGACGCCGGAAGCCGTGACGATGCTGAAGCCGATGGCCGTGGCGATGCTGAAGCCGACGGCCGTGGCGAGGCTGATGTCGGAGCCAACAGCCAAGAGCAAAGTGATGCCAGGGCCGGTAGCCACGGCGGGGCTGGAGCCCGTGGCTATGGCCATGCCGACGCCAGAAGCCATGATGAAGCTGAAGCCAGAAGTCATGGAGATGCTGAAGCTGACGGCCATGGCGAGGCTGAAGCCGGAGCCAACAGCCAAGAGCAAAGTGAGGCCAAGGCCGGCAGAGTTGTCCATGCAGCTCCAGGATTGGAGCGCTGACGCAGATTCGGGCTCAATTGCCGAGAGGAGACTCGGGCTTGTTGCTGACGCGAAGCCAGGCTTGGAGTGCCGGCGTGGAGCCAGGCTTAATCGCCGAGGGGAGACTCGGGCTTAATTACCGAGGGGAGACTCGGGCTTGTTGCTAACGCAGAGCCAGGCTTGGAGTGCCGACGTGGAGCCGGCTTAATTGCCGAGGGGAGACTCGGGCTTAATTGCCGAGGAGAGACTCGGGCTTGTTGCTGATGCGAAGCCAGGCTTAGAGTGCCGGTGTGGAGCCGAGCTTAATTGCCGAGGGGAGACTCAGGCTTAATTGCCGAGGGGAGACTCGGGCTTGTTGCTGATGCGAAGCCAGGCTTGGAGTGCCGATGTGGAGCCGGGCTTAATTGCCGAGGGGAGACTGGGCTTAATTGCCGAGGGGAGACTCGAGCTTGTTGCTAACGCGAAGCCAGACTTGAAGCGCCGACGCGGAGCCGGGCTCAGGTGAGAAGCCAGAATGCTTAAACACTTCCGTTAGTGCAAAAGGATGAACAACAATTATAGGTTAATGTTTAAAACAAATATGACAATGGGCTATTGATAATACCGCCTGAGGTTATCCGCATTCCAGGTATGAGGGAGAGGTTTCCCATCCAGTTCTTCGATCTGGTAAGCTCCGTGATGAAGTGCCTGGGTGACTCAGTAGGGCCCTTTCCAATTGGGAGATAGCTTGCCTCCCTCCGTAGGTTTGGAGACTGCAGCTCGCTTGAGGACCAAATCTCCTGGGAGGAACGTCGACGGACTCGGGTGTTGTAGTACTTTGCAACCCTTTGTCGGTAAGAGGCCATTCTGATTCGTGCTTGATCGCAAAGCTCTTCAACAGGTCGAGGTTAGCCCTTAGTTGATTGGGATTGTCATCTTCATTGTATGACTATGTCCAGGGACTAGGGACACCGATCTCCACTGGGACGATGGCTTCTATTCCGAAGACAAGGCTGAATGGGGTCTCTTCAGTGGGAGCACGGGGCGTTGTGTGATAAGCCCACAGCACGTTCGGGAGCTCTTCTACCCATCTTCCCTTGAAGTTGTCCAGGAGCGTCCTGAGTCCCTGTAAGATTGTACGATTCATCACCTCGGTAGCCCCGTTAGTTTGTGGGTGACCGACAGAAGTGAACCTTTGGTGTATTCACAGTTCAGCACAAAAGTCTCTGAATGGGCCATTATCGAACTGGCGCCCATTGTCGGTAACAAGCATGTGGGGTAGTCCAAATAGGCAGATAATGAACTTCCAAAAGAAGTTCCTCACCTTAGCCTCAGTAATCTTGGCTAGCGCTTCAGCTTCCACCCACTTAGTGAAATGATCGATGGCGACAAGCAAGAACCTCCGTTGGCCAGAAGTGGAAGGGAAAGGTCCCAAGATGTACATCCCCCATTGGGAAAACGACCATGGAGCTGATAGAGGGCTCAGTCAAGAAGTTTCGTTGGATGTTGGCATGCCGCTGGCAACTATCACATTTTCGGACCAGCTCGGCCACGTCCTCCCGCATGGTGGGCCAGTAATAGCCTTGGCGTTGGGCTTTGTAGGCCAGTGCTCTCCCCCCAAGTGGCTTCCGTAGATACCTTCATGGATTTCTCGGAGGATGTAATCGGCATCTGTGGGGCCAACACACCTCAAGAGGGGATGAGAGAAGGACCTCCAATATAGCTACCCGTCGAACATCAGGAACTTGTGTATTCGCCGTTTGAAGATCTTGACGTCAGTGGGGTCGGTTGGTAGGGCTCCAATAGCAAAGTACTTAGTGTAGGCGTCCATCCAAGAGGGCTCCTGGTGGACTGGCATGGATTCTTTTATTGTGTCAATGCTTGGGGCCTCCAGGCGCTCCATATAGGTTCTTCCCAAGGTTCCGTCGGCCGATGTAGCTAGACGAGATAGCGCGTCGGCTCTGGCGTTCTCCTCCCAGGGAATGTAACTGATGCTGAAACAGGTTAAGGGAGAGACCTACGACTGTACCATACTCAGGTAATGTGACATGATGGGATCTCGTGCCTCGTATTCCCCCTTTATCTGGCCACAAACTAGCTGAGAGTCGGTGAAGACTCTGAGATGCTTTACCCCGAGCTCGCAAGCTAGCCGTATCCCGGATAGTAGGGCTTCGTACTCGGCTTGGTTGTTGGTAGCTGGGAAAAGAAAACGAAGGGCGTACTCCATCACCACTCCATCTGGACTGGCTAGAGTGAGGCCAGCCCCACTTCCCTGAGAGTTTGACGCCCCATCCACATGAAGGAGCCAGTCCCTCCCCTCTTCCTTGATTTCATCATCCGAAGGGCTCATACGGGATTCTTCTCTTTGCTCTTCTGTCCAGGTGCCTTCGACCAAGAAGTCCGCTAAAACTTGGGACTTCATAGCTGTCTTAGGTCGGAACGATAGATCGAATTCTCCCAACTTGACCGTCCACTTTGCCAACCGGCCAGAAGTATCAGGACGGGATAGGACCGCCTTGAGCAGCTGGTCGGTGACCACCACGATTGGGTGAGCTTGGAAATAGGGCCTGAGGCATTGGGCGAAGACGATCAGTGCAAAGATAACCTTCTCGACTTTCGAGTACCTTGTCTCCGCATCATGCAGTACCTTGCTGGTGTAGTACACTGGCTTTTGCGTCCCCTCGGCATCCATGCGCACCAGCATGGAACTAACAGCTTCGAGGGAAGCCACGAGGTACAAGAAGAGTTCTTCTCCACTCCTTGGCTTGGACAGCAGTGGTGGGGCGGATAGGAATTCTTTTAATCCTTCGAAGGCCTTCTGACACTTCCTGGTCCATTCGAAACCATTGACTCGGCGTAGTGCCTTGAAGAAAGGCAAACACCTCTTCGCAAACTTGGACAGAAAACGGCTCAGGGCCGCTATCTTTCCAGCCAAACGTTGCACTTCCTTCTTATTGGAGGGAGATTTCATGTACAAGATGGCTCGGACTTTATCGGGATTCGCCTTGATTCCTTGTTGGGTCACCATAAAACCCAAGAATTTGCCGGCCGTCACCCCAAAGGCACACTTACGGGGGTTCAGCCTCATCCTATACCGGCAGAGGTTATCGAAAGTCTTCGTCAGGTCAGCGATATGGCTGATGGTGTGGACGCTCTTCATCAGCTTATCTTCCATGCATACCTCCCTGTTGCGTCCGATCTGGCTCTCAAAGACTTTGTTCATTAGCCTCTGGTAGGTGGCTCCGGCGTTCTTTAGTCCGAATGGCATCACCTTGTAGCAATAGATTCCCTTCTCAGTTATGAAGGAGGTGGCCTCCTCGTCTGTGGGTTCCATCCTGATTTGGTTGTACCCAGAGAAGGCATCCATGAAACTAAGTGTTTCATGGCCAGATGTAGCGTCTATCAATTGATCGATTCGGGGCAGAGGGAAGCTGTCTTCGGGCATGCTTTGTTGAGATCGGTGAAGTCTACACACATCCTCCAACTCCCGTTGGCCTTGCGTACCTTCACGATGTTAGCCAACCAATTGGGGTAGCAAACTTTCCGAATGTGGCCTGCAGCTTTTAGTTTACGAATTTCCTCATCGACAACCTTCTGTCTATCTGGAGTGAAGCTCCTCTTCTTCTGTCGGATAGGCCGGCATTCTGGCTTGAGGTTGAGTTGGTGAGTGATTATCTCCTCAGGGATGCATGGCATATCAGATGACGACCATGCGAAGACGTTGGAGTTGGCACAAAAGAAAGCAAGGAGCTGATCGCGGGCCTCCTCCGGAAGCAATGCCCCAACTTAGATGGTCTTCGCAGGGTCGTCTCCCAAGGGGAAGGTCAGGAGGTGCTCGGCCAGCTCCCCTCTCTTCTCCATATCTTGAGGGTCAGTCAGTTTAGGTGCAGTTGCCGATGCTATCTCTTGCGGACTAGGGGCTAGGTGGTAGCAGAGTGGCAATAGGTTTTGCTCTCCCCTCATTTCTCCTATTCCTTCGCTGGTGGGGAACTTCACAAGTAGCCTTTTGGTGGAGATGATAGCATCCAACAGGTTTAAGCCATGTCTCCCCAAAATAGCATTGTACGCCAAGGGGACCCGCACCACCAGAAAGTTCATGAGAACCATGCTCTGGCATGGTGGGGTTCCGGCTGTGACTGGGAGAGTGATTTCCCTTCGACCCGGACTGAATCCCCGGTGAAGCCCATCAAAGGAGTGGTGACGGGTAGAAGAGAACTTGCAGGTAAATTCATTCTAACACAAGCGTCGTAACTTAAAACATTCACGGAGCTTCCACTATCAACCAAAATCCGCTTTACAGGATGTTTGGCGAGTCATAGAAACGACGATGCCATCATCGTTTTTATTCACTATCCCCTCTAGGTCTTTTTTGAAAAAAGGAATTACATGATTGTCATCTTCCTCTCGCTGTCTTTTAGAACCGCTGCCTGCCCCCAGGAGATCATGGCCACCGTCTTCTCTGTTGGGACGTTGTCTAAGATAATCTACTGCGTGAAAAGTGCTGATGGACCCGCGGTTGTAGGGTTTCCCTGGCGGACGAACTTGCTCAGATGGCCCTGCTGGACAAGCTCCTCGATAGCTTTTTTCAGTTGGCGGCAATCTTTAGTGTCGTGGCTATAGTCTCTGTGATATCGGCAATAGACTTCTTTGCTGCGGGGGACCCCTGACTTCATTGGAGGTGGACGCCGGAAGTAAGGCTCTTCCTCGATCTCTAATAAGATGTGAGATATCGGAGTGAGGAGGGGTGTGAAATGCTCCTTGAGAACTAGTGTTTGGGGCCGGCTATCCGAGCGATGAGACGGCTCAAGCTTTCTGGACCATCCTCTAGCAGGTTCTATGGGTGCTGACTTCTTGCTGGAACTCTTGTCGGCCTCCCTTCTGGAAGAATCTGCTTCGTCGGTGCGAATGTACTTCTGCGCCCAACTTAGCAGCTCGGCATAGGAGCCGAAGGGCTTTTTATCTAGAGAATACGCAAATCTGGATGGGCGAAGTCCTCGCTTCAGCGCGAGAGTGGCTACAAAATCCTCCAAGTTATAGACCCGAGCGCAGCCTCCTTGAACCGAGCCACGAAGTCCTTCAGAGTCTCCCTGCTCCTTTGTTGGATAGCGAACAAGCTATCGGCGACTCGAGGGATCTTTCGGCATGCGTCGAAGTGGGCCAGGAAAGATCGCTCGAGTTGCTTGAACGAGTTGATGCTGTGTGGTGGCAGATGAGAGTCCATGCACGCATTGCCTTTCAGAGTGTGGCTGGAAATGCAACACATAGGAGAGGGTCCATCGCCCTCTGGACCTGCATGAGGACCTTGTAACTCTCCAAGTGGTCTAGTGGGTCCGTCGTGCCGTCATATGAGTCTAGTTAAGGAAGACGAAACTGGGGTGGGACCGGCTCCTCCATGATGCGACGAGAAAGAGGTGGACGGCGGTTGTAGTCCACTATGTTTGGGTTGGCGATCCAGTGGCTAAGTTCTTCTAATCGTTGATGATACTTGTCGAGCCGTTGCTTGGCCCGACGAGCAGGCTTCTTGCTCGAGTCTCCTTTAGAAGAGTTAGAGGAAGAGGATGAAGAGGCCCGTCGGTGTATAGAGTGCAATCGCCATGGCTCCTTCTCACTGCGTCACCTGTGAGAACGATCGGAATGGCGGGAGAGTGATCGTCGCCGTTTCGAGGTTTCCCGGCGGCGAGACCTCGGGGACGAGTGGTGGGAGGCCTCAGGAGGGGTCCTTCCCTGATGAGGTTGAATGGTTTCGTGACCTTCCTCACGGAGTGGAGGGGGCTGAGGTGGCGGCCCAGGCATGGCAGCAAAGAAATGCTCCTGTAGTCCCCGCACCACCGTCATCAGATCCTGCACTTGATGGGCCAGGGCATCTAGCCGATCGAATTGGCTAACCTGCGTTGGCGCAGGAGGTGGAATATGGAGGTTGTCCTCCGATTGTTCAGCCTGTGGGATATGCTCCACAGCCTGACTGGTAGAAGCTTCCTGAGCTCGCATGGTCACCATCGTCTCCCTTGCAGAGGTCAAAGGTTGAGCCGTCCCCCCTTCCTGGCGCACCAATCTGTTGCTGCCAAGTCACCGGTGATGAGCGCTAGGCGTGTCGAGATCTTCGTGGGCCTCCGAGGATGGGGAAACACCGCCTTCTTCCTTCGGGAATCTGCAAGAAGTCCCGGGCCGATGGTTCCGGCGGGGACCCTCCGACGCTCAAATTAGTGAACTCATAGAACAGTAGTCTATTTTTTTTGTAAGTTGAAGAAAGAGATGGAAAAAGAGAGATCCCCCCCGCATTAAGCTCGGGTCCTCTTTTTATACCTGTCCCAGGGGTTGCCCTCACCCCGTTCGAATCTGCTTTGTTAGGTAGGATGAACTTCGAGAACGGTGGGCAGGTGAGCTGTTGATGAATAAGTGCCGTGTATATCGGTAACTGCGTAGCGCTTGTAACTGCCCGTGATTTTGACGAATGGTAGCTGAATAGATTGTGTCGTAGTATTAAGTTTGTTCAGCATTGAAGTTCGGCTTCATGATTTGTACTGCGTCGATGGCTGAAATCGGAGTCGGAATTGGAGCTGGGGCCGATGCCGGGGCCAAAAGCCAATGTTGTAGCCGAAAGCTGATGTCGGAGCGAGAAGCCGATGCCGGAACCGAAAACTGATGCCGGAGCGAGAAGCCGATGCCGGAACCGAAAGCCGAGAGGAAGTGCTGTGGCCAACGTGGCAGCCATAAGTGCTTTAATATGGGAGAGAATAAGGCGATAAATGCCTTAAAGTGGATGCGCGTGGCCTTTAGGGCCATAAATATTTTGGTGCTAGAAATGTCGTGGCCGCATCGGCTGAGGCTAAAGCTGGAGGCCGAGTCGAATCCGAGGCCGAAGCTGGAGGCCAAGTCGAATCCAAGGCCGAAGCCAGAGGCCGAGCCGGATCCACGGCCGAAGCTGGAGGCCAAGTCGAATCCAGGGGCCAAGCTGGAAGCCAAGCCGAGCCTTAGGCCAGTGATAATTGCTCAAAAATCGTGTGGTGTTATTGTTCCGTCTGACAGTTGATTAGCCATATTAATATCCAATGGTTGATTTAAGATCAAAAGAATCAGTGACCCAATTAGTATCACTATAATCCTCAACCATACCAAGATATCGAGAGAACAATAAGGAGTGTTCCCTTTAGATATCAAAGTACTCTCTCTAAGGCTGTTCAATAAGAATTATTGGGATTTTGGTTATATTTACTTACTCTCCTTAACAATATCAAATCTTATCCTGTTTGCCATATATAAGAGGGATATTATGATTTGAGAATATTTTAACTAATCAATTGAGTCAACTAGATTTTTCTTTAGGTAAAAGCTAGGATTATATGAAGTATATACTGATTTAAGAATAAAATAACTAAAATTTTATTATTATTTTTATAGTATGAAAAGGATGAGAGCTATTCCTTCATGGGATTTGATAAGCTTCATATTTAGAATCAATTCTACTTTACCCTTTCATGGGATTTGATAAGCTTTAAACTTAGAATTATCTTATTTCATATAAATCTTTTATATTAAATTTAGATAAAAGAAAAGATTTAATTTTTAAAAGTAATTTCAAGGTATATTTTAAAGATTAAAATATTATTAATATATAAGCAAAGGATTATACAATTATCATTGATGATCTTAGAATAGACACATTTATCATGATTATTGATCTTGAATCTAGAGGATAAGATGATCAAATTAAATTTTTTATACTATTGTTTTGAAGCCTATTTAAGACCATATAGGAACTCAACAAGTTTACAAACCTTATTTTTTGTTCCTTTACAATAAAACCTTTAGACTATTCCATGTAGATCTCCTTGTCAAGATCTCTATTAAGGATCAACTTATGAATAAAAGTAATCACAAAAAGAGATTTAAGGGTTGTTATTATAGCTACAAGATATTTAGTGACAGAGAAATCTAATTTTTTCTTCTGATTATATCCTTTAGCTACTAATTTAGCCTTAGGGACTGTTTGGATGGGAGGAAATAAAGGAGAGGAAAAGGAAAAGAAGAAAAAAAGTCATAAGTTACTTTGTTTGAAAGGAAGATGAAAGAAAGAGGGGAAAAAGAATGAGAGTAACTACTTTTCCTTATTTCTCCCTCAACGACGATAAATTTATTAACCTCCAAATCAAGGTAACGTGGGGAAGAAGAAAATGTTTAAGTTATTTTTTTTAAAGACCAAAATATCATTTCATTCTCTACATTTTTCTCATTCCCTACTCTTCATTTTTCAGCCGCAAGCTCTAGGGTTCTCAAACAATAGCAAGAAGAGGAGGAACGCAAGAACATAAGTGTCAATAAAGGAAGAAGTTGATGCCGAGAAAGGAAGAAGGAGAAGAAGGTGAGAACATTTTCTACTATTGCATTAGACTTTCTGATGTTAACAACCATTTCTATAATTATTTTTGTTTAAAAAAATATTTAGACAGATTTTTTAGCTTGTTAAAAGTCTAAAAATAATTGCGGTGGAACTCTAATGGTTTTCTTTTCTTTTGGTTGTGTTGGAATTCTATGTAATGGATCAAGTTCAAGAGAGGAGCAAACCCATTTTACTGCCTTTTCTTCTTCTTTCTTCCCTCGCTTTATCGTCTCTTTTTATTTAGCGATAAGGATTAATTATTCATTCTAACAAACGTTATAATTTATCGTCTCTTTTAACTTGTTATTATTTTAATAAATATTATTTTTTTCAATATTTTTCTTCTGCTATTACCTATTTTAATTAGTGTACAAATAGAATCTGGGGTTGATGCCTCCTTTTCCAACTATAATTAATGATAATATAAATGAACACATATATCATGTAAAGTATGGAGGGACATAATTGTCATATAACTCTTTCTCTTCTTTTTTCTCTCCTTCTATCCAGACATGATAATTGATATTACCTTTCTTTCCTCTTTTATCCTTTCCAAACAAGAGAAGAATAACCCTTCCTTTCCTTTCCCTTCCATCCCTTTTCTTCTTTTTAAACTCCCCTTTCTTTCCCTCCAAAGATCCAAACAAAGCCTTATGCTTTTCTATTGAACCATCAAATCTATATTTTTTCTTAAATTCTCACTTACACCCTAGAAGTTTGTTATCAAGGGGTAGATCATATAATATCTATGTTTGATTTTGTAATATCGAATTATATTCAGAAAGAATGGCTTTCTTTTAAAAAGGAGCATCGGATGAAGTTATGACCTATGGAAAAGAGAAAAGTTTGCTCTTGACTAGAAAAATAAAGAAACTTTCACTAAGGATTCCTTCTTTGTCTTTAACTTCTTTTGATTTCAGAAGGTCTACTTTTAAAGTTAGGTCTTTTTCTTTCTTTTTTTTAGACTCATTAGAAGACCTATTCCTATATTCAAGAGAATTAGAAACTAAAAGAGGATCGGAAGAGACTTGATTTGAAACATGATTCTTAAAAGGAATATATTTTTGAAATAAAGGGTATTTCTTTTTCGATAAGAGTATTATTTGAGATGTCATTTATTTTAAAATTTATCACAAGGAATCTATTAAGACTACTATTTAGAGAATAACCTATAAAGATACTATTTATGGCTTTATGTCCTATTTTCTTCTTTTGGTTTTAGGAATATCTACCTTGGTTAGACACCCTACACTTTAACATAATCCAACCTAAGTTTTTACCTTTGCAAAGCTCAAAGGGTATTTTAAGTTTATCTTTAAAGGGTACCTTATTTAGGATATAACAGACCGATAAAAGGGCTTCTCCCCTCATAAGTTTTTGGATGCACTTGAACTAATTAATATTGAGTTAACTATATCAATTAATGTATAGTTTTTCCGTTTAGCTACATCGTTAGACTAGGGAGAGTATGTTAGTGTAACCTCATGAGTAGCTTCATGTTTTTAGCAAAATATGGTCATTTCATTTGAGGTATATTTACCATCTTAATATGACTAAGTTTCTTAAGGCTTTTCTTAGTTTGGGTTTCAACTTTTTCTGCCTTATAAATCTTGAATTTATCTAAGACTTCATTCTTAAATTTAATCAAATATATATGACAATATAGGAAGAAGTCATCAATGAATATTACAAAGTAATAACTTCCTCCTCGAGTAGGCAACTTGATAGAGTAGCACACATAGCTATGGATCAAATCAAGAAGGGTTAAGCTCCTATTTACTAATTTAAAAGGTTTTTAGAGCTTTTGGCTTGAATACATATCTCACACTTGATCTTTCTATTAATATAGGTTTTAAGAATTAGATTAAGATTTGTCATATATTAATACAATCAAAATTCATATGATCAAGTCCACTATGCCAAGCATTTGAAGATTCAACATTGAAAATAGAGGGACTTTTATTAATTAAATTAGAAATTACATTTAGTTTGAAAAAACCTTAAAAAATAAAGCCTTTCCAACATACTCACTATAACTTTATTTATTTTCAGGACAATTTTACATCCTTTCAATACAAGAAGAGATTTACTAATCAATTTTTTTCTAACACTAGGGACAAACAACGTTGTATAAAGGATCAGGGTCTTCCTAAATATCATCTTTAGGTCCACTTGTCCTCTTTCAAGAATATGTGCTGAAGAATCATTCTTAAGTATTATACTTTTCCTTCACTTGATTTCTAAAATGTAAAGAATCAGGAGCAATTAGAATAGATATAAACATAACTCTTGAATCAAGCCACCAATCACAAGAAGATTGTGTTGGGTTAATTAAGGGTTTTAAATTCACTAACCTGAAAGAAGGTTGACACCACTTTTGACCATGTTAACTTGATGTTTTGATGCCTTCCTTAGCCGTTCGATCTTTTGTGGTAGTAGTCCTTCACCATATGTTAGTCATTTTGTATATGAAGCATAATATCTCTTTATTCTTCTTCAACCTATAGTATCAGTCGGCTTTGATTGGTTGATTTTGAGCAGGTTTAGATGATTGGTGGGGTCCAGATTGAAAATTCTTCTTTTTGAGAAAATTCTTCTTTTTGAAATTCTTTCCCATAGGTCTAAACTGATTTGGGGTTAGACTTGACTTGGTTAGGCAGATGTTAGGTTCAGAATTTTTACTTAAGGTTAAGTTGATATTTTTCCTCAATTCTAACACAATTAATTAGTTCTATTAGGGTCAAGTCATCTTGCTTGTGGTTTAGCTCTTGCAAAAAAGATGACAAAAAAAATGGAAGGGCATCATCTAAAGCTTGAATGTTATAGTTTTTAAAAAATCCATAACATGTTAACTTAGTCTTTCTAAGAAGATTTTTAAATTCATGAATTTAAATACTAATGGGTTTGAAATCCATCATCACATAGTCATGGAATTTTGAAATAGCGAACTAGTCAAGGCCGGCATCATCCATCCCATACTCAGCCTTAACGGCATCCCAAATTTCTTAGCAGTTTTGGTGAAAAGGTAAACATCATAAAGGTTATCTGAAAGGGCACTTAGGATTCTATGTCTACAATGAAAATCTATTTCTTAAAAAATTTGGGGGTGGGAGGAGGGGGGTTTGATGTTGAAGAAGAAGAAGTCTTAATCGAATTGGAGGAACTTGGTTGAGAACCCGATTCAAGATTTTAAAATTTTATGAAAGAAAATAATTCTAAAATGGTAAGCCAGTATTTCATTTGGCTTTACCATTTCTTAAAAAATGACCCATCAAATTTTTTGGGTTTGATTGTATTAAGTTATCTAAATTTATTTTATAAGAGTGTTGGTTGCTTAATTGATTCTATACAATGTAAATTTAAAAGATTCAGCCTTATAGTTTGAGTTTTTTAAATTAATGATTTTCAATAATTTATAAATTTAAAATTTAAAATTTAAATATTATAATTTAAATCTATAAACTAAAGTAGCCACTAAAGAAATTAACTCCATTATTTTGAATTAAATTTCAAATTTTAAATTTTAAATTCAAAATTTGAAAATTTTCAAGATTTTTAAAATTAGATTTTAAATTTTAAAATTTAACGTTGCATAAATCAAAGCATAATAAATTAAAATAAAAATTTTCTTTTTTTTCTAATAACATCACAAAAATCAAAGCTGGGAAAATTAGTTTTAACCTGAAACTTTGATCTTAAGATTTTACACGACTTTTAATGTAGCATAAAATTTAAATTTAAAAACAATCTTCTGCACAGTTTTTAGTGCACTAAATTTTAAGATTTTTAGAACTATCGTGCCAACGTGGAACAATCCAGGAAGTTTAAGCCTCATCCATAGCCCATAACGTATCGATTTTATTTTTTAAGCTTGATGTATATTACCAATTCTATTTTTTAAGCTCCCTCGAGCTTTCTCATCCTAATGTTGTTTTATCAAGGGCTTTTTTTATAGTGATGTTGCAGAATCTTCTGGAATTTAAGTGATATCAGATTAATGTATTCATCGCAAAATAAAAGGATGTGCTCAAATTTAAGCTATTCGAATCGAATATTAAAAGGTGAAGAAAAAGTCTTTAAAAGGGAGTTAAATCTGAATTTAATTTTTTTTTATCAAAAAAAAAATCATCCAAAAACGAAATATGAAAGATGATAATAATTTTGAAACCCTCACTCATTTCGCGGATTTCACGTTACAAGTGGAGCTCAAAAGATGTTACCGTCCGACTGAAAACAAAGACAATGAGCCCTAGGATCCGTTTTAGACGGCTCTGATTGCCTATCGTTGGCCCTTGATCCGAGATTGGTAGCTTCGGGCGTATTGCCAGGTTATATATAACATCCATAACATAACGTCATTCTAACCAAAATCGCCGTATAAATCTGTCCACCGAATCTCCCGCTGCCCTCCCCCATCTCCTCATCTCATCTCTCTCCTCGCTTCTTCCACTCCATCCATGGAGCTCAACCCCCCGTCCCAAACCCTTGAAACCCCTGACCCCGGATCGCAGTCCCCAGAAGACCAAAAGCAGCAGCCTCTAGAGCTCGCCAAACCCCTCCCGATAGCCTCCATTTCCTTCTCCCTCTCCTCCCTCCTCTCCCATCTCCTCCTCTCCTCCCCCCAGAAACCCTCCTTTTCCCCCTTCTCTCACATCAAAATCCCCTCACAAATCTCCTCCCTCTCCCACCTCTCCCTCTCTTCCACTTCCCACAAGCCCTCCTCCAAAGCCTCCACCCCCTCTCGCATCGCCAACTCCCCCCTCCACTCCCCCTCCCCCTCCCCCTCCTCCGCCGCAGCCGCGCCGACCCCTCCCACTCCGCCGCCGGCCGCCGCTGTACTGTCGTCTGGTTCCGCGCCGACCTCCGCGTCCACGACAACGAGGCCCTCCACGCCGCCTCCAACGACTCCCTCTCCCTCCTCCCTGTCTACCTCTTCGACCCCCGCGACTACGGCAAGTCCGCCTCCGGCTTCGACAAGACCGGCCCCTACCGCGCCAACTTCCTCCTCCAGTCCGTCGCCGACCTCCGCCGCAGCCTCCGCGCCCGCGGCTCCGACCTCGTCGTCCGGATCGGCCGCCCGGAGACCGCCCTGGTGGAGCTCGCCCGCTCCGTCGGCGCCGATGCCGTGTACGCCCACCGGGAGGTGTCGCGCGACGAGGTGCGGGCTGAGGAGCGAGTGGCAAAGGCGATGGAGGAGGAGGGGGTGGAGGTGAAGTACTTCTGGGGAGCACGCTGTACCACCTCGATGACTTGCCGTTCGAGGTGGAGCAGATGCCGTCCAATTACCGGGGGTTCAGGGATAAGCTGCAGGGGGTAGCGGTGAGGAAGACGATTGAGGCGCTCGACCAGATTAAGGGGCTGCCGTCGAGAGGCGACGTCGATCCCGGGGAGATTCCGAACTTGGTAGACCTGGGGCTCAAGCCGGCGCCTATGGTGTCTCAGGTTCGCTCTATCATGTCAGATTTTTGTTTACTTTTGCTTTTCAATTGTTGGTTTGGTCTGTCATCTCAAATTTGTAATTTTTATTTTTAAGCACAAGGAGATGGGTTTAGATTAGAAACGGATGAGTAGAGCAAAATTGAAACCTGGAACTTATGGCCAAGCCATGCCATGAACCAAAAAATATGGAACAGGGAATAGGTAGAGTAGACTTATATTTCTTGGTATCTAAAAATAAGTGTTGTTGGAATATTCTTTGATTTGATTTGGAAGTTATAATTTTTCTTTCACAACATTTCTGATTTCATCCAGAAGCAGCTTTGAGCTTACATGCAGCCAAATTTCCAAATTCACTTAGAAACCAGAATTTAACATCTCCAAGGAGGGATAAATGGTGTTGGTGATTGTTCAGGATTACATTGACATGTGAGTGATGATCTTTGCAAGTGTTTGTGAGAAGTCATTGCAAGTTCAGAAGAAAGTTTTCTGATGGGCTTCTTTAAAAAAAAAAATCAATTATTTGCTTGCCCACCTTGATTATCTGCTTGCTGTGGGCCGTTAGACAGCTAAAACACACTCATGACGGACATATGTTTGTTGTGCTAATACTTAAAAGGCTAAACTACAGAATTAACCCCTGCACTTAGGGGGTTATGTCACTTTGGTCATTGAACTTTAAAAAGTTATAAAATTAATCCTGAACTTTCTGTTTTGTATTACTTTGATCCCTACTGTTAAACAGAGGAGATGCCATTTATTTTTATCCTATGTGGCAGCATACGTAGTAGCACACATGGCATTCAAATGACAAAAATAAATTTAAAAATCATAATTAACCCGTTAACCCGTTATTTAATAATTTAAAAAAATATTTAAAAAATAAAAAGAATCTTCCTCGCCTTGATTCGTGAGTGCTCACATACACTCCTCTCTAGGGCAAATCACGGCGAGAGGAGATTATTTTTATTTTTTTATATTTTTTAAATTATTAAATAATGTGTTAGCGGGTTAGTTATGGATTTTAAATTTATTTTTGTCATTTGGATACCACGTATGCCACTACGAATGCTATCACATAGGATAAAATAAACGGTGTCTTTCCTATTTAACGGTAGGGATCAAAGTGATGAATAGAAGTTTAGGATTATTTTTACAACTTTTTAAAGTTCAAGTACCAAAGTGACATAATTCTCTAAGTACAAGGGTTAATTCTATAGTTTAACCTAATTAAAAATGAAAATGCTTGCAAACCTAGTGATGTGGCAAACAATATCACCAAATCCTCATGGATCTCAAATAACAAATTCTGGAAAATTGATTCCTAGCATTTGAATGCCAGTTTTCTTAGAATATATACAACTCTTTTTCTTTGTTTTTTTCTCTTTTGGAAGAGGGAGGGGGTGTTCAATTCAATTTCATATTATTCAAGTTCCTAGAGTGATGTAAATATCCTTAGATACTCATCATTATTGTATTATGACAAGTTGAACAGACCAGTTCTTCCAATTTCAGTTTCCTTACATGTGACAGACAATTCCCACACTTGGATCTCTCTAATCATGTGTAGGTATTTTGTGAAGTTGGTGACCAACAACCTGCCAGAGCATGTTTTGTATTCCGAAGAGAGAGCAGACACAAGAATAAACAATGTCAAAGACAAAAGTTGGCACCATATTCTGGCATATAAAGACATATCAGAATCAAGGAGGAGTCTATCTTTAGTCATTGGTTAGTGAAGGGTCACCCCACGAGGAAGATTCTACTTTGAGGTCAAGGTTGGGCTTCAAACATTAGATAGCTTGTCAAATAAGCTTTATGACATGTCTAGAATAGCCAATTGGAGCACAACTATTAAAGCCATGGACCATTCATTGAAGACTGCTTCGATCTGATGTCAAGAAGACCAAATGATTAAGTGGTCATATCATAGTCTCTCTGTTTTTCTGCCCTGGTTTCTGTAGCGGAATACCTGATGATTAGGAAACTAAACTCCTGTTTCAAGTGAATCAAATGAATCCAAATTTCTACTTGTTCTGAGTCCTTTTTGCATTATTGATTGACTTCCTGGATCAGAGGGACATCTTTAAAATGGTCTCTAGGGATTTTACAGGTTCTTTTAGCCCTTGATAATGTGAAAAATGAATTTTAGGCTTCTAAGGATTTCTTTTGGTCCTGTTAGTAAGTGGCTAAAGCTGTCTTTGTGATACTGGCTTTTGCTAAATTGAACTTGGGAATATGATCATGTGGAGTAAGTGCACTTACTCCACATCCACATGATGGCAGTATAGACACCTAGAATTCTCACCAACATGAGCAAGCCACCATGATAAGGTTTCATTTACACACTTTTTGCGCATATTTTCCTATAAAAAATTTACATAATAATCAGAAACGCTTGGAATTTAATCTGATTAAATTTAAGATATGGGCTTGTATCTAAGTGAACAGATGCATGAGCATAATAGGCCAGATTTAATTTAGTCCTGCTGGAGTGGCTTTCAAAAATTCTTGTCATGTCTGCAACATGTGTACATATGCATGTTATATTATTATGTAAAAGTGTGATCCATCTATATGATCCATATGCATGAGGTCTGGTGTACTTTTTATTTTAAAATTTTTGTAACAAATTTGCAAGGCACCTTATCTGAATTAAAAGCAAATCAGTAATTTGAATTGGACTATTATTATCTGATCGGAATCCTGATCCTTCTGAGATCTAGCTCTGATTTGCACATGTTAGCAAACTTGTATTGTAAAAGAACATATTTACCACCCTACAACTCCACAAGGCATGAGGGGGTTTCATTGCATTGCATGGCTATAAATAATGCATGGATTAATATAGCTACAGGCCTGAAGCATAAAGCATATGACTGCCAACTTCTACCTACATGGTTAGGTTGCCATGAGTAGGTGATGTACTTGTTGATGTGTTAAGTTCCTTAATCATTATCTTAATGTTGCATGCAACTTAACATCATTGTAGTTTGATTTTGTAGGAAAAGGTTATGAATGAGTGCGCTTTTGAAGACAATACATTTGTTTTGGATATTCTATTCCTTTATAACCTAGCATCCAGAAAAAAAATCCTTTATAGCCATGAATTTTAAATGGTATTTGTGTAATATTGGGGAAGGAGCTATTGTGAATCCACTTGATATTTTGATGTGGTGAATCATCAATATCACTAATTCCTGTATAAAGTGTAGGTCTCTTTAGACCATAACAATTACGGTTCTTTTTCCCAAAGTATACGGACTCTAATTTTAGAATTCATTTCTTGCATGATTGGAGCTGTTTCTGTTTCTACATCCATGAGGTTGGTATCAACCCTCTACATTTTACTACTGGCTTGACACTGATTTGAACTTTGTTCAATTTGGATAGCCTTAAACAAGTTACTTATTCAGTTTCTACAAAATTGAATTATGGTTGTTTAGATGACTAATATGCATGGCTGATTGATGCAGAATGATACATGGATGTGCTGTCTGAGCCTAAAGGTTGATAGGATGTTTATGAAACATGAACTATGAAAGGAAATTGTTTTATATGTACTTTATCTAATCAAAACACAAACAATGAAGACTAAACTATTTTTTGTCTTAGTAAGCCGTGTGACTTTTCTGCACATGAAAAAACACTTGTGATGAGCTTATATTGTTGGACTGTGAAGAAAAATAGAAAATGTAATCCTGATAACCATGCAAGCCTTATTGTGGAATTTCAAGTCCCTTTTGAAGCAAACTGAAGTTCAAGATCATTTGGTACCTGATGTGAGTGGAGTCGATTGTGAAAATTCCCCTTACAACTAGCTTCATGGAAACAGTTAGGACAATATTTTCACATAATTAGATCATTGGAAAATATTGGTATAGTATTGTCAGATGGAACTCAGCCTTTTCTTCGTTGTAGGCTTTCTGATTTCAGAGATTAGAAAATATATCCATAAATTTATGTTACAGATCATCTGTATGGCATACTTTCTTATTGTTATGCTGAAAAGTGAGACTTAAATTCGGTTTTGTACTGGTACAGATGATGTCTTTATCTTGGGACTGTTGTCATTTGTTTCTTTATTATTCCTCCTTTTAGATCATGTTAATTTTATCTACACCTGTTTTATCTGGCTTTTAGGCTTTTCTCTTCTCATAAAACATAACCAAATGCAATACCTGTCATGCAGTCATCAATGCAAATTTTTCATGACGTATATGCAGGATGGAAAACCTGCCATGAACGCTTCCCTTGTGGGTGGTGAGACTGAAGCACTAGAGAGACTGAAAAAGTTTGCAGTTGAAAGCCGTGCTCAACAAAACAAAGGGGATAGTACTCGAGATAGCATCTATGGTGCTAATTTCTCCTGCAAAATATCTCCATGGCTAGCAACAGGATGCCTTTCTCCACGTTTCATGTATGAGGAGCTGAAAAAGACTGCTACAAGGTATGTCTTGTTCGTTGCCCCAGTCTATTATTTCTTTTCCTTGATTCCAGTATTTGGATGCAAGGTAAAGAGTGAAAATAGCAATTCAGTATCTTCATTCCAGTTTTTCAAGGAGTACTTTCTTTATTCCAAATTATGGGTTAGGTTAACTGACTTTATTATGTATGTAATAGAAACTTAATTTTTATTTACAGAGTGATATCTGCCAGCTCAACTCCAAAGAATGGTTCTGCTGCAGCAGATAATGGAATGAATTGGTTAATGTTTGAATTATTATGGAGGGATTTCTTCAGGTAGTTGTTGGCCACAATCTTTTCTTCCGCTTTATTATTGTGGATCATGTGTGCCCGTAGGTGTCTCCCTTGTCAACCCACCAACATGAAATTAGACATGATAGGTCAGAGTTTTCTGAATCTTAAAATTTCCTGTTTAAAATCAATAGGCTGGACTGTTATGAACTTCTACCTAGAACTTACCTTGCACACCCAGAAACTCTGGATTAATGCTTGATAAATTGCCTCATGATATTTGATTTCCATACTTTTTCAGGTTCATCACTAAGAAATACAGCTCCACTAAGAAAAAGATTGGAGCTGAGCCAGCCACAGCTTGCACCGGTGCTCTTGTTTGAGTCTTCTGTAGCCTGGAGACTACTGCAAATCAAAACTGAGGACTCAATTCAACCTGGGCTAGGTACTAAAATGGAGTTTCCGAAGTACCTGAGAGTTGCGTTAATACCATCGTTCTTTCTTTCTTCTATAAGTTTTAGCTACATCTCACTCTTTGTCGTACATGATTGGTCAAAATTTGGCCTGTGGACATAGTTATCTGATGGTAATGAACGATGCAATTCGTTCTCCCCTGCAATGGATATATTTTTCCTGTTTCTTTTGCTTCGTCAGATGATTAGTTTGGTATTCAGGGCATCCGGCAGGCCCTTAATAAGACAATTTGGTCGATTGCTTCAATGTGAACGGCCGGTCATTGATTCAAGGTCATTGATTCAAGGTAGAGGTTTCCTTGTTCGGTGACTTTGATCCATTGGCCTCGTTCGCCAATGCTGGTCGGTGTACCTTGTAAACTAGACATTGGGTTCTTGGTAGCCTGTCGTTTTTAAATGCCAAATCATCTTTCGAGCAAAGTAGACAATTAGGTAGTGTTTGATAGAAAAAATATTATCCATGGATAAGTGTACGGGATAGAGTTTGTCCCCTAGCTATTTCTAGGGATATCCCTTGGCTATCCCATTGATTATATCAAATACAAAAAGATAAATCCATAGGATAACTTTTTTTTTACTCTTATATGGAGGGATAACCAGCTATTCCTGCATTCTCTAGGGAATAAATTAAGGGGATATCCCTTGGTTAATCATGGATTATCCCTTTGGTTAACTTTATTCCCAGCTATCCTTTATAGTTATGGCTTGTGGGGATAAAAGGGGATATCCCCTAGATATCCCCTCTTATTTTCTATTTCAAACACTATCTTAAAGAATTCCTGCAGCAGGGTATCCAATGTTGGTCTCTTATATGTTGTGTAGAAGTGTACAATTTTTCATCTCATGATTGAAGTATCTGCATCTCTAGGCTGCAGTCTTATAACTTCATTTTGTTTTGAGGTTGTTATTCTATCTGAGGTTTCGCTCAAATGTTGAGACTGTTATTCTATCTGAGGTCCCTACCTAGCAAATGTGGCGCTTTTGCAATCAGAATGCAATGAAAACTTGAGCTCTAGGCTTATGCTGGTATCTCGGTGCCATTAACGAAGAGAACAAGAATACTTCCCTACTTTGTATGAATTTCTGGTACCAGTACTCGGCGCAACTTCCGAAAACTTCTATGATAAGTTGATGTGTAGTATCAACTTAGCCGAATCGGCCGATTTGCTTGCTTGCTTGCTTCATAACATCCAGTTAAATTATGTTATTTCTCAACTTATTGGAATTCAGAATATGTTAAGCATATAAAAAATAGCTTTCTGGGCCAAATCCTCTTAATGTTGATTATTTAGAGCTGAAACCATGTAAGATATTATACATCAAAAGCAAGCAAGCTACTACTCCAATCTTTCTAAACAAAAGCATTCTAGCGGCGTGATTCCTCTCTTCATGAGTCCTACGGATGCTCATCGGCTTTCTGACACAACGGCAACTGCTTACCACCTCGTGCAAGAAATGCCAGCTAGGCTACGAAGATAGGCTGATTCCCTTGTATACTTCTTTATGTTTTATTTATATCATATCAGCCTCCGTACTGGTGGTCTCTCTGGCCAGCGTCGATTCGCATGAACCACGAACTCTCGCAGCCCGTTATGCCTATTTTTAGCCCACTCCTTTCCACCACCATCGCATAAAAACGAACGGCCCTCCACCCTGGCGTCCTATAAGAGTGATACCATCCCCTGCCACTTCTGTGGTCCAGGCTAACCTTAGAGAAAGGATAGACATAAGAAGAAAAAGGTAGTGGCCATGAAGGTCCCTATATTTTTTCTTGACCAATCTCACCAAACTCCTGATCTCTTCCATCCATGACCAATTCCTACCCCTGACCACCTTCATACTAGCACTAATTCTCTGCATCATCCTCAAGTCTAGGAAGAGTCTCCCACTAGTCTACCTCCTGGACTTCACCTGCTACCGTCCCCG
Source organism: Calamus simplicifolius (assembly GCA_900491605.1). Lineage (NCBI taxonomy): Eukaryota > Viridiplantae > Streptophyta > Magnoliopsida > Arecales > Arecaceae > Calamus > Calamus simplicifolius. The sequence continues at coordinate 2,071,781 of UESW01004160.1, forward strand.
GCGTCGTGCCGCGTCCCGACCTCGACGTTCCACGAGCAGGACTACCTCTCGGGCCAGTTCGACGCCGAGTCGGTCGAGTTCCAGATAAAACTCAACGCTCCGGCGTCGGCTGCGACACATGCATGCACCACAACTTTCACGAGCTCCCCCCTGACCAATCCCTCTCCGCCGCCCGCCTCGAGGCCGAGACCGTCCTCGTCTCGTCACCATCGCCAACGACGTTCTCCGCCGCCTCGGCATACGTCCGGTGGACGTCGACTTCATGGTGGTCAACTGCGCGCAGCCTCTTCTGCCCCACACCCTGTGATGCCCCCTCTCAAGTCTCAATTGTAGCAGGTAAAAAAATTAAGAGTTGATTATATGGTTTATAATCGGTTAAAAAAATAAATAAGTACCAATCGGATCAGTTTTAGGCTATGGTAGCTCAAGTGATATGGATCTTATCCGTCTTACTTTCTTATAACGAAACGGATTCTTGGATGCTGCAGACCCAGAACCCGAGTCGTTACAATATAGTATCAGAACCATGCATCAGTCGAGAGTGCAGGAGGAGCTAAGTGCCACACAGAGTAAAGTACTGCATCCATGAGGATGGGAGCCATCTCTTGAACCTATGGAGATCACCTTTAGAATCCTGCCTGCTTGGTGGTTGGGATCGTGGCTTCTGGCAACGAGGATGTTGTCTCTATAAGGGAATAAATTGTGATGCCCCTCCTGTTTTGGGCTATGGTAGCCCAAGTGATATGGATCTTATCCGTCTTACTTTCTTGTAACGAAACGGATTCTTGGATGCTGCAGACCCAGAACCCGAGTTGTTACAATATAGTATCAGAACCATGCATCAGTCGAGAGTGCAGGAGGAGCTAAGTGCCACACAGAGTAAAGTACTGCATCCATGAGGGATGGGAGCCATCTCTTGAACCTATGGAGATCACCTTTAAAATCCTGCCTGCTTGGTGGTTGGGATCATGCGCCTCTGGCAACGAGGATGTTGTCTCTTTAAAGGAATAAATTGTGATGCCCCTCTCAATAGTCCCACATCGAAAAATTGATAGTTGGTTATATGGTTTATAACCGGTTAAGGAATATGGACAAGTACCAATTGGATCCTTTTGGACTGCGATGGCCCAAGTTGGTGTGAACCTTGTTCATCTTGCTTTCTTATAACGAAACGGATTCGTGGGTTCAGCCGAAAGTGTAAGAGCTAACTGCCACACAAGATAAAGTGCTACATCCATGAAGGATGAGAGCTATCTCTTGAACCTATGAAAGTGCTACATCCATGAGGGATGGAGCTACCTCTTGAATTTATGAGGGTCATCTCTAGAATCCTATCTGCTTGATGGATACGATCATGTGCCATATGCCCCTGGCGACGAGGACATGAGGGGGATAGATTGTGATGCCCCTTCGAATAGTCTTGCATTGAAAAATTGAAAGTTAGTTACATAGTTTATAACTTGATTAAGGAAAATGAAAAAGTACCAATTGAATTCTTTTTGTACTGTAATCGCCCAAGTTACTGTGAACCTTATCCATCTTTTTTTTTTTTAATAAAACGGGTTCGAAGACCCTCATGGCCGTCAACCTACTGCTGGGTTTCTGCTACCTCTTCTTTCATGGTCGGATCCGGAGCCATATACTTGCTCCTTGTCACCGATCTGCTTCGTCAGCTAAACGCCATTCATCCGGCCTCTTTCCGGTGATATGCATGCAGGGTTCCAGTTCACGCTCCTTCTCCAACTTGGTAGCTGGTGCTGCGCTCCATCGGTCTGGAACGCCTTAAACTGAGTTGCTTCGAGTCACTGCATGCGCCTCTGCTTCCGTCTCGCCGGATTCCACCGGCTTCTCGTCAACGAATGGCCAGATGCACAGCCGAGATCCTTCTACTCAACCGTCTCCTTCTATCGCCCAATTCGCATATTCTCCTCTTCTGATCTTTCGTAGGTCTCTCATCGATCGGAGACCGCCCGGCTCCGACGTGGAGCGCTTCTTTGTCAACCTCTCGCTTCTTCCTCGGGGGGCCGCCAGCGTCAGACTCCTTGGATCGTGCGATGCTTCAAGATTTTTTTGGAGATCTACCTCTGCTATCGTACGTACCCTTCTTTTGTCGCGAATCAAAACCCCAGCATATCCTCCAGAATCCATGGCTCTGGTAGCGAATGTGGGGATATAATAAATTTTTAATGTATCTAAAAATTACTAAAAATTTAAATCAAAAACTTAAGAATCGTATATATATATATGAAGCAAGATGCATGAGATACTTCGTTAAAAAATAATTTTTATTTCTTCGTACGTACAAGTTGATTTATCCCCCAAATTATAATAAATCGGTTCTATGATCGCATAAAAGTATAACCAAATGGCCTCTTTAAATTAATGTCCAAACATAAAATCAAAAATAAAAATAACAATAAAAAAAATCTTTTAGCAGGGCTTTTAATATATGAACTTTTTTTCTTACAATAGAAAATATAAGCTTTGGTAGGACCGAAGAGTGGATTTAGGCTTGGATTGCTTATAATTCTAGATCTTTGAGCTTATTTATAGATCAGTTGAAATAATCCCAGCACCTTAACCCTTTAGGTTCTTAAAGGTTCAATGGTTGCTCTCAAATCACGTAGAAAAACGGTTAAAAATCAAATTAATTAAAGTATTTTTAAATGTTTACGGGCGTTATCCATGCTCGTCATGCATTTCTGCGAATGTTCACTAGCGGAATGCTTCCCTCGCTCCCTTACGCTCATGCAAACATGCATTTCTGCGAATGTTCATCATGCATATTTTGGGAGTCATCTTTCAAGGTTTGACAAAATCAATTTTGATAAGCGTTAAGGAAAAAAGTGCTGGCTCAATATTTATCAATCATCCGTGGGATTGATGAAGCTTTGTTGACGATGGATGGATTTGACCTCCTAGATTCTCAGTTCTTCTAGTTGAGCTTTATGTTACTTGGACTGATCTCATACGCCATCTGAAACTTACATGCTCATTATCTTTTCATCGAAAGGGACTCCACTACGGTCATCCGTTGGGTTCAGCAGGATTTCGATGCTCACATACCTAGTAATCCTTTACTCCATAATATCTTATCTGTCCTTCAGAAGATTTATACAGTCCAGATCTGACATATCTACAGGTAAACTAATGCTACGAAGGATTGGGTGGCAGCCTCAGCAGCCTATCACTTAAGTTTTTGGATTTGAAAACAGGGTAATCCCTACCCTATTGTACTAAAGCAAATTTTATTTTCTGATGTATAAGAGTTGACTCGCACTAGATTAATGTAATCATTAAAAAAAAAACATTCATGAATAAAATGCTCAGAACCATTAAAATATATATTAAATTTAAAAACTTATTTTTCAAAATTTAGAAATCACAAAACTGTCAACAAAATGTAGGCCACGTACTAATTAAGCATATATCAAGTCCTATTTTTAAATTGAAACTTAACAAATTACCTCTGGCAGGTCAAACAAAAAATTGCTCTCCCCATATGCTCTCACACACACACATAAAATCATAAACCAACCGTACATATTTACAAACTAACAAAACTAAAACACTGATATATATAATTAAGACCATTTCTTATACCCACACAAAGGAATTTTTTTGCAATCAATGGATACAATACTAATTAAATAAGTATTAGAATTCTATGTGCTTGGTTTAGTTTCCAACTAGCAGGCTCTCTGTTGGTTCGGGATGTCTTTGCACTAACCACCATCTTATCTTTTAAACCATCAGCAGCTCATTATCGGATATCCTTCACGCCAGCAGTTGCAACAGATTTTGAAAGGTGTAATGCATTGCAATGCATCCACCTTCTGGATTCCCGTCTATCAGACTGGGAACTAATTTTAAAACTACGCAGAGCCAAATCCTTCACAAACCCAACATCCAAATATTAGGAATCGAACAATATTTGTACCTCGCCAATATCTTGCAGTGGATCTGGGATTTGGTGCCCCGGGTCTTCAACCAAGTCCATCTCTGAACACTGAGGTGAGGTGAATCGTTACCTGATTTTTTGACATATTTTAGGATGTTGGCATCCATAAGGCCAAAATCCCAATGGTTACGAGGATCGGCAGTTGATGAAGCTGAAGGATGTTTTATCGGGAATTTAAAATCCATTAATAGTGCTATATTTGGCTCCCATTTTGAGATGCTCTTTTCGCGATTCTTGCGATCAGGATGGTTCATCCTCCAAGATATCCGACGTAGTTTGAAAGCAGAAATGACGCTTACGTTGAAGGGATGAGGATAGATCCTGCCGAGGTATTAAGATAGTTCGGCCCTGCCGAGGTTCGGATATAGCTTGGCCTTTTCGAGGTACTGAGATAGCTCGGCCAGATGGTTCGGCTTGTAGCTTGGCTAGATAGTTTGGCTCTGTAGCTCGGCTAGATAGTTCGGCTTTATTCATCGGGCATGTTTATTGATGCGGCGATAATTTTTTTTCGTACCACATGCCCTCCACTCCTTAGTTCGAAGCATAGGTTCGGGCATAGGGAGTAGAGTTCATGATTGCTCAATCTCATTGGTGGGATTTGAACCAACAGAGGCACATCATGATGATCCCATAAATGCCAATTAAGCTGGGAGTCTAGCTGGGCAAAATGTGGCCAAATCGAAGGTCAAGTCATGTGGCCGATGAACCTTAATTCTGTAAAGTTTGCCAAGGTACAGAATGCTGCTCGGCTTTGCCGAGGTATGAAGAAATTTTTACTTGCCCTGCTAAGGTATAGAGAATGTTGTTCGGCCTTGTCGAGATACGAAGAAAAATTTGCTTGGTTGTGCCGAGGTTTAGAGAAATGTTGCTTGGCCGTGCTAAGGTATGAAGAAAATTTTACTTGATGCCGCCAAGGTACAAAAAAATGATGCTCAGCTTAAATTCGTCGTGGCAGAGATAACGAGCTCTCTTAACATGGAAGGCAAGGGAGGAACTTTGAGAAGTTTCAATGGGGACTCTGGTTGGAAATCTTGGTGGCAGTAGTGAGGCCTTTATAGAGTATGACAACCATATTCAAGACGGTGAATTATTCTAAAGGGGTTTTGGATTTCAAATCAGGAAGAGAGCGCCTGAGGTCTTAGAAGGCAAGTTCATAATTACATTTTTATTATGGTGGAGGTTTTAATTTAAACCAGATCTTTGAAGGGTACAATTGAATTCATAATGTGGTGAAGGAAGTTCATGAACCAGTTCTGTCTAGGAAAGAGTACCTTTTTCATTCTTTAACGTAGTAGAGGTTCATGAACCAAATTTTAAGGCAAGTTAACAATTACATTCCTCATATGATAGAGAAGGTTCCTCGGCTAGATCTTTAGAGAATTTCTTCTGTGATCTCTTCTTTTTGCTTTCTCAAACTTTTTATGATATTTTTTCTGGCATTGTGGATTATATCTGTTGGAAATCTAATGTATTTCAATATTCAAAAGTCTTTTGATTTGATAAGTCATTTTATCTGATACGCCGTTCTCAACCGGTAGGATAAGTCTTTTTTTTTTTTTCAACCGGTAGGATAAGTCCTTTTATTTTTCTTTTTGATCAGTCTTTTGACTTATATGTCTCTACCTTCGTGATAAGTCTTGATAATTCTTTTATTTTGTTTGACCAACCGTTGGACGCTGATCGACCTTTAGACTGAATCGTCATTCCCGTTGGATTGACTCGCTGCTTTCAACCGGTGCTTACTATCTTATAAATACTCGAAGCAATGCCTTCCGGTGAAAATTCAATTCAAATCTTGCTCTTTTCATCATTATCCAGAGATCCATTCCCTCGTCCTTATCCAGTCCAGAGATTCATTCTTTGCTTTGCTCCGTTCTTATCCAAAGAGAAGGAACTCATTCGGTTGTTCATCCTCTTCTGACATTGGTGTGTGCACGCTTGTTAGAAGACTCGTTGCTGTTGTATCCTAGAGGGTAGTCGTACTCTGATCTTCTGCACCGAGATATTATCTCCGAGAGGCGCGAATCTACTCTTAAGGACAGTGCCTTGCATGCCACAGCATCTTCTCAACTTCTCAAATAGATAAGATCTTCCCGGATACTATCTTTCCTCAAACTTATCCAACAATCTTAAGAGTAGATATGGACTCTATTATGGTTGCTACTACTAAGTCCTTTCCTGATACATCCAAGATTGAGCAATTTACTGGTTCCCATTATAAACGTTGGCAAGAGAAAATATTTTCAATATTAGACGTACATAATATTGGATATGTTTTGATTGATCCTAAACCTGAGAAAGAGGAGAACCTTCTAACATGGGAAAAGGCTAACAGAATATGTAGGCATACTATTCTTAGTACTCTATCCAATGAACTATTTGATATTTATTATCCTATTAAATCAGCCTCTGAAATTTGGGAAAGCCTTAAAAGAAAATATATTCTTGAAGATGCCGGTTCTCAGAAATTTGCTATAGGAAACCTTTTTAACTTTACCATGTCAGAAGATAAGGATGTGTCATCTCAGATCCATGCTTTCCATGTTCTAATAGATGACCTTAAAAATGAAAATATTATTCTTCTTGATGCTTTTATTGCTAGATCCCTAATTGAAAAATTACCTGAATCTTAGAAAGATTATAAGAATAATTTAAAGCATAAAAGAAAGTCTATATTCCTTGAAGATGTTATTGTGCATATTAGATTGAAGAGCAAAACAGAGCCCGAGAAAAGATAGAAAAGGCTAAGGAAATGACTAGTAAGGCTAATCTAATAGAGGATGGATCTAGTAAGGATAAACATAAGTCCTATAAGCCCAAACATAGAAACCATTACAAGAAATATGATAAGAAGCCTCATTTTCAAAGAAGTCAAAATTTTAAAAGAAAAAAGGATCTTGCTATGTTTGTGGGAAACCAGGACACCATGCTGCCCAATGCAGGTTCAGAAAAAATAATGATGCTCCAACCAAACCAAAGGCTAACTTGATGGTTGGAGAAGATGTGATTGTTGCGGTTGTTAGCGAGGCCAATATTGTTGCACATACAAAGGACTGGGTGATGGATTCTGGAGCCACTCGTCATATATATGGCAATAGAAATGCATTTGCCTCCTATATCCCACTGCCAGAAGGAGAGGAGCAAGTCTTCATGGGCAACTCAAAGTCTTGTTCAGTGATTGGCAAAGGAAAAGTAAATCTAAACTAACTTCTGGAAAAGTCCTTTCACTTGGAGATGTGCTATATGTGCCGGACATCCATATGAACCTGATTTCTGTGGCCTTGCTTGGAAAAAATGGTATGAAAGTGGCATTTGAGTCTGACAAAGTTATCATGACCAAATCTGAAAATTTCATTGGGAAAGGATATTGTAACCAGGGTCTATTTGTATTAAATGTACTCGAAGTTATGAATGGAAATGCATCATCTTCTTTTGCTTACTTGCTTAACTCTATTAATCTTTGGCATGGTAGATTAGGACATGTTAATTACTCTTACATTAAAAGAATGAAACAATTAGGTTTGCTAAATAACATGTCTACTTCTTATGATCATGAAAAATGTCAAACATGTGTATAATCTAAATTAACCAAAAGAAGTTGCAAATTTATTCATACAAGAGAAACTGAATTGTTAGAATTAATTCATTCTGACTTAGGAGATTTAAAAGGTAATATGACTAGAAGTGGAAAGAAATACTATATTACTTTTATCGATGATTTTTCTTGTTATGCAATGGTTTATCTATTAAAATCAAAAGATGAAGCCTTCGAAATATTTTTAATATATAAGGCAGAAGTTGAAAATCAATTAACAAAAAAAATAAAAAGACTTAGATCTGATAGAGGAGGAGAATATGATTCTACTCCTTTTAATGAGTATTGTGCACAATACGGTATAATTCATGAATTTACTCCTCCTTATTCATCAGAATCTAATGGAGTGGCTGAGAGAAAGAATAGAACACTTAAAGAAATGATGAATGCATTGCTCCTTAGTTCTGGTGCACCCATGAACTTGTAGGGGAAAGCCCTTCTTTCTGCTTGTTTTATTCAAAATAGAATTCCTTATAAGAAAACCAATAAAACACCCTATGAGTTATGGAATGGTCATTTGCCAAGTTTTAAATATTTAAAAGTATGGGGTTGTTTAGCAAAGGTCTTGCTTCCTGAACCTAAAAAGAGAAAGTTAGGATCTAAAACCTTTAATTGTATGTTTATAGGTTATGTTCAAAATAGTCCTGCAAATAAATATAGTGCTGCCTATAGGTTCTTAGTGATTAAAAGTAAAAATAATATCATGGAACCTAATACTATAGTCGAGACGAAAGATGCAGAATTTTTTGAACATATATTTCCTATGAAAACCTCCTTAGAAAGACCTTCTAGACCACAAATGGTTGAACCTAATTTAAAGCCTAATGACATTCAAGAGCTAAGGAGATCCAAGAGAATCAGAAAGGAAACCAATCTAGGAGATGATTTTTATACTTTTCTTGTTGATAATGATCCACAAACCTATTCTGAAGCAATTTCATCTCCTGATGCTATATTTTGGAAAGAGGCTATAAATAATGAGATAGAATCCATCATGAGCAATCATACATGGGAATTAGTAAGTTTACCCCCTGGAGCTAAAACTATTGGGTGAAAATGGATCTTTAAGAAGAAACTAAAGCGTGATGGTTCTATTGAAAAATTTAAGGCAAGGCTAGTTACAAAAGGTTATTCTCAAAAGAAAGATATTGACTACTTTGATACTTTTGCACCTGTGACAAGAATAACTTCTATTAGAGTTTTGATTGCACTTGCATCTATTCATAAATTGATAATTCATCAAATGGATGTTAAAACTGCATTTCTTAATGGAGACCTAGAAGAAGAAATATATATGGATCAACCTGAGGGTTGTGTTCTTCCTGGTAATGAGCATAAAGTTTGTAAATTAATTAAATCTTTTATGGCTTAAAACAAGCACCAAAACAATGGCATGATAAGTTTGATAAAGTGCTAGTTTCAAATAGATATCAAATTAATAGTGCTGATAAATGTATTTATTCTAAAGTTGTTAACCATGAATATATTATAATTTATTTGTATGTGGACGATATGCTCACATTTGGCACTAATTTTGATATTGTTACTAGCACCAAAATGTTCTTGACTTTGAATTTTGATATGAAAGATATGGGAGAAGCAGATATGATTTTAGGAATTAGACTTGTAAAGAAGTCATATAGTATCATACTTTCACAAGAACATTGTGTTGAGAAAATTTTGAAAAAGTTTTCGCATTTTGATTGTAAGCCTATGAGCACTCCTTATAATGCTAATTCACAGCTTAAGAAAAATAAAAGCAATGGTGTCTTACAATCCAAATATGCTCAAATCATTGGTAGTCTTATGTATTTAATGAACTGCACTCGACCTGACATTGCTTATGCTGTAGGAAGACTAAGCAGATATACCCAATGTCCTAACAAGGATCATTGGATTGCATTACAAAGAGTGCTTAGATATTTGAAAGGAATCATGAACTATGGTTTAATGTATTGTCGGACTCCTACAGTATTAGAAGGGTATTGTGATGCTAACTGGATTTCAGACTCTGATGAGATGAAATCCACTAGCGGTTATGTGTTTACCCTTGGAGGAGGAGCAGTGTCATGGAAATCATCTAAGCAAACATGTATAGCTCGGTCTACAATGGAATCCGAGTTTATTGCCTTGGAGAAGGCTGGGACTGAGGCCGAATGGCTCAGGAATCTTTTGGAAGATCTTCCCATTTGGATGAGACCAGCTCCATCTGTGTCTATACATTGTGATTGTCAGGCTGCCATAGCTAAAGCTAAAAACAAAATTTATAATGGGAAGAGTAGACATATACGTCTAAGGCATAATATTGTGAGGCAGCTTATTAATGATGGAGTAATATCCTTGGATTATGTAAGGTCAGAGTTGAATTTGGCCGATCCTCTGACTAAGCCTCTAAGAAAAAAGCTTGTGAGCAATATATCGAGAGAAATGGGATTATACCCAGATCAAAAGTTGAAGTGATGGTAACCCAACCTTCATGAACGGAGATCCCGGGAAGAAGGTTCATATGGGAAAATAATTCACTGGACAACTTGGAGTATACTATCATAATTATTTATATTGTGAAATCCCTTTCTATGGTGTGAGATAGTATTCTGCAGTGTTTAGGTTGAACTAATATGTGAAGTTCTTAATGGATGTCATAGCCTAATTTGGGTGGTATACAAAACTGCAGTGTATACTTGATGACAATCCACCTATATGAGTATGGAGGTGGTGGCCGCTTCCTATGAGACTTGGGTATGATCTCTAGAGTACTCATGAATATCCAGGTAGATGCATGGCCGAAACGTGTCAACCCACTTGAACAACCGAAATCTGAGAGATGGAATGTGAGTTATAAGTCAATGATCCAATAAAAGAAGGATTGGTTCATAGAAACTTAGTTTCACCAACCTTTTATGGATTACACTTATTTTCTCTATGCCTGGTTCATAGTCACATAGACACCATGGCTTATGCATTACATTCTTAAAGTTCCTTCTAAAGTTTGTCATCTTTTGAATATTGAAATAGTGGGGGATTGTTGGAAATCTAATGTATTTCAATATTCAAAAGCCTTTTGATTTGATAAGTCATTTTATCTGATACATCGTTCTCAACCGGTAGGATAAGTCTTTTTTTTTTTCAACCGGTAGGATAAGTCCTTTTATTTTTCTTTTTGACCAGTCTTTTGACTTATATGTCTCTACTTCGTGATAAGTCTTGATAATTCTTTTATTTTGTTTGACCAACCATTGGACGTTGATCGACCTTTAGACTGAATCGTCATTCCCGTTGGATTGACTCGCTGCTTTCAACCGGTGCTTGCTATCTTATAAATATTCGAAGCAATGCCTTCCGGTGAAAATTCAATTCAAATCTTGCTCTTTTCATCATTATCCGGAGATCCATTCCCTCGTCCTTATCCAGTCCAGAGATTCATTCTTTGCTTTGCTCCGTTCTTATCCAAAGAGAAGGAACTCATTCGGTTGTTCATCCTCTTCTGACATTGGTATGTGCACGCTTGTTAGAAGACTCGTTACTGTTGTATCCTAGAGGGTAGTCGTGCTCTGATCTTCTGTACCGAGATATTATCTCCGAGAGGCGCGAATCTACTCTTAAGGACAGTGCCTTGTACGCCACAACATCTTCTCAACTTCTCAAATAGATAAGATCTTTCCAGGTACTATCTTTCCTCAAACTTATCCAACAGTATCTACACTGAGTAGTGTGATATTATAACTTTACAGTTGCTTTTCTAATATAGTAGAAGGAGTTCATGAATTAGATCTTTAGGATAGCAGAGCCCTGACTTGGTTTGCTGGGGTCCTAGAATCCAGATTAGATAAAGCAAGATGAATATAAGTCGAAATATCCCTTGCAAGGAGGAGCAGCAGCAGCAGGGCAAGGATTATGGACAAATCAAGCATATGAAGACATTCCTTATAGGAATGAGGATGGAAAGAAAGTGTACAGAAGCAATAATCCAATGATCTAAACCTTTATATGTATAAAGTTAGATTTTGACTACACTAACGTATATTTAATTTCAAATCCAATCATCTTCCTAGCTCTTGGATTCGCTTAGATTTGAGCTTCGTTACATGCGAGTACAGCTAATTTTAACTTTATATATATATAATTCAAAAAAAATTCAATTTGATGCATTATCTACCAGAGTCCATTTGATTTTGCGAATGCTTTTCACAATTTAGGTAGAACATTGCTCACTTTAGTATTTTTTATCCTTACTTTGGATTGATGATTATTTCTTAGAACATTTATAAAGTTTTTATATATCCTTCAAAATAAAAGTACAAGTATGCCCTCTCATTCACGATATTAAAGGTGCCAATAGTTGACTTGATCAAAAAACCCAATGCAACTTTAGCCTATTTGGACTAGGTGGGATCATTGTTTTCTTTCCATTTAAGGATAGATTTTATGGTAAAAAATTTTAAATAAGTTGGATATGCTTGACTTGAAATAATATTTGAGTGCTTATAGGTTGAGAGAATGAATTAAATTGAGTTAGAGAAGTTTTTAATATGTTATTATCCTTATTTGACCCAATTCGAACCTTGTCTTAACTTATTCATTGCCATCCCTATGATAAAATATGTTTTCTCTTGTTTTAAAAATTTAAAATAAACTCCTCCCTGTCACATAAGGTTACTAAACCATATATCTATGTAAAACTACTAATGAAAACTCATTTAGTTGATGAATTTATATTCTTTTTCCCTCTTTTCTACCTATTTAGCAAATCAAGATTTTAATATGCTAGTAAAATAAGTGTTTCTAAAATCATTATACATTTATAACAATAACAACATAAATTAAATATTTTTCTAGTCAAACAACATATTAAATTTTTAAAACAAATTTATGTCATAAAATTTGTTATATACAAAATATTCAACTCAACTCAACTCTCCTAAGCCTTTTCCCAACTACATAAGATCGACTAATATTTTATAAAAAATAACAGATAAAAAATATAACAATGCTGTCTAATTATGAAAAAAGCTCAAGGTAACACCCCCTTTCCATCTGACTTGGCAACTAATTCGTTGTTGTAGTTTCCCCAATGATGTCTCCAAATATAGCATATAAATTAACCCAAAAAAAAAACCTTAGCCCCTGGTAAGGATGACACTCTTGCCCATACCCTTGATCAAGCAATCAAAAGAACTGCACATTACATTCAAAATTTGTGTAAAAATCTTTTTCTAATTATTTTTTTTAAAAAAAGTCATAATTGACTTTCAAAACCTGTGCAGTTTGTGTAACCGTCATGGCCAAATTCCCTGAAAGGAAACTCTAGCATTGCAGCTGCTTAAGTCCCAGGGCGCCAAAATAACATAAGCAAATCTGGAGAAATAGATAAATATTTTCATCATCAATGATAGATGCCTTAAAAGCCTCTCTGCAAATAATCATACAAGCGATGTGCAGCATACCGCAGCCAGTGCTCCACATCAATATTTCTGATAGATTACATACCAAAAATTTCCCACTTTTCCCTTCTCCCTCGCTCCGTTGCAATAAAGCATCAGAGGGCAGGATAGTGAGCTAATTCTACCATCAAGTACTTGTGAGACTTCATCTAGATCTTAAGTAAACAAAGTCAAAATTTACATCCACTCTTCTTCTTAGCTGATGCCTTTTGAGTAGGTTTTCCACCAGCTGATTTTGTTTTAGGCTTCGACTCTGACTTCTGTGTAATCCGTTTGGGTTCCTCCGGCTTCTCATGGGGGTCCACCTCCTCATACTGTATTGGATTTATAATAATACCAGCTCTCTTGACAACCTATATGACAGGTACTTTCTGGTCAGACCAATGTAAATAAATCCAACCAACTAAAAATTTTAGTATTTTCTAGAAAAATGTCGGTTGTGTGTACATTTCTAGAAGTAACTCGTAGGAATATAATACCTCATACTTAATGATTTATATTACAGGAAAAGCAGGCCAAGATTATATTATTTTGCTGCATGCCATACCAACAGCCAAAAGTTCTTTATGTCTGAGCCTTAGATGGCTATATCTGTTTGTACCTTGGAAAAAAGTTATCATTTTAACTTCCAAGGGAACACTCTAAACCAAGTTCAATCTTTTCCAACCACAGTGGCCTCTGGCCTGATTTGACTAATAAAGGGCGGATCCTAGTCTCCTCTAAAAGTTGCAGGATGGAAATTTTCTGAAAAATTTATCACTTGGTCCAGGATCTTAGAACTCTCTAGGGCCAGTTAATATAATCATGCAGGACTGTTGGAATTTGTAACAGGAATTATAGTATCACAAAATATAAGGTTTGGGCCTGCCCGTGTCAACCAGACCTCTCCCAGCACTCTCCCACAGGGAGAGAAAGACCTGAGGTCTTTTTTACTCCAAGCGGGATTCATGCTGGCCTGGCCCACTTCAAAGGTATTCCATGTTATAGAAATGGATTTATCTGTTGGAAAACAAAATTCTGCTTATTTCTTATTTCAATAATTTTAGCTGGCCCACTCCAAAGGCATTCCATGTTATAAAAATGGAATTATTCCATGTTACAGAAATGGAGAAATTTTCACTTCGCTGTGGATATAAAGTTTTATCTGTTCAAAAATAAAATTCTGCTTATTTCAATGATTTTATCCTGCTTTAGCCATGAAGCACATCAAAGATTGCCAATCTATCATAAGCTATTCCAAGAAAGTCAAGGTGCACCAATGAACTCAACTTTCTTTTTCTTCTCTTTAGAATTGGCAATGGTATGAAGTTATTTTATTTTCCCAAATATGATATGTATGCAAACCAATTGATGATACTCACCGCAGGCCGATTAAGTGCTCTAACTGATATTGCTGGGTTGAAGTCTGGACCGATAGGCATACGGATGCTCTGCTCATAAACTTCCTTCGAAGTGTAAGGGTGAGGCAAATTCTTTGCAAGAAGTTTCTCAGCCTGCAACAATGGAAAATGATGAATATTAACCAGACAACATAATGTGTATGCAAAATTACTTTACAGAGAAACGAAACAACTGAACTAGCTTCCAATAGACACAGACCGTTTTTTAATTTATTTTCTTGCTATAGCATTCAATGACAATTATGATCATCTCTACAAATCTAATGATCATGTCTAACTAGCTACATGATAGGGACAAAGGAATTTATCATATCCTATGAAGCATGTTCTGAAAAGCATTGTCAGCATATACTCAAAGGTTGCAAAGTTTGACAAACCTGTTATAAACAGCAAAATCATTAGCATTTAGCGAACAACCAGAGATGATGATAACAGCAGCAGAAGCACTATAATTAGAACTTTTCTTTATAGTTTCTTCCTGAAATGGAACTCAGTTACAATGGTAACAATTTCCAAATGACGGAAACTAATATAGCATGGTTACCCAAATCTCAAATAGTTGGGTTAATAATAAACATTCATGTCAGGCTCGTTTAATGCATATGCCAAAACTTGCGGGGTTAGCTTCATCGCTAGAGAAGGCAAGGAAACAGATAGGGCAAGATATTTCCCCCTCTTTTGAAGCAATATAGCAATGCATGAAAAGATACAGCAACAGAGAGAACAAAGACCAGCATGCTACAGCTTCAACAGAGTTATTGATTTACATGTTAGGATTCTGCTCAGAACAACTATAGCTGCAAAAATTTAGAAGGCTTGATCAGATTGTCTATACATACCTTCTTATCAATTTTCTCTGAAATAATAACGTGTTTGAGAGTTGCATCCTTCCTCTTCTTTAGGGCTTCTTCCCTCTTCCTCTTAGCATTGTTATGTTCTTCTAGCATCCAAGAAGGCAGGCCTTTCTTCTGTTGGACGTGCGTCCATTGGCCCCATCCAGGAAGCAGATCTGGTTTTTCAGGTTCAGGGTGTTCCTCATTTAGTACCCCCATTTTGTCCTTCTCAAACTCTGCCTCCACATCATCACCAGCAAAAGCACGGTGTATAAGGTCAGCTTGGGATGGAAGTTCATAATCAGTTTTTGCATTAGATGACAGGAACCCATCCACCATCTCCTCATCAGACTCTGAATCGCTGCTTTGATCTCTTTCCTGGAGTCAAACATACAAACTAAAAGTCTGGCAACCAAACCATAACTTGGTTAACATATTCAATAATCTAGCTGGAAATACCTTGATGTCCTGATTAGGCATAGGAAGATTCTCAACTGCCTTGTCTTTTGCAGCAGGGATATTCACAGCATTTTCACTTTTCATCTGCTCAAAGCATCAACGGTCAATAAAAATGGCCATAAAAATGCACTTGAAAACAAAGCTCAGTGAAATATAAATAACCTTTTTCCAGGAATTTGAAGCAAATATCGCAACTTCATATGTTGTCTTTGGACCAGTATTTTTGATAATGTCATCAAAACTCTGCCATGGAACCATATACAGTCATAATGACCACAATAATCAATCCTAAGGGAAACTATTCTCAAAAGGAAGCGGTTGAAATTACCTTAAATACAGTATCCTGGCCCATCTCAGATTCATCATGGAGAGAAGATCCAACCTGGACTTCCTGTGACTCTTTACTTGTTTCAAGCCCAACTTTGTCATGTTCAGTGGCTTCAATGTCATCTTCACTGTCGCTAGTCTTGCCAACACTATCTGACCTCCTCTTTTTAGATCCTTGAGGCTGCTTTATGGCAGCCCCAAAGACCCTTCTACCACTAACATTTGCTACTTTTGGGCTAGCTGTCTCATCATCCTCCTCAAGCTGCCTCAGAGATTTATCATACTCCTGAAGAGCAAGGCGAGCTTCTTCATAAGCTGCCTCCTGTCGCTTTTTGAGACCACGTTCCTGTACATTAATGAATAATACATGTTTAAAGAAATAAGTATACTAGATTTTTTAGAAAGGAAAAATAAAATCATGCTTGGAAGACAGAATCCAAGAAAACATTGGAAAGTGTGGCATAATCGGTGTGCTAAGAGAAATAAATTAATATGGAGATCAATGAACTGATGAAGCATTGGTTAAAGGCAACTCCTAGGGTGAACTGCAGCCCCCTTGAAAGGTTAGACACCACAATAAACAGGAAGAATCCCATCATAGCCACAACACCATCTCAGTTAGAGTATCAACACCACTCAAGGCATCTTGGCAATTTTCTGTAATGCATTCACCAGAAACTTCATCCCAAAATTTCAAGCATCAACAATTTGAAGTTAAATCTTCCCAAATTGAAATGAAGAGATATGTTGACTACTCAAAGGAAAACCGCCAATACCATACATCTAGAATAGTAAGCTCAGAAGAAAAACTCTGGTTACTAATGCACAGAGATAGTGCACCAGAGTTTGGTCTAAAATCCCTAAGATTAGCCGTTGATATCAATATATTGTTGGTCCAACCGTAGGCCTAACTTCAGCAGTTTGTGTACAAGTGGTTTGAGAAGATAATCTCTTGTATGGTAGTGTCAACAGTAAGAGACTTTTCCAACTCAATAAGCTGGCACTCTCAAATGCAGTAGTGTCACAATTTCTCTATTTGACAGTACCCACAGTAGATCACGTTTAAATCGTCATTAAAGAGTTTAGCATGACACATTTAAGCAAATGGATGCCGACTCTTAGTTGCCAAAATTGGGAGTTGGGGCAGGAGTGGATAAAGTGAAGTAGATATTTTAGAAACACATGAAAGAAGCACTTAGAAAGAAAGTGCAGGCTTGAGATTTCAGGGAGATTCCAAAAGGAGTGAATTACATTAGGTGGAAGATTCTTGCTACTAAGTGTCAACCATCCAAGTGCTATAGTAAGTTTCAACTCCCTCAAGAAGAAGGCTAGAAAAACTCTCATTATTGAAGGGGCGCATGTGTAATATCTAGATGACCCCTGTACTAATTTTTCAGTAAGTGCCAATGGCAGAATCCTGAACCATCATTCAAGGAAACCTGTTAAAAAAAATCCAAAAAAAAGAGCCCCATATGCACAACTAATTTCAATAATGCCTAATGCTGCCTATATGCTGCCCAAGACTCACCATTGCTGTTTACAAGATGTGAATGAAGACAATGGCATGAAATGCCTATGAAAGAAAACTATGTTTTTAATTCAATGCTGAGGATCCTTGAATACAATATGCAGCAGCAAATCAAGACAATTCCACAAACTGAAAATAGCACAGGCTGCCATCATTTTCCTGTTTTTAGGCAAAAGGAATGGTGTGAAATTTATTGCTCCCTTCAATGTGAGATCATAAACAGATATAGGAAGGTTAGGAACTAAGTATGATAGCCCCATATATAAATATTTGGTGCTTGATGCAATACCATGTTTTCATAATTTGTGAATTTTGATGGATGCAACAACAGTTTCATGCAGATGATTCAACCTATGCAAAATAAACCAAAAAAAAAAAAAATCTTCATTAATTACCTATATAATAACTCATACTGTTGGAACCTGGGAAGAACTTATGTTAATAGGAATTTCTTTATAACTGCATTGGCGATTTGATTTCTCTGGAGTGCACAAAAACTAGACGGTTTATTCCTTGAGTTACAAAAGTAACCAAACATGCACTAGACTCTTTCACTTCAGCAATATTGTTGTGCCCATTGAACCACATATTGCCCTCCTCCCAAGGGAAAAAAAGAAAGAAAAAAACCCACAACCAAGCTACAAGGCCTAATATTTGTTCAAATAATATGACAAGCTGCCAAGTGAACAATGTTATAGCTATTCATATGTTTATTGGTCAGTTATGTAAAGTATCATACAACTATGGTACAAGATTTTGAAAGTAGGCTAGTAGAGACAGGAAAAGAAAAAGAAAAAGATATTAGAAGATGGAAAACTTAACTTATACATTCAAAAAAAAAAACAATTCCAAGCAAGATTTGCTCTACAACCCATCTATCTCAAAGCTTCAAACAATAAAATTCTTCAAATTTTTTGTCATGAATGTTCCATCCTTAGTTTTCTGCCCAAAAAAAATTTAAAATAATTAAAATAATTGTACTTTTTCCAGCAACTGACATACTGACTCCAATGACTTCTATCATTCCCATCCTGTATATTGAGCTAACCAACAAAATTTTTGCAAGTCAAACTACTCCTTAGCTTGAGAAAATGGTTAAGAAGATAGTAAGAATGATGTGAATTATTAGGGCCCAACTACATCTCCACTGCATAAGTATGCAATAGTGAAAAAAGACAACACCCCACCAATGGATGTGACCTTTTTCAATAATGCATGAGTTCAACAAAAAAAAAGAAAATATTACTACAATTGATGCACAATGTATTCATTCTAATAGTGCAGTATTTTGCATGTATGAGCCAATA
This sequence comes from Calamus simplicifolius, assembly GCA_900491605.1. Classification (NCBI taxonomy): domain Eukaryota; kingdom Viridiplantae; phylum Streptophyta; class Magnoliopsida; order Arecales; family Arecaceae; genus Calamus; species Calamus simplicifolius. The sequence continues at coordinate 2,090,632 of UESW01004160.1, forward strand.
CAATTCATGTTAAGAATCAATGAATAATAAATGAATAATCAATAGCATGTACAAATATGTGATAACAAAGGCAATTAGTGCAAGTGGGTTGTCGAGAATGCAGATATGGTTCGACAAAAGCAATAACTTTTGGTTCCCCAATTTACAGAGTTCTAATGTCTTGGAAGATTCCGGTGTCTAAGATCCTTATCCATGTCGATATAATAGTTTGACCCATCTCTGATACATCCTACAGGTGCCCCAATTAATGATGATGAGAACTACAGAAACAGCAGCAGTAGCATGGAGGAGGACGGGAACAATATTTCTAGATAAAAATAATATCACACTAATAGGCCATCAAAATCCACTGAAAAGAAAGCAAAAGGATGAGTAGTGATCTACAATAGTAGGGTAATTGAAGAACCTGAAGAACAGTGAAATCACTGAACAAAGAACCTTAGGAAAAGTGACAGAGGAAGTGAGAGGAAGCACCTTGAAGTATTCTACCACCAGAAACATTATTGAAGATGTGCTGTAATTAATATGTGGCAAAATTTGGATTTTAACTTCATTGTATTTCCCATGAAACAGGAATAAAAAAATCATAACACAAGAATATTAACGGCAGGGTAATGCTATGATTTGATAGCATTCACATATGTTCTTGAAACCTACCATGAAAGGCAATGCAAAGACTCCTGATTTTGGTATGTCATTCTCCTCTTCCATGACTTTAGCTGTCTTTTCTTTAGCTCTGTTTAAAATCTTGGAAGCTCGTTCAGTGTCTGTTGTAGGCAAGAGTTCTTCAGAATCTTCATCACTACTATCATCGCTGCTGCTAGTGTCTTTCATGGAATATGCTTTTCTAGTTAAAAGTTCATGTTTGTGAAGCTGTTCAGCTATGGCAGCTTGAGTGCCTTCATCTTGTACTTTTAATCCACGTTGTAGGATACGCCTTGCCCATTTTGACTTGTTTTTGTGCTTCAGCGTCATGCGTTCCTGTATAAATTTTGCCAGGAAATGGGTTTACAAATGAAAACATGATGATGATAATCGATGATGGTGATGTTGATGAAGATAACGATGATTATGCTAAGGACAATGATGGTGGTGGTGATTGCAGCGCCAGTGGTGGTAATAGTGATGGTGATGGTGATGCCACCATCATTGGTGGTAATAGTGACAATGATGGAGGCGATGGTGATAAATGATTTATCTTCTACATTGAAGAGAATTGCATAAGATGAAGCCAACAAGCACAAAAATAGCAAAAAAGTGTTATCACCTCTGCGCGTTTGAATTCTTGCTTCATAGCATACTCTTTAGCAGCTTCAGGATCCATATGCAGTTCAGCTGATGATGCTTTTAGTTTCTCTTTCTTCAGAATACGATGGTATGCCTTGGATTTAATATTCTTAATATGCTTTGCCTTCATCTCATGATGAAAAAGAAGGCTGCGCATTTTAGCAAGACGATTCTGGCGGTCTTTCACATCTTTGATAGAGATCTGCAGAAGCATCAGTATCAGATACATTGAAATCCCATCATATGAAGTTTGATGGTATCCACTAAAATAAATCCACAAAATATACAAGTCAGATTAATGGAAACCATATCCTATGCATCCAATAACTAAAATTAACAGTAATACTAAGCCAAGAAAGAGGCAGAGATACTCCAAATTGCACGCCAGTTATGTGCCAAAACATGTCAGACACTTAGACTCATCAGAGACTTCTAGGATACACATCTGATACTTACATTAAGCTCCCTATTTTTCAAAATTAGAAAGAGGCTTCGTATATTTTTTTGGACATGCTCAAGATACTTCCCAAATACCTCCACCAATTAGATGGAACCTTTGTTTCTTTATTTACCTTTTTTTATGAACGTTAACCTTTTAATGGTGAATAGTTGCTCTTGGAGTTTATAGTGTTGATGTTAGAGCATGGATTGAGATGAACGGAATTGAATGAAGATTAATGGTGGATTTATGGAAGTTGATACAATTGTATAAAATATGTGGTATGTTATTCTCATAGCCCATTATAATTTAGGAATGCTTTTTCTCATATACGTAGGTTAAAAAAAAAAAAAAACATATATTTACTACACTATTGTAGTCATCTCCTATCCTATTTTTTTCAAGAATTATCATATTAATCTTATCTGTATCTCGTATCCATGTCCATGCTTGATACATAGCTGATTATTTTAGGTGACCCAATAAAAGTAAAATGATTCCAAAATCTAATGATTCTGCCAGCCAGCTTCAAAATGATCATAATGCATTATACAAGTTCTAGGTAGCATATCATAAAATTACTTACCATGCACTCAATGGGCTAACTACAATATATTCAAGACTCACTAACCAAAAGCAAGGCAAAGAACAGGAAAATTATAGTACTGTGAATTTTAAGTAAAAGCTTCTCCTGAAGCATGTTTGATTCAACTTGTTATATGTGAAAATACATCTTAGATGTAGCAAGTGCTCTCCTTCAGAGAGATAAGGTAGCTCATGAACTACAAAGATTTATGTTGGCATGCATTTGCAAATGCCAAAAGCTGGTCCAATTTGGGGTTGAATTTGGCATGGGCTTCTAAGAATGTAAAGGAATGCATGGAACTGCATTTGGCGTGCAATGTGTAGCATGCATCAGCTGCTATGATGCTTTCTGCTGATGACCTTTTTCAGGATTCCCTCCAGACTTATATACATAATCCAATCCAGTCTAACCTAAGAAATTTCTAGGGGTAGCAATATAAACAGCAACAGATATTATGGATATACAGCCTTTATCCTGTATTGCATCTCACCTGTATAGTTGGACTGGTTATACAAATAAAACCTCCTGACCATTGATAAAATCTTTGCTAGCTAAGTCACAGTGTATCAAGCTTAACAAAGCTTTCAATATGGTATTTTTATTTTATAAGATAGATGTCACCATTATCTTGTATTTTTATTTTATACGGGAGCAATGAATGGCTGAAAAGGCATAAATGCTTAAGTTCTCTAAAGCAAAATTGAAATGTTAGTATTTATACAAAAATAAACAAGTTCATCATGATACTCCACTTCAAGTATCACACTGAAAATTATTTGTATTTATTTTTCCATTAAGTTGTTGAAGTTGGTTAAATGTGCATACACTTTCACTTATATCAAGTCTTCTGAAGACAGTTTGTGAATGACCTCTTGTCCACATCTAAACTATGATCCCTGAGCAATTCAGCAATATTTTGCAACATCTCTTGCTTAAGGGAAAGAAGCAAGAGGAGTGCGCAGCTAAAGGAGTGCATTTTACCAAACAAGAACACAACCATCAATGCTTCCTCTAACATGAGCACCATCAATCGTGTTTTTCATCATATGCAATGCACATGCCAAACACTAGCGTACAATCAATACCCAGTTCAGTCCCAAACTCAGTTCCATCAAATACATTTTGGGACTAATTTAAATCTGAGACCAAGTACCAGATTCATTACATAATAAGATAACATCTGAGATATATTTGTTGGAGGCCTGATCGGTTGGCACTCCTCCAATAAGAAACCCGGAAGAGAAGATTCAGAGCCCTGACAGGATGGTTTGCTAAGGGGAAAAAAAATCAAAAAATATCATAACTGTAAGTTTGTCTTTTCACCACCCTGTATGTTAGTCCTTTCATCCCCTTATGACTCAAAAACCACAATCTTCCTTCATGCAGTAAAAGGAAAGTTGAATGAGACTTATTGAAACATTTCATCTATTTATTTTTCTTTATGACTCAAAAACCACAATCTTCCTTCATGCAGTAAAAGGAAAGTTGAATGAGACTTATTGAAACATTTCATCTATTTATTTTTCCAAGCTTATCAAATGACAAATATTTGTAGGTTGCATCTCATCTATCTCCTGGCATCCACCGTGATATTTTTTTTCAGACATGTCACTTGATTTATATTTTTGTTTTAATATATATTTCAAGCTAAGCATGGTACAATAAGATTCAAGATACTAATCCAACACCCTATGCCAAATATTCAACTACAACATCCACGCTGGTACACAAGAAAAATAGGTTGTTAGACTGCAACCATAATCCATAGATATTATATTCAGCTAAATCACATCTTTTTCATCTATTAGTATCTCATATCAGCATCAGAATTTACATATTTTCTTGCAACTCCATTCCTTGTTTTCCTAGGTTTTTGTATTTTTCATCTCCAAACATTCATGCAGTTTCAAATGAAAGAGCTTATTCTCTCATATGAACAAATCATCTCAATCAGTTTTCAGATTCTAACTTGTTCTTGCATCCAAATCTTTAAGGTTCCAGTAATAAACTCATTTGAGCGAGAATTAAAGTGATAGCCATGATGGTCCAAGACTCCAAGTTCTAGCACATAACACAGTTGCGCTATCATGCCACTGCTTACCAATCATTTGGGCAGCAGGGAACGTAGAAACACATACCAAGCCAGCAAGCCCACAAAGCACTGGCATGCAATACTTAAGTCTTGTCTCAGTCTATTATTCCTCAATGCACCACATGTCAACCTCTACAAAGAACTTATAATCCTAAATGGCAAAACCTTTATCATCATCCAGTATTTTGCCACATAAATGTTATCCACTTCACCATCATCACAATTGTGTTTTCACCTTAGCCACTGTACTCCAACTATATCCAAATGTCTCCATCTGACTCCGCCTATTTTCTTATATTTACTGAACAATAGTCACATATTGTTCATTCTTGGCTCAATCATGATTGAACTTCATTAATTTATTCAACAAAGGTGAATTCATGTCTTAACATAATAACTTACACCTAGCAGTACCACCATTTCTTATATTAATCAACATTATGTTATCCACAAAAAGGGTCACCTCATTCATAATTCTTAGAGGAAAATGATGTCCTGTAAAGTTTTGTTGCCTTCTGTGCTCAGGTTACCACGTATGTTTGTAACAATAGATGTTTACCAGACATCTCTCAGCCCTTGAAGATTTTTGCAGTTTACATAATTTATGTCATGTAAATTTCAATGCTCAATGCTCATGAGTATAAAATGAAATACCATCCTCTCCCAATCTATGGAAAGAACATTATAGTATAACAGTAAGCATGAACAACTAAATATATCGCGGCATATGAAGGGCAAGATATAGAGGCGGCTACTCTTGGATCCAAAAGGCAAAGTTACACGCAAAAATCTCTTTTGCTTACACTCCTACTTCACTCCTGCACTTACGAAAACTTGCAAATCAAAAAATTGTAAAGTGATATCCATACCTTGTTTAGCTCGAGCAGTCTTGAACCATCTTTCTGATGAGCCTCCAGAACTTCTGGATCCTGTACCAGCAAAGCCATCTTCTTCTCGAACTCTGTCCTTGGTTCAAACTCAGAAGCAATAGCTCCAACAGTTGAGAACCCCAAATCCACGTCCTCATCAAAATACAGTGTAGGGGCCTCTCTGTTCCGCTTCACCAACGGCTCCCACCTAGTGACGTCCTTCTTTGAATGCTCGTAGGCCACCTTCCTCTCCATCTTCTCCCTCTCCACCTTCGGAAGTGGAGTCTGAAGAGTCATCGGCTTCTTTTCCAGGTGATCCAATCTCTTCCTCAGCTTGCTATACCCAGGCTTATCATGAAGAGGGTCCAAAAGATCATGAATGCTGATCTGCCCATCGCCCAAATCCCCTTGAAAATCCGACAAAACCACTTTCTTCTTTTCCTTTGCTATCAAAAATCAAAATTTTATCTTAAAAATTGATCTTTTCTACCTTTAAATTCAACGAAATCAGAATTGGAGCTGGAGTTTACCTTCAAATGCCTCGCCAGGCATGCCGGTGAGGCCCTGAAGCATCCTCAGATGCCTATCGGCTTCCTCCTCGTCCGACTGGTCAACCTCCTCATCATCCGAAGGCACCTCCTCGTCCTACGATCGGTAAAAAGATCAGATTGGATTTTTTACGAATCGAAACAATTTTTTTTCATATACTTAGGGGGCAAACCTCGAACTTTTCCGGGAGCTCATACTCATAGTTCTCCACAGAGTCGAAGCGCCGGTTCTTCTTCGATTCCTCTTGGGGAGTGGCTCCTCGTACTCATAGACGTCCCCCCTGACATCTCCCTCTTCTCCATCGGATCCGGAATCGTGCTCACGGGACTTAGGGTTGGAGTTTAGGAGGTCGATCTCCTTTCGGAGGGAAGAAGGGAGGTTGGGGCCAGATCCCTTCCTTCTCTCCTCTCTACTGTCTTTTCGGAGGGAAGAACGGAGGCGGGGGCCAGATTCCTTTCTTCTCTCCTCTCTTCTGCCTCTCTTGGCCTTCTTGTCTAGGGTTTTGGAGAGGAAAGGCTTGCTCCTCTTCTCGGCCTTCGCCTTCCTGACCTTCCTCTCCACCATGGCGGCCGCTCGAGAATTTTGGCTCGAGGGATTGAGTCTGGAAAGCGGTGTTCGCTGCGGTACGCTTTAATTGTTTTTGTTGGACTTGTGTTGAAATCCAGCCGTCCAAAGTTTTTTTTTTAACTAAACTACGTAATTATCTTCTATACTTAAAAAATTATACGATTTAAATTTTAAATTTTAAAAAATTATAAAAATAATTATAAACTTTATATTTTGTATCACTTTAATTTCTATGGTTAAATAAAAAAAATATCATTTATTTTTATCACACATAACATCCAAATAATAAAAATAAATTTATAATTTATAATTAATTTATTAATTTATTATTTAATAATTTTAAAAAATATTAAAAAATAAATATAATTTATGAATGCTAGCATATTCGCTGTGCTTCTCTAAAGCAAATTAGATGAAAAAAAATTATTTTTATTTTTTTATATTTTTTAAAATTATTAAATAATAAATTAATGAATTAATTATCATTCTTAAATTTATTTTCATCCCTTGAATGCTACTGTGCCACTATAAATACTGTCGAATAAAAATAAACAAAGTTTTTCTATTTAATAATAAAAATTAAAATAATAAAAATTTAAAATTATTTTTATAGTTTTTTAAAATTTAAGAATTAAAATGATGCACCTTATGTTTGGATGCAGGAATAAGGCCTGGGTCCTTATTCTGTCTTATTCCTTCAAACACAACGAAAAAGGAACATGGGCCCCACTAGAATTTCTATTTCAATCAATGGGCTTATACCCGATTTCTTATTCCATGGTACCCCATGGAATAGCTTCTATTCCCACTACAGCTATTCCAGGAGCACCGATGGAATTAAATTAAATAAATTAAATAAATTTATTTATAATCTCATTTAAATAAATTAAATAAATTTATTTATAATATAATTTAAAATTAAATAAATTTATTAATAAAAAACAATTTATTAAGTATGGTATTTTTTAATTTATTAATATAAAACAATTTATTAAGTATGTTCTTATATTATTTATTAATAATAATTAATTTATTACCTTATTTATTAATAAATAATAATTTATTCAAGTCATTTTAAAAAATATAAATTGATAAACCATTTTTATTGGAAGGGTATCTTTAGAATTTCTAAAAAATTCTTCCATCTATTCCTACTAGAATAGATGCTTATTCCCATATCATCCAAACATTATTTGGAATAACACTACATTAATTGCACTGGAATAACATGGAATACCAGATTTTTATCAAACAAAAATCTGGAATAACAAGGAAAATAAGTTATTCATGAGGAATTTATATTTCTATTTTTAAAATAACTTTTTAATATTCAAACACTACATTATGTACACCATAAAAGTTTAATTTTTTTTTTTTAAATCCAACACCGGTCCCAGATCATGTCAACTATTATATATTAAATAACGAACAAAAGCTATGCGGTTCTTCTTAAATCCGAGAACCGGGTTCGATTCCCCCTCCACGCGCGACCAACCGAACAAATTCCGCACAACCTATATATTAAATTTCATGTAAGAACTTAAAAATAACATTTTAGAAAAATATATATTAATATAAATTTTTAAATTTAACATAACAATGTGTATTCATATAAAAATATAATTTTAATTTAAATATATGCTCATTTAAATATCTATGTATTAGTTTTATATCGATATATACACATAAAATATATTATGCATTTATATAAGAAAATTTTCTCATTAGTTTATTTTATATGTAATAATTAAGGTTTTAAAGCTCCTTAAAGAATATCTTGCCACTTGTCTAGTGTGTAGTATTGAGGAGGAAACCGTCGATCATGCTATATTGAGGAGGAAACTGTCGATCATGCTATATTCTATTGTGCAAGGAACTCTCTGGTGCTTATCCCTGGGTGGACTATTCTGACTCCCATTGTATTTCTTTATGAGACTATTGAAGCAGGGAATTGGGAGAGGTACTTATCAGATATGGCTATCCCGGAATCAGATTCGGACATGGTTCTTCCTCCTCGCAGGGTTCTCAGGGTTGCCGCATCCCTTTATGCTGAGTATACCTCCTATCAGGGGTCTTTTGATTTTGCAACCTTGGTTACTAGGGCTCCCCTACTGCTGCGGTAGCGAACCAACATACGGTTTTTATTTCTTGGGAGCCCCCTCCACTAGGGTTTGTCAAAATTAACTTTGATGGGAGTGTCCGCGACAGAAGTACTGGATTAGCTTATGTTATTCGGGATGCGGATGGTATGATCTGGCGGGGGGTTTTAGTCTTTTGATTCCTCGATACCTCTGACCGAGCTCTATACGGCATGAGCGGGTATATCATATGTTGTTCGAACTCTGGGCGCTTGTAGTCTCATCATTGAAGGTGATTCTAGTACTGTTATTTGATGGATCCGTTAGGAGTACAGTTTCCATTTACCTCCTATCCCTTTATTATGTGACATCCACTCTATGACTTTGGAGGTACCTAACATCCAGATTCGCAATATCTACTGTAAAGCCAATACTGTTGCGGACTGGATTGCTGCCAGAGTGGCCTCTCACTTTGGTAATTGAAGATGGAAACCGGAAGACTTTTGTCCTTTGATTTTGTCTCAGTTATTAGCTTTTGATATGTCGGATCTAACCCAATCTAGGATGGTGTGAACTACTATTTGTACCAAAAAAAAAACATCTTGATTTTTTTGTGAAACAAGATACCGTCCTGTCTTATTCTATCCCATCTCAACGACCGTCTCAATTAAGTATCCTAATATCTATTTCGAATATATATTTTTTTATATTTTTATATAATATATATTATTATATTAAATTTTTAATTTTATATTAAATACATATTTTTGTATTTTAATTTTTTAACTTCTTAAATGAAATTTATATTATATATAGGTTATGCCAAATTACATATAAATATATAATGCAATTATTCTTATAAATTTCATTTAAGAAATTAAAAAAATTAAAATACCAAAAATATAAGAATGATTGCATTATATATTTATATGCAATTTGGCATAACCTATATATAATATAAATTTCATTTAAGAAATTAAGAAAAGATTTAAAATACCAAAAATATGTATTTAATATACAAATTAAAAATTTAATGTAATAATATATATTTATATAAAAATATAAAACTATATATTCGAAATAGATATTAGGATACTTAATTGAGATTGTCGTTGAGATGCGATAGAATAAGGCAGGACAGTATCTCGTTTTACAGAAAAATTAAGGTGCTTAATGAGCTTTAAAACCTTAAATATTACATATAAAATAAATAAATTATTTTAAACACTAATGCTTCATTTGGATGGAGAGAAAAATAGGAGGAAAGAAAACTAGAAGAAGAGAAAAGTGGGAGGAAAGAAAATTGAAGAAAAAATATTTTCTTTCCTTCTGTTTGGATGAGTGGGAGAAAAATAGAGAGGAAAGAAAAGTTGATAAACAATAATATTCTTATTATAGATGATTAAAAAATGCATCGGTTGTTTTTTGGAAGGATCAATATTGGAAGGATCAATATTGAAATAAAAAAAAGAAAAAGTACTTTTGAGTTTTCTCTCCGAAATCTTTTCGGTTTTGAAGAGAAAACTTTTATGTGGGGCCCACCACTTTTTTCCCTCTGTTCTCTCTTTAGTTTTCTTTCCTCATGACTTTTCTCTCCATCCAAACAACATAAATTTTATTTTCTCTCCTATTTTCTCTCCTAGTTTTCTTTCCTCCATAGTTTTCTCTCCATCCAAATAGAGGGTAAAGGAAGGCATGTTGGCTGACTTCTTTATTTTTTAACTTAAAACCCTCTAGGTAACTCCTCCTTAATGCGATATATAAAAAATATATTATATATTTGTATATAGAAATTATAAATATATTGTATATATATATATATATATATATATATATATATATATATATATATTACATATTTAGATATTTATCAAAAAATTCCTAATTACATGGGATAATAAATTAATAAAAATATAATAATATTAAAATATCAATTTAATATAAAATTTATTATATTTATGTACTAATATAAATATATGTGTGTGTAAAATATATTATCTATTTTTACATCTATATATAAAAGATTTTTCATTACATGAGCAAACAAATTTAATATAAAAAATTATAACTTAGAAAAAGGGTTCAACTAGGTCTCTGATTGAGTCAATTGGAAATACCGAGGCCCAATTGGATCCTTGATCAATATAATTTGGATTGGATCCAGCCTTACTCTCAATTAGGCACATTTCTTAATTGGATGGGATCTATTTGTAATTGGCTCGTTAAGATTCAATTGGATACTAAGATTTCCAATTTGATCAGACTGATTCCAAATTGGCACAATTCAAGACTCGATTGGACGGTTCCAATATTTAGACCAAGGATTCCCAATCACAAATGGGTCCAATGGGGGATTAACTAGACCAGCTCCTAATTGGCTCGATTGAGGACCCAATTAGACCCCAAGATTTCCAATTAAGCCAGACTTTTTCCAAATTGGCTTGATTGGGGACCCAATTAGACCCAAGATTCCCAATTGGGTTGGACCCTTCCTCTATTGGGTTGACCACGGACGATCTTTAGAATTTTTAATTGGGTTGAACTCATTCCCACTTTGACTTAATTGGAGATCCGATTGGACTCCAAGATTCTTAATTAGACTAGATCCATTCCTAATTGGCTCGACTGGATCTAATTGGACCATAAGATTCCTAATTAGGCTAAACCCATTTCAAATTAGCTCGATTGAGAACCCAATTAACACTAAGATTCCCAATTAAGAATAGGTTCAGTTGTAACCTATCCTGGTATAATCATCCGTTTGTAAAAAAAAAAAAAAAGGTTCAGTTAAAAATTAAGCTGAATAATAGGCTTGATCAAGAATTCAATTAGACTCAAGGATTTCTAATTGGGTTGAACCCATTCTAAATTAGCTCGATTGGAGACCCAATTAAGCCAAGCACATTCCAAATTGGCTTGATTGGGGACCCAATTTGACCAATCAATTTGCTTGACCATATAAAAGACCTAATTTATTAAATACCTTCAAAGCTTTAATGTTCGATGAGTACATTTCAATGAGTTAAAAAAAAAAAAAAAAGTGGCAATGACTTCTTGATAAACATGATAGCATGGCCAATTTGCAAGACTACATGTCCAAGTTAGATAAAACAAGAAAATATTAGGCTTGAACTATAGCCTATATATATTTTGATCAAAAGATATACCTAAAGGATCTTACTAATCATTTCAACCTATGTGTTTCACGTATCAGTTGAAATGAGGCGGAAGATGATTGTAGGGCCTAACAATCTATCCCATTTTGTCACATAGATTTGTAGGAATTAGAGGTCTATACTGCAAAAACTTATACTCCTACTGTATTTGAGCTTGTTCAACAAGAGATTGCATTGGAGTGTCATGTGATTTGCCCATAAGCATTGGTGGAGTGTCATGTGATTGCCCATACTTCGACTAAGGATGTTCAAAAAAATTTGTGGTTAGTGATAACAAGACAAATGACATTGTAGAAAAAGTGTAGGTTGTTAGAAAATTGTTTTTGATTTTGTAAAAAAAAAATTTCTAGAAAATACTAAAAAATTAATCTAAAAATTTTAATTCAAAATATAAATTAAATATAAAAGGAACCTAGTTGGTCGAGGCATATTAGACAATGTCCTAAGGATAATTTTTCGTCCTCTCGTGCGGGTTGTTGGCGATTTGTCTCTAAGGTATAATGATCCGGCTCGATCCGATCCTCCTATCACGAGCACAATCGGATGGAGGTATAAACCAAATGAAACTTCAGATGCCCAAAAAAAAAATATAATCATAAAAATAATTAAATAAAGAAAAAAATATAATCATAAAAATAATTAAATAAAAAACCTTTTACTAGTAGCTTGTTGAGATGCAAAACTCCAAGCTCTTACAACAGCAGATCTAAAATAATAGAATAAAGCTTTTAGGATTTGAATCCCTTGCTACTCTATTTCTTTAGTCTATCCATATATATATATATATATATATATATATGGCCGTTAGACCTTTGTTACTGTTCCTCTCGGCGAAAGAAAAATCAGAACGCTCGAACGTTTTGCAAAAGATTAAATCCCAGAACCCAGTTCTTTTAAAAAAAACTTTTCTCTTTTAAACAAAAAAAAGTCAACAATTCCCCCACAAAAGTTTTTAAATAAAATAAAAATAAATAAATAGTATGATATTAATTTTAGAGCATCTTATACTGCACAATAGGTGAGGTAGCCTTTGGACTTGAACCTCACTTAGTATTGATTGCATACATCTGAAGGAACTATAGTGGATTAGACCTTGAACTAGGTCCTTGACTCAGACTTCTACTAATCACACACACAGTATGGATCAATTGGGTTTAAGCGGTCAGCGCATATTAAAGGCCTTGCGCTTAGTACCTTGATTTTTCATGAGAATTTCTTAAGGTTAGCCCAAACATTTAGTCACGGCCTAATATGATAATTCTCATATAGGTGAATCCTTCAAGGGTATTTGTGACTAATACCCTACAGATAACTTATCTTGGATCCATTAAGAGAATCATTCAACCTTACACAAATTTACTTTGTCACTTTATAAGAGCACTCATCATAGGGATGGGTTGAAAAAAAATTTCAAAAATTTGTGCTCTAACATGATCACTCAATCAACTTCATTTCTACCACATTGAACCTCATTCATGGGATCTCCAATCACAGAGATTGGGTATCCACTGCTGGTGACCAAATAATGGGCTTAAGCCCCATCCCCCTCGATGAATCTAGGACTCCACTCCTAAATAATCCCTTGGTTAATTGATCTGCCAAATTCTTCTTAGATTTGACAAATTCCAAAGAGATAACATCATTTTTCTTGTGTTGTCTTATAGACTTATGACGAAGCCGTATATGGTGATTCATCTTTTTATTGGTACTCTTTTGATTTATCAGTTCAATTGCGGCCTTATTATCACAATGGATTGATATAGCTGGAACTGGCTTAGGTACCAAAGGTAGCTCTGATATTAGATTTTTTATCTACTATGCCTCATTACAGGTGGTATCCGGAGCTATCAACTCAGCCTCCATGGTGCTTCTAGAAATGATAGTTTGCCTAGTGGATCCCCAAGCAATAGCAACACCGCTAAAAAGAAAGAGATATCCGGTGGTTGATTTTAAATCATGAGAATCAGTGACCCAATTAGCATCACTGTAACCCTCAACCACCTCAGGGTATTCAGTGAACATCAAAAAGAGATTAAGTGTTCCCTTTAAATATCGGAACACTTTTTCTAAGGCTACCCAATGAGATTGATCATGATTTTGATTATATCCACTAAGCCTTCCTACAGCATAGGCAATATCAGGTCTCGTCCTATTTGCTACATACAAGAAAGATCCTATAATTTGAGAATACTTTAATTGATTAATTGGGTCACCTAAATTTTTCTTTAGGTGAAAGCTAGGATCAAAAGAAGTAGATATTGATTTAAGATTTAAATAACCAAACTTCTTGATCATTTTTTCTATAGGATGAGAAAGAGAAAGAGCTATCCCTTCATGGGACTTGATAAGCTTCATCCCTAGGATTACATCCGCTTCTTCTAAATCTTTCATATCAAACTTAAAAGAGAGGAAAAATTTAATACTTGAAATAATTTCAAGAGATGTTCTAAAAATTAAAATATCATCTACATATAAGCAAAGGATTACACAATCATTATCGATGATTTTAGAATAGACACACTTATCATGATTATTGATTTGAAAACCAAAAGATAGAATAATTTGATCAAATTTCTCATGCCATTGTTTAGGAGCCTGTTTAAGACCATAAAGGAACTTGATAAGTTTACAAACCTTGTCTTCTTGTCCCTTTACAATAAAACCTTCAGGCTGTTCCATATAGATCTCCTCCTCAAGATCTCCATTTAGGAATGCAGTCTTCACATCCACTTGATGAATGATTAACTTATGAATGGAAGCAATAGCAAGAAGTGATCTAAGGGTTGTTATTCTAGCTACAAGAGAATAGGTATAAAAGAAATCTAACCCTTTCTTTTGGTTATACCCTTTGGCTACTAATCTAGCCTTATACTTTTCTATTGAACCATTAGGTCTAAATTTCTTCTTAAATATACCCACTTACACCCTAAAGGTTTGTTCTAGGGGGTAAATCGGATAAGATCCAAGTTTCATTTTATAAGATTGAATTAAATTCAGAAAGAATAGCTTCCTTTTAAAAAGGAGCATTAGAATAAGACATTGCCTATGAAAAAGAAGAAGGTTCGCCTTCGATTAGGAAAGTAAAGAAACCTTCACCAAGATCTTTTTTCTTTCCTTATCCTTGAACTTTTCTTAAGTTCAGAAGGTCCACCTTCAGAATTAGATCTTTTCCTTTTCTTTGACTCATTAGAGGACCCAGCTTTAAAAGAATCATGAACCAAGAAAGGATTAGAAGAGAGATGATTTGGTACTTGGTTCTTGAAAGGAAAAATATTTCAAAATAAGTAGCATCTCTTGATTCGATAAGAGTATTATTTGAGATGCCACTTATATCAGAGTTTATCATTAGAAACCTATTTATACTGCTATCTAAGGAATAACCTATAAATATAGTATCTACAATTTTAGGTCCTATTTTTTTCTCTTGGGTTCAGGTATTCCTACCTTAGCCAAGCATCCCCACACTTTAAGATAATCTAGTCTGGGTGTTCTACCTTTCCAAAGCTCAAAAGGTGTTTTAGGATTATCCTTAAAGGATATCCTATTTAAAATATAACATGCAACTAAAAGAGCTTCCCCCCATAAGTTCTTGGGTACGCCTAAACTTATTAACATTGAGTTAACCATATCCATTAATGTACGATTTTTTCGTTCAGCTATACCATTGGACTGAGGAGAGTATGGTGGTGTAACTTCATGAATAACCCCATATTCTTGACAAAATAGAGTCATTTTATTTGAGATATATTATCACCACGATCTGACCTAAATTTCTTAAGCTTTTTCTCAGTTTGGGTTTCAGCTTTTACCTTATAAATCTTAAACTTATCTAATACTTCATCATTAGATTTTATCAAATATATGTAACAATATCGAGAGAAGTCATCAATAAATGTTACAAAGTAATAACTTCCTCCCCATGTAGGAAACTTGATAGAGTCACATACGTCGCTATGAACTAATTCAAGAAGTGTTGAACTCCTATTTACTGATTTAAAAGGTTTTCTTGGCATTTTGGCTTGAATACAAATCTCACATTTGAACTTTCTATCAATATAAACTTTAGGAATTAGATTAAGATTTGTCATGTAATGAATACGATCAAAATTCACATGACCAAGTCTATTATGCCAAACATTTGAAGATTCAACATTAAAAAGAAGAGGACTTTTATTAGATAACTTAAAGGATACATTTAATTTGAAAAGGCCTTCACAAACAAAGCCTTTACCAACAAACTTATTATTACGAGTAATTACAACTTTATTTGACTGTAGAACAATTTTATATCCTCTAGATATAAGGAGAGATCCACTAATCAAATTTCTTCTAACACTAGGAACTAACAGCACTTCATGAAGGACTAGGATCTTTCCAGATGTCATCTTTAGATCCACTTGACCTTTCCCAAGCACTTGTGCTAAAGAATTATTCCCAAGTGTCACACCTCCTCCACTTGATTCCTGAAAGGTGGAGAACCAGGAGCAATCAAAACAAACATGAACATTAGCTCCTAAATCAAGCTACTAATCATAAGAAGATTGGGTTGAGTTAATTAAGAATTTTGAATTTACCGACATGAAAAAAGGCTCAACACCACTCTCAACCACATTAACTTGTGGTTTAGATGATTTTCTCAATGGTTCAGTCTTTCGATGGTAGCAGTCCTTCGCCACATGATTTGTCCTTTTGCACACAAAACAGAATGTGCCTTTATAATTTTTTAACTTTTGATTCGGTTGGTTCTGATTTGATCGATTTTGAGGAGGTTTGTATGATTGGTTGGATCTAGATTGGAATTTCTCCTTCTTAAAATTCTTTCCCTTAGGTTTGAATTGATTTGGAGTTAGATTTGACTCGGTCAGATTGATTTTAGGTCCAAGATCAGCCTTTTGATTTTGATTGAGCTTAAGCCGGTGTTCTTCTTCAATCCTAATAGAGTTAATCACTTCTGTTAGTGTTAAGCTACCTTACTTATGGCTTAGCTCTCGAGTAAAGGATGACCAAGATGGTGGAAGGGCATCTACTAAGGCTTGGATCTTATAGTTTTCAGAAAAACTACAGCCAGTCAACTCAGACTTTCTAAGAAAATCTTAGAATTCATGAATTTGAATATTAATAGGTTTGGAATCTACCATTATATACTTTCAAAATTTTGAGATGGTAAATCGATCTAGACCAGCATCATCCATCCCATATTCAGTCTCAAAGGCATCCCAAAGTTCCTTAGCAGTTTTAGTGGGGAGGTAGACATCATAAAGATTATCAGATAGAGCACTTAAAATTCTATGTCTACAATGAAAATCTATTTCTTGGGATGTTTTTGATGTTGATGAAGAGGAAGTATCAAATATACTAGAAGAACCTTGTTGAGTATTAGATTTGGGATCTAGTAATTCTATGGCAGAAATAGGCCTAAAGTGGTAAGCCAGTATTTCACTTGGCTTTGTCACCTCCTAAAAAATGATCCATTAAATTTTTCAGGTCTGATTGTACTAAGTTGGTTGCTTAATTCATTCTGCACAACCAAAAAATTGAAGGTTTAGCCTTATAATTTAAAATTTTTAAATTAGTAATTTTTCAGATATTTCTAGATTTTAAATTTAAATTCAAAAGAATTAAATTTAGAAACTACTTGCAATAATAATATAACCACTAAGTAAGAATTAACTCAAATAATTCAATTTTGAATTTGAGTTTTAATTTTTTTTAATTTTAAATTTTAAAATTTGAATTTCAAATTTTAATTTTGAATTTTAAATTTTAAATTCAAAATACCTTTTTTTAAATAAATTCTAAGGCTTCTGCATATATTCAAAAGTAAGAGTTTTTTTAAAAAAATTACTTATACTAAAATCTAGCACTTTTTAATGATAGAAAAACTTGTCCTTAGCTATTAGATTTTTTTTTTTTGATTTTACAAAAATTATTTTCTAGAAAATGCTAGAAAATTAATCTAAAAATTTTAATTCAGAATATAAACTAAATATAAAAGGAATCTAGCTGGTCGAGACGTGTTAGACACTGCCATAAGGATAAGTTTTCTTCCCTTCGTGCGGGTTGTTGGCGATTTGTTCCTGAGGTACAACGATCCGGCTCGATCCGATCCTCTTATCACGAGCACGATCGGATGGAGGTGCAAACCCAATGAAACTTCAGATGCCCCAAAAAAAATCATAAAAATAATTAAATAAAAAACCTTTTACTAGTAGCTTATTGAGATGCAAAACTCAAGCTAAGCAAATCTAAAATAATAGAATAAAGCTTTTAGGATTTGAATCCCTTACTACTATATTCTTTAGCCTATCTATCTATATATATATATATATATATTATATATATATATATATATATATATATATATATATATGGCTATTAGGCTTTTGTTACCGTTTCTATCAGAATGGAAGAAAAATCAGAACGCTCGAGTGTTTTGCAAAATATGAAATCCCGGAATGCTCCCTCGCAAGTGTTCGCTAACGAGCGTTCAGAGAACATCCCATGCGAGCATTAATTGCTCGCGGGGTCCTTTATTGCTTTCTTTTTTTTTAACTTTTCTCTTTTAAACGAAAAAACAGTTTGGTGATGGAATAAAGAAGATTAAATGTATTTGTTTGAAGTTAGAGACCAAGGGGATACCATGTAGACATATATTTAGGCTATATTTGAAATAGGGAATAAAGGGAATATTTCTTGGATATCTATTTTTATCCCCAAAAGCTATAACTAAAGGGGATAACTCTAAAAAAGTTTAACCAGAAGGGATGGGTTATCCTCTGCACTTATTCCCTAGGGACCTCAGGAATAACTAAAGCTATCCCTTGATGGCAAAGTTGTTATTTAAAAAAGATGATTATTCCTTGAGCTATCCCCTGGATAAATGCTATAATGTACACTTATCCAGGGATAGCTTTTTGGGAACTAAATACTACCTTACTGTGTTGCAGCAGCTACAACATTCGATATGTTGCCCAGATGTAGCAACCCAAGAGGGGGGTGAATTGGGTTATTAAAAATTGATTACTATGCAGATATGTGCTTAAACCCTAATTTTGATTTGCAGCGGTGAAGTGGGGTACACATAATAATAAAATAGAGAATCAAACAATCACAAACACACATGAATTTATAGTAGTTCGATGTCAAACACAGCACCTACATCTACTCCCCAAAACCTTTGGGAATTCCACTAATCGTACAATAACGATAACAACCTCTAGCCTTCCCTGGCTAGTCCTTTTGTTTCATGGCACAAGGAAGCCAAAAACTCCTAGTCAAAATAGGCTAGTCCTCTTGTTTCACAGTACAAGGAAGCCAACAATAATCAAGGGTTAACACTAACCCTCTTACAAAATAATCAGAGAATGATAAAGAGAGAAAATATCGAGAGTATACTTTACAACTTTTGAAGCAATAATTTCAGCAATAAATGAACAAGGTCGAAGTAGCTGAAGTCTTGATTGCTTTGAAAACTTCAATGGCTTTTTGGAGCAATGAATGAACTTGAATGCACAGCAACTCCCTTATCAACCACTCAACAATATGCAGTAAAAACTCTTTTCTTGAATTTCTTCCTCTGGTAATATCTTTTTCAAAAATTGTCATAGTATGCAAAATCACATCTATTTATAATGATCCAACAAAAAGATATCCGTTAGATAAAATAGGAACAAATGGAAATAAAAATGGGAAGAAAATATAACCATTGTAAAATGTTTCCCTTAAGCATTGAATGCAGGTCTCCATTTGAGGAAGGAAGAATCCTGAAACAATTCAAAAAATCAAAAGTTAAATATAGCTGAAAATAGAAATAGAGAGAGAGTAAGAGAGAAAGAGCAAGCTTAAGAACTCAGGCGGCAGTTGACTAGAAATAACTTCAGGTAGCTGAAGACTTGAATGCATTCGGCCAAGAGGTAAGCAGAAATCCTAGCTAGCTACTCAACTAGCTCACAAGAGAGGCCATGACAAAGAAAACGTCCAGATAGATAGCTCCTTAGGCAGCTAAACAATTTCTAGTTAGCTTCCCAGCTAACTAACAATAAAGCAAATTGGCCAGGAGCAAAAAGTGCAGAGTGTTTAGTTAGCTCAGCAGCTAACTAAACAAAAGATAGTTAGCTCTTCATCTAACTAAAGAGCAAATCAAACGGGAGAGGAAACAAGAGCAAGCTATGGTAGTTAGCTCCCCAGCTAACTAAAAAATGATGGCTCACGGCTTGTAGGAAACACAGAGAACGGGAGTTAGCTCAACAGCTAACTAAAGAAGTTAGTTAGCTCACTAGCTAACTAAGTTCAAAAACAACAGAGAGCCCGTCCAAAATAGTTAGCTCTCCAGCTAACTAAGGAGAAAAGCAACAGAGAGATCGCCCAAGCTAGTTAGCTAACTAGCTAACTAAGCAAAAAGGCAACCATGCGGCAGGATAAAACAGCTAGCTTTCCAGTTAGATAACCACCAGATAGCTAGCTCTCCAGTTAACTAAAGAATTGATTCAAACGGCCAGAGAGAGAGGGAGTTAGCTCTCCAGCTAACTAAATTTTGACAGCGCACGGCCTGAAGCTTTCCTGTGAAAAATAGTTAGCTAAGCAGTTAGCTCCAAGTCAAAGCAGTTAGCTAACAAGATACGTCAGCTAGCTAGGAGATCCAGTAGCTAGCTTAGCAGTTAGCTAAAATTAAAGAGCATTCGGCTAGGAATATTAACAGGCACTGGTAGCTAGCTAAAATGAAGTCCAGTTAGCTCCAAGGCATCCCAAGCTAACTAACCAGCTAGCTAAAATTGGAGGACGTTCGGCCAGCAACAGTAACGAGCACCTTAGCTACCTGAAAGAACTCCAGCTAGCTAACAAGCTAGCTAACCAGCTAGCTTAAATAAGCAACTGTTCGGCCAATGTCATAGAGACAACTTACCAGTTAGCTGAAAGGCGTGCCAGCTAGCTAAATGGAATAACAAGTTAGCTAACCAGTTAACTCCCAAGCCAATAAAATTATCTAAGACAAAATAGAATGAAGTACTCTCTTACCAATCAATTTTGCACGAAGATACTTACTTGTAAAGCGACCGAACTTCCCTGTATTAAGCTTAGAGTTTCCTAATAGTTTTGTAATCATCAAAATCAATCTGGGGTCAACAATCTCTCCCTTTTTAATGATGCCAAAACCCTTAAGCACGAAAGAAGCAAATATAGGAATTTTAATAAATAGACAGGAGTGTAATCAAAAAACATTACTTTCTCCCCTGTCAATCTGAATAAGTGAACTCTTTTCTTCCCCTGAATATATGAAGTTATTATTTTACTCCATTCCTGAATGTATGCAATATTCTTCTCCCCCTTTTATTCATTAATCAAAAAGAAGTTTGAAGAGTCTTGCAATAAATTTAAGCATAACAATCAAGGAGATGTCATTATCCATACATAATTAGAGCAGTCATTCAGATCATTACAAAAAAGAGTAAAGATAATATTACATGTCATGGTTGCAAGTCATAAAACATAGTCATAAACATGCATTATATAAACGATATCAAGTACTTTCACTACATAAGTCAAACATAATCATTTATCGTCATCTGAAGAAGAAATATGCACTGAAGAAACATTTGGCTTGTTTGAAGATTCAGGCTTGTCGGAGGAAGGCTGTGTCGGCGGCGTCCAAAGGTGCAGATGAGCATAAGAAGCATCAGGCGCAGAGGCGGCAGTAAGAGTGATGTAAGTCTCCACGAGATGACTCAGCCTAGAGAGAGATGCGGTCCAATGGTGACAGCGTTTGTTGCATCTCGGGTCTGGGTCTCGTTGGATCTCATTTGGTATTCTACCCACTCTGCCTTAGTTTCAAAATTCTCAGCTTACCTTTTAGGAAATTTATCTCTTTTAGGATCCGGTCTATGACAGATTCATTGTGATGAAAAACTCTTCCATTGAGAATGTTCACATCATGGACAAGTTGATTAAGAGTAATTTTAAACTGAGATATGGTCTCAAATACATAAGAAATATGTGTACAAGAGTCTGATCATTGATAGAAGAAACACTCTCTCCAGAGCTTTGACTAGAAGAGGCAAGGGTCAATTCACTGATAATATGGCGGATTTGATCATCACATAGACGAACGATAGGAAGAGGAGCAGGAGCAGGTTGTCATTTCGATAAGAAGGTCCAGAAGAATTCATATTGGATGGATCAGATAGAAATAGATTTTGGTCAGTAGTCATAGCAAGGTAAGGATTTGGTTGGTTGAAGTCAAAGTTGAAGAAGTTCTGAGAAGAACAAGCGGATTGAGTCACATTTGACGGCGGCATACTAGACTGACCAGTTCTTGATCTAACTTTAACCAAATACCATCCCGTTTGGCAAAGTCCATACGATGCAGTGAATGCGCATTAAATACGTCAGAGTGACGTAATGCCACTGCAGTTTCTCCCTTAAGCTTAATATTGAAAAACTTAAATATGTAAGTGAGAAACATTCCGTAGGGCAATGCAGCCTTAGATCTAAACAGAGATTCTTTCATTACGGTCATCATTAGCTGAGGTAGATCAATAGGGTCTTCTATTAAGATGTCATACATTAAACATATGTCCTATCATTTACAACATTAAACGAACTAGCTCGTGGGGCAAGGATTTTGGCAATACTGTGGAATGATCTATTTTCTACAGATAGCATGTTTGCATCTAAGTTTCAATATTACCAGCTTCATTGTCGTCAATATTAAGGATTAAACCTATTTTATATCCACGTTCACTAGGAAGGACTTCTAAGAAACCATTAGATGGAATATTTAGAGCACAACCTAACGTTTTGCAGTCTAGGTCGATTTTAGTCTTTTTCACGAAGGAAGAAATAGTTCCATTACCAAAAGATATGTTTCATAAAATTCCTTAATAAGCTCAGGATAAATAGGTCTCTTGGTAGATAAAAGCTTATCCCAACCTCGATTAACTAACAGTTTTTTAATTTTAAAACCTTCTTGTTCTAAGAAGTTAAAATCAACTAACCTTCCATGAGCGAAAGATTTAGAAGCAAGAAGAGAGTTGATCTGGGATAAAGAAGTAGTAGACTTCCGGTGAAGATCAGCACAATCGTCATCTTTTGTGATTGCCTTCTTCTTGGGAGCCATCAACTATCTTCAAGATGGATTGATAAAAGGAGTGAATGCAAGAAGATTGATAGAAGGATTGATGGAATGAAGAGAGGATGAGAATGAGAGAAGGAGAAGACGATCGGTTGAGGGAGATGGCTTGAAATGAAGAATCGGTTGGAATGAAAAAGGTTATATAGGGAGAGAGCTTGATGGTTAGCTGGCCAGGTAACTGTTTGGTTGCCTGGTCAGTTAACTGCCATCAATAAAAGAAAATGCTTGCAAATGGCCGGTTGGTGGATAAATTTATGAAAGTGGGCTTTCATAAAGATGAAAAGACTTAAAACTCACAGCATTTAATTTGATACGATGTCCCTTTTAATTGATGTGATTTAAAGATGTCATGAATCATGTCAATTCATTAATTGATTCATTAAATGGTTGATCAAATATCCCCAATTCTCTTCTAATTTTATAAAATTTTGTTTCATCAAAAGGCTTAGTGAAAATGTCAGCAATTTGATTTTCAGTATTTAAAAATTCAATAACAATATTTCCATTATTTACGTGATCTCTAATAAATGATGTCTAATTTCAATATGTTTTGTTCTGGAATGTTGAATAGGATTCTTGGTTAAACTGATTGCACTTGTATTATCACATTTTATAGGTATGGCTTTTTGTTTAATACCATAATCTTCTAGCTGTTGCTTAATCCATAAGATTTGAGCACAGCAACTTCCAGCTGCAACGTATTCGGCCTCGCCCGTAGACAGTGCTACTGAAGTTTGCTTTTTGCTAAACCATGAAATTAAGTTAACACCTAAAACTGGCAAGTTTCAGTGGTTGATTTCCTATCTAATTTACATCCAGCAAAGTCTAATCATTGTATCCTATTAAGTTAATGCTAGATTGTTTGTCGTACCATATACCTAAATTTACTGTTCCATTTAAGTATTTAAATATTCTTTTAACAGCAAGCAAGTGTGATTCTTTAGGATTGGCTTGATATCTAGCACACATGCAAACATTGAATAAAATATCTGGCCTACTAGTAGTTAAATATAATAATGATCCAATCATGCCTCTATATAATTTTAAATCAACAGACTTTTCAGAATTATAGGATTTAAGTTACATGATAGCTCATGGGGTACCGATACTCTTGGATGTCTCCATACCAAACTTCTTGATCATTTCTTTGGTATATTTGGATTGGCTTATGAAGATCTCATCTTTGCTTTGTTTAATTTGTAGTCCGAGGAAGTAGTTCAGCTCACCCATCATACTCATCTCGAACTCTCCCTGCATAAGCTTAGCAAAGTCTTGCACAAAGAATCATTAGTGGCACCAAATATGATATCATCAACATAGATTTAATAATTAATATATCTTTATTTTATCTTTTAATAAATAAAGTTGTATCCACAGTTCCTCGAATGAAATCATTACTAATCAAGAATTTGCTTAATCTTTCATACCATGCCCGGGGCGCTTGTTTCAAACCATACAAAGTTTTGTTCAATTTGAAAACATGGTTTGGAAACAAGTGATTTTCAAAGCCGGATGGTTGTTCCACAAAAACTTGCAGCAATGTATCCATTTAAGAAAGTGCTTTTAACATCCATTTATAAATTTAAAATTCATAAAGCAAGCATAAGCAAGAAGTAATCTAATAGCTTCTAATCTAGCAACTGGGGCATAAGTTTCATCAAAATCAATTCCCTCTTCTTGATTATAACCCTTAGCTACTAATCTTGCCTTATTTCTAATTATATTACCATGTTCATCTAATTTGTTTCTATAAACCCATTTAGTTCCAATAATTTGATGATCATGAGGTCTTTCAATAAGAGTCCAAACATTATTTCTTTCAAATTGGTTAAGTTCCTCATGCATGGCATTAATCCAATCAACATCATTTTAGCATCATCATAACATTTAGGTTCAATTTTAGATACAAATGCTAAGTTATTACAAGCATCTCTAAATGATGATCTAGTTCTACTCCTTGAGAAGGATCACCAATAATTTGATCTTTAGGGTGACTAAGAACATACCTCCAACCTTTTTCTAATTCAACATTACCTTGTGAGGCTTCAGGTAGGTCAGTGTTCCTTCTTCATTTACCTCTTGTGTATCTGAATCGTTCTTATCTTTCAGTGTGATGTCCTTGAATTGATCTTCAATGTCATCTGCATCATTTATACCTTTTCCCTTCCTTGATGGAAGATCATTAGATTCATCAAAGATAACATGAATTGATTCTTCAACTACTAAAGTCTTTTTATTGAATATTCTAAAAGCTCTACTATGTAAAGAATAACCAAGAAATATTCCTTCATCAGACTTAGCATCAAATTTATCAAGGTTTGATTTTCCATTATTTAATACAAAACATCGGCATCCAAAAACATGAAAGTAACTTATATTAGGTTTTCTTCCTTTCCAAAGCTCATAAGGAGTCTTTTTCAAAACAGGTCTGATTAATGCATGATTTAAAACATAACATGTAGTGTTGATAGCTTCTACCCAAAAATATTTTGAAAGATTGCTTTCACACAATATGGTACGCGCTGTTTCCTCTAATGTTCTGTTCTTTCTTTCAACTACTCCATTTTGTTGTGGTGTTCTTGGTGCAGAAAAATTATGTTCAATTCCATTTTCATTACAAAATTCTTCAAAAGATTTATTTTCAAATCTTTTCCATGATCACTTCGTATCGATAAAACAGAAGAATTCTTTTCGAAATGCTGGAAATGCTTCGTCTTTACTAGATAGAAATAAAACCCATGTAAAGCGAGAGAAATCATCAATAACAACAAAACCGTATCTTTTACCTCCTAGACTAGTTGTTTTGTAGGACCGAATAAATCCATATGCAAGAGCTCCAAAGGTCTAGTGGTTGAAACTAAATTCTTTGATTTAAAAGATGCTCGGGTTGTTTTCCAAATTGACAAGCATTACAAATCTTATCTTTTTCAAAAACAAGTTTTGGCAAACCATGTACTAAATCCTTCTTAATTAATTTAGATAGTAAATCCATGCTTGCATGAGCTAGCCTACGATGCCATAACCAACTATTATCAGTTTTATTGTTTGTAGCAACTAGGCAATCAATATTTTGATCATGCAAATCATTTAAATTAACAATGTATACATTACCATGCCTTTGACCAACAAATCTCATGTTTTATTAGCAGGATTTTTAACAATGCATAAGGATGATTCAAATGTAACATTAAATCCTTTGTCACATAATTGACTAATACTAAGTAAATTGTGTTTCAGTCCTTTCACAAGCAAAACATTATCAATATAAGCATGAGGCCTATTTTTCCAATGCCAATTATTTTTCCTTGGCCATTATCACCGAAAGTAACAACACCTCCATCTTTTGCTTCCAAAGTGATGAATTGTGATTCATCACCGGTCATGTGTCTTGAGCACCCGCTGTCCAAGTACCATTGTCTTTTAATTGCTCGGGTTGCAAGACACACCTGCATACACAATTTCAATTTTTGTTTTTAGGTACCCAAGCTTTCTTGGGTCCTTTAGGGTTAGTCAAGATGGTTCCTTTTGGAACCCATATTTTTCTTATCTTTTGTGTTTAACAATATAAGCTTTGTGTCCTATTTTTCCACATTTAAAACAAGTAATTTTAGTAGAATCATCAGCATGCTCATAGATATTTTTCAAAAATTTTCGTCTTTCAAAAGTATTGTATCCAAGACCAGCTTTATTGTAAACAACTCTTTGACTATTTAAGATTATTTTTATTTTTTCTGAGCTTAGAGTAAATCTATCAACAATTGGTTTTAATTTATTCACTTCATTTTTCAAATCTTGGTTTTTCTTTAACAATGATTCATTATCCTTTGAAATTCTTTCCTTTTCAAGAGTAAGATTTTTGATTTCATTTTTCAATTCTTTGCTCTTTGAACTTAAATTTGCAAAATCATCAATAAGTTCATAAAATGCACATTGTAATTCATCAAAGGTAAAGTCATCTAAAAAGTTAGGGCTTACCTCATCATTATCAGCCATGAAGCAAACATTTGCAACTTCAGTTTTCTCTTCTTCTTCTGAACTTGTTGCTTCACTGTCGCTCCAAGTAGCCATCATTGCTTTCTTCTTTATTCTTTTAGATCTTTCTTTAGTAGTGGACAATCTGGTCTGATGTGTCCAGGCTTCTTGCACTCATAGCATATTGGAGGTTCACTCTTTTCCTTATTTTTGCTATGGTCTCCTTTGATAAAATGTTTTCTTTTTCTAAATTTCTTTCTCTTCATGAACTTTTTAAATTTCTTGAAATAAGTGCCATTTCATCATCTTTCTCACTGTCACTTGTGGTTTCTTCACTTTCATCTTCTTGAGTTGTACTCTTCAATGCCATGGTCCTTTTCTTCTTTGATTCATCTTCATCAATATGTTGTCGTTGCTGAAGTCATGAGTCATCAAAGAACCGACCAACTCTTCAAGTGATAAAGTGTTGAGATCTTTTGCTTCTTAAATTGCAATACTTTTGCTTCCCATGTCCTAGTAAAGATCTTAGGATTTTTCTAACAAGATCACTGTTAGCATAAGATTTTTCAAGACTTTTCAGTCCATTAATAATGTCAGTAAACCTTGTAAACATATCAGTAATATTTTCAGCAGGATCCATCTTAAATAATTCATACTTATGAACAAGCATATTTATTTTGGATTCCTTGACTTGATTTGTACCTCATGGGTGACTTCAAGTCTATCCTAAATTTCCTTAATAGACATGCAAGTTGATATGTGATTAAACTCATTTGCATCAAGAGAGCAATAAAGAACATTCATAGCCTTAGCATTTAATTGTGCTAATTTCTTATCTTGCTCATCCCATTCAGATTCAGGTTTTGCAAATTAATATTTTCAATCATAATAGTGGGTGTGTGTGGTCCATTAATTATGATTCCCTATAAATTAATCTAGTGCTTGAATGAAGATTTTCATTCGTGCTTTCCAATATGTGTAATTTGTTCCATTGAACAAAGGTGGTCTATTAGTTGATTGTCTTCAGTCAACATAGAACTCATTGGGATTACTACTGATCTTTGGCTCCAAGCTAATCAAAGCTATAGGAATCAAGAGCACTCTGCTCTGATACCACTTGTTGCCCAGATGCAAACCTAAGAGGGGGGTGAATTGGGTTATTAAAAATTGATTACTATGCAGATATGTGTTAAACCCTAATTTTGATTTGCAGCGGTGAAGTGGGGTGCACAGAATAATAACAATAGAGAATCAAACAACCACAAACACACAGGAGTTTATAGTGGTTCGGTGCCAAACTCAGCACCTACATCCACTCCCCAAAACCTTTGAGAATTTTACTAATTGTACCACAACGATTACAACCTCTAGCCTTCCCTGGCTAGCCCTCTTGTTTATACGGCACAAGGCAGCCAAAAACCCCTAGCCAAATCAGGCTAGTCCTCTTGTTTCATGGCACAAGGAAGCCAAAAATCCCTAGCCAAACCAGACTAGTCCTCTTGTTTCACGGCACAAGGAAGCCAACAATAATCAAGGGTTAACACTAACCCTCTTACAAAATAATTAGAGAATGATAAAGAGAAGCTCCTACAATGAGCAAATATCCAGAGTATACTTTACAACTTTTGAAGCAATAATTTCAGCAATAAATGAACGAGGTCAAAGTAGCTGAAGCCTTGATTGTTTTGAAAAACTTCAATGATATGGACGACTTTTTGGAGCAATGAATGAACTTGAATGCATAGCAACTCCCTTATCAACCACTCAACAATATGCAGTAAAAACTTTTTTCTTGGATTTCTTTCTCTTATAATCTCTTTTTCAAAAATCGTCATAGTGTGCTTCTAATTACAGCTATATATAATGATCCAACAAAAAAGATATCCGTTAGATACATTAGGAACAAATAGAAATAAAAATGGGAAGAAAATATAACCGTTGTAAAATGTTTCCCTTAAGCATTGAATGCATGTCTCCATTTGAGAAAGGAAAAATCCTGAAACAATTCAAAAAATTAAAAGTTAAATGTAGCTGAAAATAGAAATAGAGAGAGAGTAAGAGAGAAAGAGCAAGCTCAAGAACTCAGGTGGCAGTTGACTGGAAGTAACTCTAGGTAGTTGAAGACTTGAATGCATTCGGCCAAGAGATAAGCAGGAAATCCCAGCTAGCTAGTCAGCTAGCTCACAAGAGAGGCCACGACAAAGAAAACGTCCAGATAGGTAGCTCCTTAGGTAGCTAAATAATTTCTAGTTAGCTTCCCAGCTAACTAACAATAAAGCAAATCGGCCAGAAGCAAAAAGTGCAGAGTGCTTAGTTAGCTCAGCAGCTAACTAAACAAAAGATAGTTAGCTCTTCAGCTAACTAAAAAGCAAATCAAACGGCAGAGGAAACAGGAGCAAGCTATGGTAGTTAGCTCCCCAGCTAACTAAAAAATGATGGCTTACGGCTTGCAGGAAACACAGAGAACGGGAGTTAGCTCAACAACTAACTAAAGAAAAGTTAGTTAGCTCATTAACTAACTAAGTTCAAAAACAATAGAGAGCCCGTCCAAAATAGTTAGCTCTCCAGCTAACTAAGGAGAAAAGCAACCGAGAGATCGCCCAAGCTAGTTAGCTAACTAGCTAACTGAGCAAAAAGGCAACCATGCGGCAGGATAAAACAGCTAGCTTTCCAGTTAGCTAACCACCAGATAGCTAGCTCTTCAGTTAACTAAAGAATTGATTCAAATGGCCAGAGAGAGAGAGGGAGTTAGCTCTCCAGCTAACTAAATTTTGATAGCGCATGGCCTGAAGCTTTCCTATGAAAAATAGTTAGCTAAGCAGTTAGCTCCAAGTCAAAGCAGTTAGCTAACAAGATACGTTAGCTAGCTAGGAGATCCAGCAGCTAGCTTAGCAGTTAGCTAAAATTAAAGAGCATTCGGTCAGGAATGTTAACAGGCAACGGTAGCTAGCTAAAATGAAATCCAGTTAGCTCCAAGGCATCCCAAGCTAGCTAACCAGCTAGCTAAAATTGGAGGACGTTTGGCCAGCAACAGTGACGAGCACCTTAGCTACCTGAAAGAACTCCAGCTAGCTAACAAGCTAGCTAACCAGCTAGCTTAAATAAGCAACTGTTCGGCCAATGTCACAGAGATAACTTACCAGTTAGCTGAAAGGCGTGCCAACTAGCTAAATGGAATAACAAGTTAACTAACCAGTTAACTCCCAAGCCAATAAAATTATCTAAGGCAAAATAGAATGAAGTACTCTCTTACCAATCAATTTTGCACGAAGATACTTACTTGCAAAGTGACCGAACGTCCCTGTATTAAGCTTAGAGTTGCCTAATAGTTTTGTAATCATCAAAATCAATCTGGAGTCAACACGACAATTCCTAAATGATGCATCTAGCCTTGATGGACAAAGAATGCTAAAATTTATATTCCTTCGAATCGGTATTCTTGCATGCAGGACATATCCAATTACTCGATTAAGTACCGCTACTTAGTCAGTATGAGTGCTCGGATTTTTTTATGATGCGGTGAAATCAAAAGAGAAATTTGAAGAGATAACAGAACTGATGATTAAGTGGATGAAGCTTCATGGAATGAGAGATATAGATGGTCCGTCCTCGTCCGAGTATTATATAGGGATTATGTTTCATTTCTTGAAGTGCTTGATCTCCGACTAGTAACAAGCAATGGGGTTCAAAGAAGCGATTAAAAATAACACTATGAAGTATGATAATATCGATGTGGACATTGTCATCAATATGGTCACAAGAGACATAACTGTCTAAACAATACAAATGAGACAATGTAAAGATATGAAACAAGGCGCGCAGTTCTTAATGTAACAGTGGAATTTGCTGGTTTTAAATGTGTTTTTGTATAGTACTAAACATTCTTTGTTCCATGCAAGGCTTATGTGTTGTCTTCCTTTTGATGGGTTGCGTTGCTTTTTCTTCACCATTTATAGTATAAGCTTATTGATATGGCTAGTAAAAATCATGTGTAAGTTAACGGCCAAAATTACCTAATGGTGGAAGTCGATAGGATGTCGATGGCCCTAGCTCCTAGGCGGACTCAGTTCTCAAGCAGCCCCAGTTCCTAGGCGGCCCCAGTTTTAAGACGGCCCCAACTCCTAGGCAGCCCCAGCTCTTAAGCGGCCCCAGTTCGGCCCTAGCTACTAGGCAGCCCTAGTTTTAAAGCGGCCCAAGCTCTTAGGTGGCCTTAATTCTTAAGCGGCCTCAGTTCTAAAGCGGCCCCAGCTCCTAGGCAGCTCCAATTCTCAAGCGGCCCTAGTTCTCAGGTGACCCCAGTTCTAAGGTGGCCTCATCTTCCCTCATTTCTGGGCTCAGCTTCCGCTTCCCAAGCAAACCTTTGCTTCTGATAAGGCCAGGCCACTAGTCATCTTTGACTCATATATGTATAATAAGACAAACTTTACTAGTTATGGCATAAGTCTAAAAAATCATCGTCCATCATGAAGCTTTAATGACCCTGATCAGATGAGCCAAAAAAGTCATCATCTACCATAAAGTACCAATCATCCAGTTTAGATGGGATAAATCCCACTAATTCTAACATTCCATTCAAAAAGTCATGGCTCACCATAAGATTCCAAGCTTCCCAAGCAAGTTTCACAAACTTCGAGTATCAATAAAACGAATAAGAGGGACCCCTGGCCAATGTATGAACACTCAGGCACTTAGAGAGTTTTCTCATCTCTCTAACTCTCTTTCTCGAGCTTATTCAAGTTCATGGCTATGATTCTGATCACTAACTTGAGTGTCAAAGGGTTTCCGTCAAAATATTTGGTCCTCCGAGACTTCTTGCAGATCTCGACGTGGAGGTAAAGCTACCTTAGCAAATTCACGAAGCATCCACTGACACTCAAGGATGTCAGCTCGAGGTGATCAGGTATCATCACTTGTCTTCCTCTTGATCTATCAAATGAAGTTGTCTTTTTACTG
The DNA here is from genome assembly GCA_900491605.1 of Calamus simplicifolius. NCBI lineage: Eukaryota > Viridiplantae > Streptophyta > Magnoliopsida > Arecales > Arecaceae > Calamus > Calamus simplicifolius. Next base: position 2,122,328 of record UESW01004160.1, read on the forward strand.
CTTGGCATGTGTGGAAACAACTGCCCTTTAAAGTTACCAAGTGCCTGAAAATTTGACAATGGTTTCTTGTGACTACCCATGCTAGTCCTTTTTGGGTGACTGGTTGCATTGTCTTGTTGTTGTATTTGAAATACATAGCTATTTAGGCACAAAGTAGAGGTGGGCACGGGGCCGTGCCATGCCTGGCATGACCCAGTAACAAACGGGTCGTGCCAAGCATGGCACGATAAAAAAAATTTAGGCTCGGCATGGCCCGTAGCCCATTTTACCCCTCCTAACAGCCATATAACAGCTATATTAAAAGGTATTTTTAGAAAAAAAAATTAGAACTTCTATAAATAGCCCATTCCTCCCTCATTCTCACCACACCAAACCAACTCTTCTCTATTACTACTATTTCTTTCTTCTAGCAAGTGCTCTAGCATATTAGTAATTTAATTTTTAGTTTGTAAGTATTTTTGCAAGTGGCAAGTGCTCTAGCAAGTGTTCAAGTATTATACAAGAAGAGGTTCTTGTTGAGAAGTACAAAAGAAAGGAGGTCACTTCTTGTTGAAAGGCGAGAGCACAAGAGGAAGCTCACAAATCTTGGCTCCACGCCTCCACCTCTGATCCTCTTCTCAATTCCTTCTTATGGGTTAGTTTTTATTTTTTGCATTCATTAATTAAAAATTTTAGATATAGCATCATCTTTTAACGAAAGTAATTTTAGCATACACCCTTTTTTCTGAGGGTGAGAAAACTAATTCCCAACCCCAAGTTTCCTCTAGAGTCAGTGTCAGTGAATGTCAAACCTCTTCTCGTAAGAGGACTAGTGATGTTTGGAATGATTTTGATAGAATTATGGTTGATGGAGTCTACAAAGCAAAATGTAGAAAATGTGCAAAACTTTACAGTTGTTCTAGTACTAAGGAAATAGGGCATTTAAAAAGACATCAAGAAACTTATAGGATGCATGATTTCCGTCAGTAATGTACCCTTAATATACAAGAGGGATCACTTGTAGGTAATTTTGCATATAACCATGAAAATAAGAGAAAATTACTTGTAAGATGGATAGTTCAGGATAAATTACCTTTTAGTTTATTTGAATTTTATAATTTTGAACGATATGTTCAATTAGGCCTACAACCTACTTATAAAAGAATTAGTAGGCGTACATTCAAAAGAGTGGCTATGACAAACTTTTAGCAATGAAATAAAGTTTAACTGAAACTCTCTCAAATTTAAATGCTAGAGTTTCTTTAACTTCTGATATTTGGTCGGCATCTGTAGGTAGTAATTGTTTTATTATTATTACTGCTCATTATATTAATAAAGATTGGAAACTAAATAAATGAATTCTTGCTTTTTGTGCTTTTGATTTTCCGCATTCGAGATAATAAATTTTAAATTCTATTTATCAAACTGCATACTCATATAATATTAATAATAAAATAATATCTATTACTTTTGATAATACATCTAATAATAATTCTACTGTTGTATTATTAAATGACTCTTTGCATCCCATTTTAGATGGATAATTATTTCATATTAGATGTGCATGTCATATATTAAATCTTTCTGCTCAATCATAATTCAAGAGATTATTTCAAAAATTAAAAATGCAGTTTCTTTTATTCATGCTTCAAGGTCAAGACTTCAAGAATTTAAATAATTATGTATAGATCATGATAAGCGTTTTAAAAAATTTAAACTTGATATAATTACTCATTGGAATAGTATCTATACCATGATACATGATGCATATCCATATAAGAACTTATTAAGTGCTTATATTAATGATCGTGGAGTAGGATTTACATTGACTGAAACTGATTGGCATCATGGTAAAATTTTAGAAGATTTTTTGATTACTTTTTATGATGCTATAAATGTTCTTTCAGGTATTTATTATCCAACTTCTTATTTATTTTTACAAAAAGCATATGTAATTAGTGAAAAATTTAAAGAATATAGATATTATGAAGTTTTAATGCCTATTATATATAATATGGAAACTAAATAGAATGAATATTGGAATATGATATGTCCATTGCATAACTTAACTGCTGTTTTTGATCCTAGATTTAAATTAAATAGAGTAAATTTTTTAATTGATCAATATTGTGAAAATATGAATCAAAATCCTAAACCTACTAAAGATGAGGTAACACGACTTTTTAATGATATTTATGGTTTATATAATGATAAAATTTATGGATCTAGAATACCTGCTCAAAGCTCTGTTTCTTCTTCTAGATCTCGTTCGTCATCTATTTTTTCATTCATTAGAAGACATGCACATGCTTCATCTTCTTCATCTTCTTCATCTTTAAGTAATGAATTAGAATTTTATTACGAAATGATCTTCATTCTGCATGTGATGAAGATCAAATAGAGAGTCTAGATGTATTAGCCTGATGAAAGAGTGTTAAAAATCAATATCATGTTATATCCACCATTGCATGGGATATTTTAGCTGTGCCGATGTCCATAGTAGCATCAAAATTCGCTTTCAGTGCAGGTCAACATATTCTAGATGAAAAGAGAAGTAGGATGACTGACGAAACGGTTGAGATGCTTCTCTGCTTCAAAGATTGATTGGATGCTGAGGCGAGGCTTCAAGATAAAGGTGGACATGACTTAACCAACGAAGATGATGATGACATAAATACTACTGATGAGTGAGTCATCTCTATTTTTATAATTATATATTTTATTTTTTTAATTGTTAAAGTGAGTCATCTCTATGTTTTTTCCTTTCTTATTGTATTCTGGAGGTCAGACCTAGCCCTCTCCTTTCATGTATCATTTTGATTTTAAATTAATAAACTGGTAGGGGTCTATGCCCTCCACCATTAAGGTGACTTCATATTAATAAATTTTTTTATTTTCAATAATTTTTTAATTTATTAAAAATTATTTTTTTAAAAAAAATTAGGTCCTGATGGGTCGTGTCGTGCTAGCACGACGGGCCGTGCCGTGCTAGTCTCGAAAATCCTTTTATCGAGCTCAGCATGAGACGGTTTAATGGGCTGTGCCGGCATGGCCTGATTCGTGCCGGCCCATGGGCGGCACGGTCCAGTGCCCACCTCTAGCATGAAGTATTGCGTGAGGTAGGGATACTTCTTATTGTTGTTACTCATGTTGCATCTGTTCTATTGCCAATTGAAGATCACTTCTGAGTGAACATTCTCTTATTTGATTTTGGATGTCATATCGTCTCTTGTTATAATCTAGTGTTCATTCAACCCATGGTTAGGAACTAATGATTGGTTTGGTTTACAACAATTTTGATTTGGTTTATAACGATCAAATTAGATCTAGTTTTGTTTTTACTTTTTTAATTATTTAAATCCTGTACCTCCTTCATTTGTAGTCATTTATCCTTCAATGAATGAAGAACTCATTTGGCAGTAAACCAAGATGTCAAATGAAACAGTGCCATTTCCACCATACACTCAAAAAGGATGAAGAGCTCTACTTTGTCTAATATTTCTTGATTTAAAATTATCCTCTAGTGTTACATGTTCTGAAGAATGCAATATATATCTCTCATCTCACAACTAGTTTCCTGTCGATGGTGCAGGTGCAATCGGTTCAATATGGATGGTTGAATGGCACTGCTAAAGACCATGTTGTTAAGGAATCTGTTATCCGAACTGTGCCTCCTGCTACATTGTTTTGAAGAATTCGTTTTACTCCTCATATGTTTTGTATCCACGAGGTAGGTTCAATCTATTAAATATGGATTGTTGAATCATGTTGCCGAAGACAATGTTGCCAAAAAGATGTTAGTTGCTTGCATTCTTATGCTGGCATATAATCGTGACAATTAATTAATTATGTTACAACATAGTTTATCTTCTGTAAATTTATTTGTATTCAGCTTTCTACATTTCTTAAGCATGTCGTACTTATGCCACCCAGCAGGCTTAATGCAGCAATCTCCATTGCCCTGCTTCTGTTTTCACATAAAATTTCATTAATTAGAAATCTGCCTGTGAAATCCTTCTTTTTCCGATCACTGATTCAATCACTGGATGCTGAGAAATTCCAAACTTTCAGAGTTCTTTGTGCGGCATACCATAAGGTAATTGGAGGGTCAAAATCTGACAATATAAACGGAAAAAAAAAGAGATAAGATCAGAGATCTTCCACAGATACAATCTTGCCTTTGTCGTAAACAAATTATCCATGAATCCTGTTTGATGGTAATCAAAACGTGCAAACATGTGTATGTCTATATTTATAAACATTTAAATGTAGTTAAATATAGGATTCTATCATTTTCATCGCCTTGGATCTATATGAATTCCGAAGTCGTTCTACTTTTTTTTACTTTTTTATCTTTAAGATTTATGAACTATGGATGGGGATACAAAAGATGGTCAAATCTAAACTAAACATGACTATATCTACCTCTCTTTCTATATATATATATATATATAATTTATAAATAATTGCTTAAATTCTTTTTTTATATCTAATTGTTCAGCTCAAATAGAAACCAGGAAGCGTGCAAGGGAGAAACTTTATTTGATGGAAAATTTGTTTGAAATATACAATGATATAGGGACTTTCTAAGATTTTTTTTTTCATTTATATCTAATAAAAATTAAGGCTATAAATGATTAGGTTAAATTAGGTTTGAAAATTAGATTCAATTAATTTTTAAATCAGATCTAGATCTTACATTTTTTGACTCGAATTGAGCCCAATTTATTTTGATGTGTAAATCTTAATTATATAAATATTATTTTTTACTCTAATTTTCTTTATAAATTTATTAAATGAACTCTAATTTAAACTAATTATCCTTCTCATCTTAATAACAAGATCTCCTCCCATATTTTTTTCTAATTATAGTTAAATATTTATATTTTATTATATATTTTAGTAGATTTTTATTATACTATCTTTAAGTATATCAAAATATTTAAAATATTATAATTTATAAATTTAAGGATTATCATTTACTTGGATAGAATTAAAAAAATTTATATAAAATTTAAGTTAATTCTTTCAATATCATTTAATTTTTTAATAAATTTATACTTGATTATTAATTATTAAATTTATTAATAAAAAATAATTATATGCTTAATATAAATGCAATATTTTAGGTTCAACCTAAATAATCCAAATGATATGTTGTGTCTAAAATTGTTTCTATAAATCTAATCCAATTTGGCCCGACCTATTCGATAAATAGATGCAGCTAGGGTTCAAAATTAAGACCTATTGAATCAAGATCTGTATGATCCGATTTGTTTGCAGTCCTATGGAAAACTTGTCTAGACTCACATTGTGCACAATTTAGTATATTTCTTCATGTTGGGATGAATGATCAAATTTGTCGAGCAGCACAATGCATATGTATTATATGATAAAAAAAATGGATCAAAGTTGTTAGCTTCCAACAGCCACAACTTTGATCATATGTATTATATGATAAATTTATATTAAACCTATTATATTTAAAAAAATAATAAATATTTAAGAATATATAATGATCTGTAACAAGTTTATAGCATCACTACTTGCTAGAAAGCAATCTGATAGAATACTGCAATGAAGTCCAATTATTTCTTGTACATTTCAAATAGAGGATAGCAAAACCAGATCACCTTCATGATTATCTCATAGACGTCATCGGCAATCAAAGGGGCCTTCAGCCCATATCTCTCGTTAAAATGGTTATTGATGGAGCCAGTTGACCCCGTAAAGATTAAAAAAAAATTTCGACATCTCCAAGACCGACGGCCCCAAAGGCCGACACTCGTCGGCCCCAAAGGCCGACACCCGAAGACCGAAAGCCGACACCCGACGGCCCCAATGGCCAACATCTCCAAGACCAATGGCCCCAAAGGCCGACACCCATCGGCCCCAAAGGCCGACACCCGAAGACCGACGGCCCCAAGGCCGACATCCGACGCCCTCAAAGGCCGACATCTCCAAGACCGACGGCCCCAAAGGCCGACCAAAGGCCGACACCCGAAGACCGACGGCCCCAATGGCTGACACCCGACGGCCCTAAAGGCCGACACCCGACGGCCCCAAAGACCGACGTCTCCAAGGATCAACAGCCCCAAGGCCGACACCCGACGGCCCCAATGGTCGACACCCGATGGCCCCAAAGACCGACGTCTCCAAGGATTGACGGCCCCAAAGGCTGACACCCGACGGCCCCAATGGCCGACACCCGACGGCCCCAAAGGCCGACACCTCCAAGACAGTCGGCCCCAAAGGCCGATACCACCAAGACCGGCCCCAAAGGCCGGCACCTCCAAGACAGTCGGTCCCAAAGGCCGACACCACCAAGACCGGCACCTTCAAGGCCGGCATCTCCAAGACAGTCGGCCCTAAGGTCGACACCTCCAAGACCGGCACCTCAAAGGCCGGCATCTCCAAGACAGGCGGCCCCGGCATCCTCCTAGCCGGTCCCCTACGCTCCAAGCCAGGCGGCCCCGGTGCTTCCATCCCAGGCAGCCCCAGCATCCTTCTCGGCCGCCCCCGACATCTCCAAGACAGACGGCCCCAGCATCCTTCTCGGCCACCCCCGGCGTCCCCAAGCAAGTCGGCCCAGGCATCTTCCCAGCCGGCCCCGGCACCTCTTAGCCGGCCCCGGCGCTTCCATCCCAAGCGGCCCCAGTGTCTCCAGATCCGCCGAGTCGGCCAAGGCCATCCTAGGCCGGCCCGACTCGGCCCCGGCATCTCCAGTTCCGTCGAGTCGGCCAAGGCCATCCCAGGCCGGCCCGACTCGGCCTCGGCGTCTCCAGTTCCACAGAGTCGGCCAAGGCCATCCCAGGCCGGCCCGACTCGGCCCCGGCGTCTCCTGTTCCGCCGAGTCGGCCAAGGCCATCCCAGACCGGCCTGACTCGGCCCGGCGTCTCCTGTCCCGTCGAGTCGGCCAAGGCCATCCCAGGCCGGCCTGACTCGGCCCCAGCATCTCCTGTTCCGCCGAGTCGGCCAAGGCCATCCTAGGCCGGCCCGACTCGGCCCCGGCATCTCCTGTCCCGCCGAGTCGGCCAAGGCCATCCCAGGCCAACCTGACTCGGCCCTGGCGTCTCCTGTTCCGCCAAGTCGGCCAAGACTATCCTAGGCCGGCCCGACTCGGCCCCGGCGTCTCCAGTTCCCACCATATCAGCCCCAGCGGTTTAAGAATTCGCTTCTCTGACGCGTGCCGCCCGACAGCGCCCGACGCGCGCCGCCAGATAGCACCGATGCGCGCCGCCCGACAGCACCGATGCGCACCGCCCGACAGCGTCATATTCGACAATCCAACGGCCCCGCTGGCTGATGGACGCAGCCCACTAACCAGCCTAGATTCACGCAAGGGCTCAGCAAATCTTTTGATTCACGCAACCCCATGTGATCATGCCAGAATCAACTCCTATAAAAGGTGAATCCACCCAGTAAACAGGTACGCGCGATAACCCCCAAAATCGCCATCTCAACTGAGAAAGGGACTCCTCTCAGAGATCCCCCATTTTCCACACAAAACAGGGCTCACTCGAGCCCTTCTTCAACTGTGACCTCAGTCACTAACTTGGCCGTTGGAGGGTCCCGCCGGAGCCCCCTCCGGCCCTGGGACTTCCTTGCAGGCAACCCGGTGAGGCGAGGATTCGAGGAGCGCCTCCGTTCCCAACGTCCAGGAGAGGTGATCGAGCGTCATCAGATTGGATCACCAGGTAGGGGGCATAAGAAAAGGAGGCCTCCGTCAGCTGTCCGGCGGGGCTCCTCCCGCCAGCTAGGCAACAGAAGGCCGATCCCCCTGCTACCAACCCTTCGGTTGCCGGCCCGCCGCCGGACGCCGCTGTCCAAACAGCGGAGCAGCTGGCAACCCTCTCCCAGCAAGTCCAGAATCTCACCGCCATGATCCACGGGCTCCAGCAACGACAGTCCGTGACCACCCAGCATCAGACCGCTCCCCCCGCCAGCCAGCAGTCGGCGGGGGGAGGTTCTCCTCGGCGAGAGGCCGGTCGGCGAGAGATTGGCCGATGTCAAGTTTCCCCTAGGAAGCCTCGACGTGAGCCCTCCAAGCGGCCACGGTCCCCGATCGCAGCCCCAGCGAATTTCCTCCCAAGCCACATCACCACGAGGAACCCAGGCGGAAGTCCCGACTTCCGTCTCCATCTCCTTCTGCCTCCTCTTCTTCTTCTTCCTCCGAGCCACCTCGGAGGGCCCCAACGATCAGCCGCCAGGCGGAGGAACGCCTGGAGGAGTACAACAGGCGACTAGACGAGCTCGCCAAGAAGATCAACCATCAACCGGAGGATGAGTTCGACACTCGTCCTCCTTACACTCGCCGCATACTGGAGGAACCAGTTCCCTCCAGTTCCCTCCAGGTTCCGCTTTCCCTAGGTGGACCCGTACGATGGTACGACCGACCCCTCGATCACCTCGAGGGCTACAAAACTATGATGCAAGTCCAGGGCACCTCAAACGCCCTCCTTTGCAAGGCCTTCCCCACAACTCTGCGGAAGGCCGCCTGTGCATGGCACTCACGCCTGCCCCCTCACAGCGTCGACTCCTTCTGGAAGCTGGAGAAAGCATTTTTGGCCCACTTCGACGCCTACCGCCGGATCCCAAGGGTGGTAGACAGCCTCTTCTCCATCCGCCAGAAGGAAGGAGAGTCGCTGCGGGACTTCGTGTCCCGATTCAAAACCGCCGCCCTTGAGGTCTACCATCTCGACGATGCGGTGGCCACCCTAGCGCTGAAGCGGGGACTCCTTCCATCCCGCTTCACCTTCTCCCTGAATAAGAAGCCCCCGAGCTCTTACGCCAACCTCCTCCTCCGGGCCCAGAAGTACATCCGGGCAGATGAAGCCGACTTCACCCGTTGGGAATCCTCAAGAAACTCCAGCGAACCCCCTCGACACAGGCGAGCTGACCCACCTCATCGTTTCGAGAACAAGCGATGGAGCCCCGTCCCCAACGAGAATGAGCTCGCCCCTCTCCTTGCACCTCGATCCCACATCCTGATGGAGATCGAGAGCGAGCCTTACCTCTAGCGTCCTCCCCCCATGAAGAAAGGTGCACCACGCGACGGAAGCCGCTATTGTCGATTCCACCAGGACTACGGCCATGACACCGACAACTGCTACAACTTAAAGCGGGCCATCGAGGAGCTCATCCAACCGGGCTACCTCGGCAAGTATGTCCAGAAGACGCAACAGCGGTTGCCGGCCATCATGGGGCCTCCACCAGCTCAAGCCACCGTCGACAACACTCCCACGGAGCGGATGATCGGGATGGTGTCCTAGGGATCAGCTTTTGCACCTAAACGTCCGAGGTATCCAAGCCTACCGAGGGGGCAAGTTGTCCCCCAACTGAGAAGGTCCCTACCGCACCACCGAAACACTTCACTGGGGGTTATGCAAACTAGAAGAGCTTGACGGGAAGCCCGTTCCATGTACCTGGAATGCGGATGATCTCCGCCAGTATTACCAATGTACTCCCAGAAGCATGAGTAATAAAGAAAGCCCCTTTTGATGCCATAGTTTGTTCTCCCTTGCGCCAAGTCTCTCAAAAGGAGCTCACCGGCATCGCGGCCCACGGGACACCACTCGGCCCCAGCACGGCGGTGCCCCCGAGTTGGTCAAGTCCCTAAAGGCTCCGTACCTAGCTGAATCGCCACTTGGGCGGCACACAAACCCCAGACTGGTTCAAAAGGAGCTCATTGGCATCGCGGCCCATGGGACACCACTCGGCCCCGGCACGGCGGTGCCCCCGAGTTGGTTAAGTCCCTAAAGGCTCCGTACCCGGCTGAGTCGCCACTTGGGCAGCACACAAACCCCCAGGTCGGTTCAAAAGGAGCTCACTGGCATCACGGCCCATGGGACACCACTCGGCCCCGGCACGGTGGTGCCCCCGAGTTGGTTAAGTCCCTAAAGGCTCCATACCCGGCTGAGTCGCCACCTGAGCGGCACACAAACCCCCAGGCTGGTTCAAAAGGAGCTCACTGGCATCGCGGCCCACGGGACACCGCTCGGCCCTGGCACGGTGTGCCCCCAAGTTGGTTAAGTCCCTAAAGGCTCCGTACCCGGCTGAGTCGCCACTTGGGCGGCACACAAACCCCCAGGTTGGTTCAAAAGGAGCTCACTGGCATCGCGGCCCACGGAACACCACTCGGCCCCGGCACGGTGGTGCCCCCGAGTTGGTTAAGTCCCTAAAGGCTCCGTACCCGGCTGAGTCGCCACCTAGGTGGCACACAAACTCCCAGGCTGGTTCAAAAGGAGCTCACTGGCATCGCGGCCCACGGGACACCGCTCGGCCCTGGCACAGCGGTGCCCCCTAGTTGGTTAAGTCCCTAAAGGCTCCGTACCCGGCTGAGTTGCCACCTGGGCGGCACACAAACCCCCAGGCTGGTTCAAAAGAAGCTCATTGGCATCGCGGCCCACGGACACCGCTCGGCCCCGGTACAGCGGTGCCCCCGAGTTGGTTAAGTCCCTAAAGGCTCCGTACCCAACTGAGTCGCCATCTGGGCGGCACACAAACCCCCAAGCTGGTTCAAAAGGAGCTCACTGGCATCGCAGCCCATGGGACACTGCTCGGCCCGGCATGACGGTGCCCCCAAGTTGGTTAAGTCCCTAAAGGCTCCGTACCCAGCTGAGTCGCCCCTCGCAGCGGTTCCCACACCCCCGAGGCGGTTCAAAAGGAACCTGACGACTCTCAGCTCTCAGGTCACCCTTCGGGGTTCAAAAGACTCCCAGAATCTGCGTTGGGAGAGCATTACTAGCCGCCCTCAGCTAGCCAAAGAATGAGCGCAGACGTCCATCTAAGGCAGCGTAAGATGAAAGAGTAGATGCCAAGGTAAAAGTTCTACACTCCTTTCGCTTAGCTGGTGCGGAGAAAGCAAGCTCAAGGAGTGTGGGGGGCATTTGATGGAGCCAGTTGACCCCATAAAGATTAAAAACTTTTTTTGACATCTCCAAGACCGACGGTCCCAAAGGCCGACACTCGTCGGCCCCAAAGGCCGACACCCGAAGACCGAAGGCCGACACCCGTCGGCCCCAATGGCCGATACCCGACGGCCCCAAAGGCCGACATCTCCAAGACCGATGGCCCCAAAGGCCGACACCCGAAGACCGACGGCCCCAAAGGCCGACATCCGACGGTCCTAAAGGACGACATCTCCAAGACCGATGGCCCCAAAGGCCGACGGTCGGATCCTAAAGGCCGACATCTCCAAGACCGACGGCTCCAAAGGCCGACACCCGTCGGCCCCAAAGGCCGACACCCGAAGACCGATGGCCCCAAAGGCTGACACCCGACGGCCCCAAAGACCGACGTCTCCAAGGATCGACGGCCCCAAAGGCCGATACTCGACGGACCAATGGCCGACACCCGACAGCCCCAAAGACCGATGTCTCCAAGGATCGACGGCCCCAAAGGCCGACACTCGACGGCCCCAATGGCCGACACCCAACGGCCCCAAAGGCCGACACCTCCAAGACAGTCGGCCCCAAAGGCCGACACCATCAAGACCGGCCCCAAAGGCCGGCACCTCCAAGACAGTCGGCCCCAAAGGCCAACACCACCAAGACCGGCATCTCTAAGACAGTCGGCCCCAAAGGTTGACACCTCCAAGACTGGCACCTTAAAGGCCGGCATCTCCAAGACAGGCAGCCCTCGGCATCCTCCTAGCCGGACCCCTATGCTCCAAGCCAGGTGGCCCCGGCGCTTCCATCCCAGGCGGCCCCAACATCCTTCTCGGCAGCCCCCGACATCTCCAAGACAGGCGACCCCAGCATCCTTCTCGGCCGCCCCAGCATCCCCAAGCAAGTCGGCCCCGGTATCTTCCCAGCCGGCCCCGGCGCTTCCATCACAGGCGGCCCCGGTGTCTCCAGATCCGCCGAGTCAGCCAAGGCCATCCTAGGCCGGCCCGACTCGGCCCCGGCGTCTCCAGTTCCGCCGAGTCGGCCAAGGCCATCCCAGGCTGGCTCGACTCGGCCCCGGCGTCTCCAGTTCTGCCGAGTCGGCCAAGGCCATCCCAGGCTGGCCCGACTCGGCCCCGGCGTCTCCTATTCTGCCGAGTCGGCCAAGGTCATCCCAGGCCAGCCCGACTCGGTCCCGGCATCTCATGTCCCGCCGAGTCAGCCAAGGCCATCCCAGGCTGGCCCGACTCGGCCCCGGCGTCTCCTGTTCTGCCGAGTCGGCCAAGGCCATCCCAGGCCGGCCCGACTCGGCCCCGACGTCTCCTGTCCCGCTAAGTCGGCCAAGGCCATCCCAGGCCGGCCCGACTCAGCCCCGGCATCTCTTGTTCCGCTGAGTTGGCCAAGGCCATCCTAGGCCGGCCCGACTCGGCCCCGGCGTCTCCAGTTCCCGCCAGATCAGCCCCAGCGGTTCAAGAATCTGCTTCTCTGATGCGCGCCGCCCGACAGCGCCCAACGCACGCCGCCCGACAGCGCCAATGCATGCCGCCCGACAGCGCCGATGTGCGTCGCCCGACAGCGTCAGATCCGACAATCCAACGGCCCTACTGGCTGATGGGACGCAGCCCACTAACCAGCCCAGATTCATGCGAGGGCTCAGCAGATCTTCTGATTCACGCAACCCCACGTGATCATGCCAGAATCAACTCCTATAAAAAGGTGAATCCACCCAGTAAACAGGTACGCGCGATAACCCCCAAAATCGTCATCTTAACCGAGAAAGGGACTCCTCCTCTCGGAGATCCCCCTTTTTTCACACAAAACAGGGCTCACTCGAGCCATTCTTCAGCTGTGACCTCAGTCACTAACTTGGCCGTCGGAGGGTCCCATCGGAGCCCCCTCCGGCCCCGGGACTTCCTTGCAGGCAACCCGGCGAGGCGAGGATTCGAGGAGCGCCTCCGTTCCCGACGTCCAGAAGAGATGATCGAGCGTCATCAGTTATATATCCTTAATCCTGCAACCACAACCATCAATTCATAAGCTAACAAGCAGATATAAGATTATGAAAAACCATACAAATTAAAGATAAAAGAAGCCTCTTATGTCTCTGAGAATGACTTCTTGGTGTTCTTATGCAGATTCGAGACCACAATCCGGCCGCAAGCTATATAATAAGAAAGCAAACCATGAGATCAAAAAAAAAAAAAATCTTCTTTTTTCCACGAAACAAAAGGAGGGATCTTGATGGGAAGGAAAAGGAAAAGTGTCACGCCCCAGTTCCAAAATCCAAGCTAGGATGACAACCCGCCGCATAACAGGCATGCAAGGCGTCTCGAACTTCATCACATAAATCAATATAAAGCAAAAATTTAAATCGATGATTTATTACAAACCATAATTATCAGTCTTGGGCTACCTGCCCTACACATAAGCGAATCTGAACTAAATCAAAATAATGGAACTAAGTTTATTTAATAAAAGCTCCGTCTATCCCAATTATCCTTCTTCATTCTTGAGGCTCTGAAAAACATTGTGAGAATTCTATGAGCTCACACTCAATAAGTAAGCCTAATATAATTTCAAATTTTCATTTATCATGCTATCAGCATATTCATATCATCATATCAAAATAATTTTGGAAGCTTAATTAAATAAACAATACTAGAATATGCGATGTAAACCAAACATTGTTTATATTGTCATCGTTTTTTTTTTTATGTGTCCCATGGCCCTACAACACTCATCTTGTATATCACTCTTAAATATCCCCTAAGAGGAAGGGTCCTGGTACCAGTATTCTGTCACATCATAATCGATCATATAATAATCTGTCATATATAATCTGTCATGTGATATCTGTCATAAGAACTGCGGCGATACATAAAGTTTTACTGTCATTATCATAATTACATATTATCATAGTAACAACATAATTTTGCAAGATTAACATAATTATATTTAATTGTAAGTTCATAGTTTACAAATTAAATAATTTATAAAATTATAATACTTGACTTACTTACCATAGTATGCGAATTTCAATTGATAACCCAGCTAATTGGACGCCTGGGAACCTACTGTATCATTTTCCATTATTAAATTCCTAAAATCTGAATTATAAAATGATTCTTAAACTCTACCCAAACCACTTCACGGGCTTAACTTTGGACTCGAATATCTCTCAATGTATACACCCAAATAGGGAAACAAAATTATCCCCAGAAACTAGAATCAATCCTGATTCTGGCCATATATTTACTTTGCCATTCTCGGTCCGATACAAGGCCCAAAACGCTGCTCAAACAGGGCTCCTGAACCGGCCCAACAGGGCTCAAATTAAGGCAGCCCAGCCGCCCATCTTTTCTCTTTTTTTTTTTTTTAATTCTACTGTTGCTCCCCTATTTCAATCGAAATAGGGAGCAGTTTGTACCGGCGCAGGGCCGCCGCCGGCCAAATTAGGGGTGGCTCGGCCGCCAGTGGCCAGACCAGAGCCGGCCGCCGCCGCGGCCGGCCCCCCTTCCGTCTCTCTCTCCCAATTTCATTCCAATTCCACTTTTCTCTCTCTCTATCCGCGACGGCTTGGATTCACGCCGGCGACGTGGCCGGCCAAATTTGGGGCGGTCCGGCCACTAGTGGCCGGGCTAGAGCCGGCCGCCGCGGCCAGCCTCCCCTCTCTCTAATTCCTCTCTCTTTCCCTCTTTCTTTCTCACGATTTGCCGTGGCCAAGAGGCTTGCCGGTGGCACGGCCGGCCACCATGACTGGTCGGACCTCCACCGGACGCACGCCTGGCACCGATGGAGGTCACCGACCAAGGCTCAGGCCCGGCGAAGCGGCAAGCATGCCGCCGGACCCAAACCAAGGATCGGACCGCCGGCTAACAGTCACAGGTGATTTCAATCTCCCGTCTCAGCTCTCTTCTCTCTCTCTCTCTCTCTTTCGGCACCCCATCGGATGCCGCCCCCAGTGCCGGTGGGGCCATCGGCCAGGGCTCAGGCCCGGCGAGGCGGCAGGCACGCCGCCGGGCTTGAACCCGCGTTGACACAGGGAAGGGATCGGGTTTCCTTAACCCGGTTCCTCTCTTTCTCTTTTTAACTTTCTCTCTCTAACTTTCTCTCTCTCTCTCCCAGGCATAGATAGAGGACTTACCATGAGTAGATGCATGCACGATGATGATGGGTAGGAGGCGTTCGCGGATGATGGAAAGGAGGTTTCGGTGATCCTTTAAAGGCGATGCAGAGTCCTCAAATCAAGGGATTTGGGATTTTGTTAGTTAGAGATATTTGAAATTCAAATATTTAGAGTCTATTGATCTTGTGATAACTCTCACGAGCAGTTGAGAAATCTAGGGGATTACATTCTCCCCTCCTTATAAAAATTTCGGACTCAAAATTGATAACTTTCATTAGAAAAAATTAAAATTTCAATTTTATCCCAAGGACTAACAATCAACTAAATCTTTATTCAAAAGTCAACAGTCGTAGCTATATCATTAACTATTAAGATTCAAATAGTTGTGGATACTTTTCTTTCATTTCTTCCTCCAGTTCCCAAGTAGCCTCCCTCTCAAATGATTACTCCATTGCAACTTGACATAGAGAATGGTACACCGTCTCAGAACCTGATCTTTGGTATACGATACGCACAAGATGCTCCTCATACGATAAATCTTTCCTCAACTGTATAGGCTCATATGCTTGACATGGTTGGGGTCAGAGATATACTTCCTCAACATAGAGACATGAAAAATATTGTGTACCCCGATAGAATCGGAGGCAGTGCCAGGCTGTAAGCAACTCTCCGACTCTGCTCAAGATCTCAAAAGGTCCAATATAACGTGGACTCAGCTTTCCTTTAATCCCAAATCTCATCACATCTTTGGTTGGTGATACCCTTAAGAAAACATGGTCCCCAACCTGGAATTCCAATTCCCTTCTTCTGACATCAGCATAGCTCTTTTGCCTGCTCTGAGCTGTACGAAGACGCTCCCTGATCAAATGCACCTTATCTACTGTTGCTGAATCAGCTCAGGGCCTAGCAATTTCCTTTCCCCCACGTCATCCCAACATATAGGAGATCTGCACCTCCTACCATACAGAGCTTCAAATGGAGCCATCTGGATGCTGGCTTGGTAACTATTATTATATGCAAACTCCACCAAAGGTAAGTGGTTATCCCAAGCTCCACCCAAGTCCATCACACAGGCTCGCAACATGTCCTCCAGAATCTGTATGGTCCTCTCTGATTGTCCATCTGACTGGGGATGATAGGCAGTACTGAAGTTTAGTTTGGTTCCCATGGCCTTATGAAGACTCTTCCAAAACTGGGACACAAACCTGGTATCTCTATCTGATACAATAGATACCGGAACACCATGGAGTCTCACGATCTGCTCAATATACAAATTAGCCAATCTTTCACTAGAGACCCCAACTCTGAAAGGTAGGAAATGAGCTGATTTTGTTAGTCTGTCCACAATGACCCAAACTGCATCGTTACTCTTAGGAGTTTTGGGCAGACCAGTCACAAAGTCCATTGTAATCTTTTCCCATTTCCACTGTGGAATCATCAGAGACTGAAGAGGTCCCGCAGGCCTTTGATGCTCGGCTTTCACTCGCTGACACACCAAG
Source organism: Calamus simplicifolius (assembly GCA_900491605.1). Taxonomy (NCBI): domain Eukaryota; kingdom Viridiplantae; phylum Streptophyta; class Magnoliopsida; order Arecales; family Arecaceae; genus Calamus; species Calamus simplicifolius. The sequence continues at coordinate 2,138,818 of UESW01004160.1, forward strand.
CACTTGGCCACATACTGAGCAATCTCCCTCTTCATGCCTTTCCACCAAAAATTTTCTTTAAGTCTCTGTACATCTTAGTGCCACCTGGATGCACAGTATAGGGAGAGTAGTGAGCCTCCTTCAAAATTTCAGCCTTTAGCTCCTCACTGTTTGGCACACAAAGTCTCCTTCAAATTTCAGGGATCCATCCTCCATTACATAAATTCATTCTGAACTCCTGACTGCACAACTTCTTTAATCCTTTGTAGATCTGGATCTTCCATCTGGGAGGACTTGATTCTGTCAACTAAGGTCGGCTGGAGTACAAGTGCTGCAACAAGCCCATCAGACTGCTGTACTCTCAGACCAACCTCCCACTTCTCCAGATCTCTCAATACGTGAGGCTGGGAAGTAATCATAGCAGCTAACTCAGAAGAGGATTTTCTGCTCAAGCATCAGCTACTACATTGGCCTTCCCAGGATGATACTGTAGATTCAGGTCATAATCCTTCAATAGTTCCAACCACCTCCTTAAATTCAGCTCCTTCTGTGTGAAGATGTATTTTAGACTCTTATGATCTGTATACACATCACACGACACTCCATATAGATAATGCCGCCAAATCTTCAGAGCAAAAACCACAGCAGCCAATTCCAGATCATGAGTAGGATAATTCTGCTCATAAGGTTTCAGTTGTCTGGAGGCATAAGCTATCACTCTTTCATTCTGCATCAAAACACATCCCAATCCTTTCCGAGAGGCATCAGTATATAGTAAAACCTTCAGATCCTGTTGGAAGAACAAGAATGGGAGCTGACACCAGGCGCTGCTTTAACTCCTGGAAACTTTTCTCACACTCCACTGTCCAGTCAAACTTCACTCGCTTTTGGGTTAAGCGAGTTAGGGGTAGAGCAATGCGAGAGAAATTCTCCATAAATTTTGGTAATACCCGGCTAACCCCAAGAAGCTTCTGACTTCTGCCACATTGGAAGGTCGGCTCCAGCTAATGATAGCTTCAATCTTTTTCGGGTCCACAGATACACCATCTTTAGAGATTATATGACCCAAGAAAGATACTTGATCCAACCAAAACTCACACTTCTGCAGCTTGGCATAAAGCTTCTTCTCTCGAAGAATCTGTAGCACGATCCTCAGGTGGTCCTCATGCTCCTTATGGCTCTTGGAATATATCAGAATATCATCAATGAAAACCACCACAAACTGATCCAGATATGGCTTAAAAATTCTGTTCATTAAGTCCATGAATGCTGCTGGGGCATTAGTTAACCCAAACGGCATCACCAAGAACTCATAGTGGCCATATCTGGTTCTGAATGCTGTCTTTGGCACATCCCCTCCTTGACTTTGAGTTGATGGTACCCTGACCTGAGATCAATCTTTGAGAATATCCGGGCTCCTTGGAGTTGATCAAACAAGTCGTCAATCCTTGGCAGAGGGTACTTATTCCGCACTGTTACCTTATTGATTTCCCGGTAATCAATGCAGAGTCGAAGACTGCCATCCTTCTTCTTAACAAATAGAACTGGAGCACCCCAAGGAGAAGCACTGGGTCTAATAAATCCCCGATCTAGGAGCTCCTGCAGTTGATCCTTCAGTTCTTTTAGCTCAGCCGGGGCCATACGGTAAGGGGCCTTTGATATAGGTCCAGTTCCAGGAACTAGATCAATAGAGAACTCGACTTCCCGATCAGGAGGTAAATTAGTCAAATCCTCAGGGAAGACATCAGGAAATTCTCGAGCTATGGGAATATCCTCCAACTTGGTCTCTTCCTGCTGAAGGTCCTTGACTACAGCAAGAAATCCTTGACCACCACTCATCAGATACTTTCCAGCCTGCATTGCTGATATGAACATTGAGGCTAGGTGTTTCTGACCACCAATAAAACTGAATTCAGGCTGACTTGGAGTTTTGAAGTTGACAATCTTCCTGAAGCAGTCTACTGAAGCATGATAGGAGGCCAACCAATCCATTCCAAGGATAACATCGAAAAACTTCAGTGGGAGGACAATGAGATCAGCATTCAACCTCCTATTCTCCAAGATAATTGGGCAAGATTTGCATACTGTGTCAACTTTCATAACATCTCCATTTGGAAGCGCAATATGCAACTCTTGCTCCAGAGGAATAGGTGTCAATGATGCATTCTTGTCAAGATAGATGTCAGATATGAAAGAATGCGTGGCACCCGGGTCAATTAAAGTTTGAGCATAAGCAGTACCTACTTTAATCATTCCTGGACATAAGTGTAATTTGTTTTAACATTAAGGATTGAACCTAACTTTTAATTAACTATCAATGCATTGCACTAGATAAGAATGTAATACTAGATATAACATTAAAGGGTATACCTGTCACCACAGAATTAGAGGCTTCAGCGTCCTGCTGAGTGAGGTTGAAGACCCTTCCCTGGGTCCTCGGTGGCTGCTGTTGATACTGCTGGCTCATTCCTTGACTTGAAGAAGGCTGTTGATCCTTCCGAAAGGGACAGGTAGCAATCTTGTGATCAGTTTTCCCACAGACAAAGCAGGCACCAGTCACTCTGCGGCAAGGCTTTCCAGGGTGGAGTTACCACAATGAATGCAACGAGTCTCCTTATTCTGTGGTTCAGTTGGGGCCTGATGTGCACCCTTCTTCTTGGCCTGAGCAGAGGATTGGCCAGAAGTAGGCCCTTTTCTCTTCTTCCGCAGCTCCCAATCCTTTTGAACAGCATTCATATCCCTCTCAATCACCAAGGCCTTATTCACTACAGCACTGTAAGTGAGGAGCTCAAATGCATTGACCGCTTGCCTCAGTCTGGGTCGCAGTCCCTCAGTGAATCTGGTGACCTTGGCCATTTCATTGGTCACAATATTTGGAGCAAAACGGGCCAACCTGGTGAATTCAGCTTCATACTGGGCCACAGAAAGATCCTTTTGCTCCAATTTGATAAACTCTGATTCCATCTGTCTCTGTACACTCCTGGGGAAGTATTTGTCGAAGAATATCTCTCTAAACTCTCCCCAAGAAATAATCTGTCCATTCCGACGCTGCTCCTCAACTAACCACCAATCATAGGCTTCTCCCTGGAGAAGGTAGGTGGCAAATCTGATCCGCTCCATATCCTGACTACCATGGGCCATAAAAGCCTTCTCCATGTCTCGCACCCACCGCTCAGCATCAACAGGGTTGGTGGATCCAGAGAAAGGGGCAGGGGCAAACTTCTTGAAGTCTGCAAAGCTGCGGCCAACCCCTATCCAGGATTGAGATGGAGTAGGCTGGGTCTGTGGAGCAGTAGAGTCAGGCTGAGTCTGTGGAACAGGAGGGGCAGGCTGTGTCTGCGGGAGTGTGAGCAGGCTGAGTGGACAAGGCCTGCAGAATCTGATGCTGCAAGTCCCGCATCGACTGCGCCATACCCGAGAGAACCTGAAGCATCTCGGTCTGGAGTTGCTGCTGATCAGTCCCGACTGAATTGGCAGGGGCAGCAGCTCCGGTGGCTTCCAGACCTCCCGGTTGGCCAGCATTACCAACCTGGGAACCCTCATCATTTTGTTGACTTCTAGTGCGACGTGCCATTCTTATCTCCTGATAAATTAGTTGTAATTAATATCATTGTAAACATTAATTGTTAGGCTTTCAAAGCATAATATCTGAAATTCCTTTAAATTTATAATTGTCTCAATGTCATTCTAGTGTTTTGCCTAAAGTGTCATCATGTATATGTCCCTAATGTCATAACCAGGCTCTGATACCACTAAAGCTGTCACCCCAGTCCAAAATTCGAGCTAGGGTGACAACCCGCCGCATGCCAGGCATGCAAGGCGTCTCGAACTTCATCACATAAATCAATATAAAGCAAAATTTAAATCCATGATTTATTACAAACCATAATTATCAGTCTTGGGCTACCTGCCCTACACACAAGCAATCTGAACTAAATCAAATAATGGAACTAAGTTTATTTAATAAAGCTCCGTCTATCCCAATTATCCTTCTTCATTCTTGAGGCTCTGAAAAACATTGTGAGAATTCTATGAGCTCACACTCAATAAGTAAGCCTAATATAATTTCAAAATTTTATTTATCATGCTATCAGCATATTCATGTCATCATATCAAATAATTTGGAAGCTTAATTAAATAAACAATACTAGAATATGCGATGTAAACCAAACATTGTTTATACTGTCATTTTTTCTTTATGTGTCCCACGGCCCTACAACACTCATCTTGTATATCACTCTTAAATATCCCTAAGAGGAAGGGTCCTGGTACCAGTATTCTGTCATATCATAATCGGTCATATAATATGTCATGTAATCTATCACGTGATATCTATAATCTGTCATATGAGAACCGCGGCGACACATAAAGTTTTACTGTCATTATCATAATTACATATTATCATAGTAACAACATAATTTTGCAAGATTAACATAATTATATTTAACTGTAAGTTCACAGTTTAGAAATTAAATAATTTATAAAATTATAATACTTGACTTACTTACCACAGTACGAATTTCCAATTGATAACCCAGCTAATTGGATGCCTGGAACCTACAGTATCATTTTTTATTATTAAATTCCTAAAATCTGAATTATAAAATGATTCTTAAACTCTACCCAAACCACTTCACGGGCCCAACTTTGGGCTCGAATATCTCTCAATGTATACACCCAAATAGGGAAACAAAATTATCCCCAGAAACTAGAATCAATCCTGATTCGGGCCATATATTTACTTTGCATTCTCGGCCCGATACAGGCCCAAAACGCTGCTCAAACAGGGCTCCTGAACCGGCCCAACAGGGCCCAAATTAAGGCCCCCGCCGGCCCATTTTTCTTCCTTTTTTTTTAATTCTACTGTTGCTCCCCTGTTTCAAACAAAATAGGGAGCTATTCGTGCCGACGGCCAGGGCCGCCACCGGCCAAATTAGGGGCGGCCCGGCCGCCGGTGGCCGAACCAGAGCCGGCCGCGGCCCCCCCTTCCTCTCTCTCTCTCTCTCCAATTTCATTCCAATTCCTTTTCTCTTTCTATCCGCGGCGGCTTAGATTCACGCCGGCGACGTGGCTGGACAAATTGGGGCGGTCCGGCCACCGGTGGCCGGGCCAGAGCCGGCCGCCGCCGCGGCCGGTCTCCCCCCTCTCTCTAATTCCTCTCTCTTTCCCTCTTTCTTTCTCCATGGCCAAGAGGCGTGCCGGTGGCATGGCTGGCCACCATGGCCGGCCGGACCTCCACCGTACGCACGCCCGGCACCGGTGGAGGTCGCCGACCAAGGCTCAGGCCCGACGAAGCGGCGAGCATGCCGCCGGGCCCGAACCAAGGATCGGACCACCGGTTAACAGTCACTAGTGATTTCTCTCTCCCATCTTAGCTCTCTTCTCTCTCTCTCTCTCCGGCACCCCACCGGACACCGCCCCCGGTGCCTATGGGGCCATCGGCCAAGGCTCAGACCCGGCAAGGTGGCGGGCATGCCGCCGGGCCTGAACCCGTGTTGACACAGGGAAGGGACGGGTTTCCTTAACCCGGTTCCTCTCTGTCTCTCTTTAACTTTCTCTCTCTCTCTGGCATAGATAGAGGACTTACCAGGAGCAGATGCGTGCACGATGATGATAGGAAGGAGGTGTTCGCGGATGATGGGAAGGAGGTTTCGGTGATCCTTTAAAGGCGATGCAGAGTCCTCAAATCAAGGGATTTGGGATTCTGTTAGTTAGAGATATTTGAAATTCAAATCTTTAGAGTCTATCGATCTCGTGATAACTCTCACGAGGGGATTACAGAAAGAGGAAGGACCAAGGCATAGTTGGGATGGTTAGCAATCATGGCCGCGACAGTCTCAACAATGAGCTCATCAAGTTGGCTAGTGGTGATACCCTTGTAGACCTCGGCGTAGACTTTTTGGGCCATAAGCACTGGGTCGCAGTGCTCCTGGTTTAGCCTGTAACTCAGCTTCTTCAGCCTAGCCATGATCTTATCGAAGTGACTGACTCCTGCTGGCCATCTCTCTTCACGACATACGTCTTGGAACCAGAGGCGGGGCAAAGATTGATAGTTCTTTTGGGTGGGTAATTTCTTGAACGGATGGAGGGAAGGAAGGAGGAGGCGATGGGAGGAGAGGGAGAAAGGTCGGGGGGGGGTTTTAATGGAATTAAAAATCTAGGGTTTAGAGTTAAATGCTTGCCAACTTGGGGTTTCAAATTTTTTGGCGCAGGCGCTTGCGCTGGCCTTTTATGCGCATCGATAAGAAAACTAAGATACATCAAAGATAAATCTGATCAAAACTAAATTTATTGAATCCATGTTGAAATCTTACTTAATGATTTTTCAAATATACCAAGAACCATTAATTTATCGATAAAAAACAACAAAAATCACATCAATTTTACTTAAAAAATCCATAAGTTTAACCGCAGGGAGGAAGGGGGGCGTGGTGTAATCCATAAGAAATTTAAAGTGGAGATTTTTCAACAAGCCCTCAAGATCTCAAAATTCTATAGAAAATCAAACTAATCCAAGAAAAGTATCAGAAGCTAGCTCGTACTTGGCTGGAGCCCGATAGCGGAGGAGGAAGGAATATTGAAATGAAATTCTGAATGTTAGGGTTCGATCGGAATTGTTTCTTTCGTGAGAAGGAAAGGAAGGGGAGCGTGGCTAGGGTTTTACTTGGTGTGGAAGAGACAATCAATGCAGGAGAGATGGAAGAGATACAGAGGAGAGCATGGCTACGGTTTCGCTAATGCAGGAGAGGCAGTCGGTGTGGGGCTAGAGTTTCGACGCTTATAAGCATCGACAGCTTTAGGTATTTTCGTTGCCATAGCGCTTATAATTATCATTACACCGGTTAACTACCGATTTTTTTAAAAAAATGTTGGCAGCTTTCGGTATTTTTCGATGCTACTGCATAGCATCTGAAAGAAAGTATTGCCACGACATATTTTTGTTGTAACATGTGAAGAGAGAGAATAGAAGGGCAAGAAGCCCACTCAGATTTCATTAAAAATATAAAATCAAGATAAAGAAGATAGTAAAATTAAGTAAAAGGTATAGAAGAGTGAAACAAAATGGATGCTCAAGTAGAAAGCGGAGATGTTGGAAACGTTGACTACAGTTAGCTAGTAAGTTGCTAGTCCAATGTTCTTGTGAACCACTTTACTTGGTGTTCAAAATAATCAGCTATTGGCCACTTCTTATTTAATTGCTCATAATACATGGACTTTTGACTTTTTATGAGAATGCATAAGCACAGACCATGCCATTTTTTTACCAGTTTTGAGGTTAAGTACTATCTTATTGAAGGAGAAATTTACCATTGTACCTTTTTTTATTATTATTTTAACTAGATTAATGATTGTCGGTCCATAGAAACCCTTGACTAGTTAGATAAATACTTAAAGACTCTTACTTTTCCTCCCCTTCTTGTTTGAAAAAATATGCAAACACGGCAATATGAATCATGTTTTATATTTAAACGCTTGATCTTCTTGCTTGCTCGTCAAGAAGGAAAACAAAGGGGACACAAAAAAAGGGGGAATGAGAAAAAGTTGTAACGCCTATACGTGAAACAAGATCAGTAATTATTTTAGAAACATTAAATCTAAGTAGAAAGAATTATGCACTTCTATGATATCTCTATCTTCTATGTTCTATTATAGACTTGTAGCATTCTAAACCCACCTCATCCTTCCAATAAAAAGGCCTCCAAATATTAAGTTGCTTTCTCTTTTTTTTTTTCATATCTTTTTTTTATATAGTTTCTTATTTTTAATCATGTCACTTGACTTGCAACGTTATGTCTCTATTATAGATATTCAAAACATTTTTTAAACTTTCTCTCCTTTAATTTTGATAAGATTTGTGTATATTAAAAATAATGAACGAAGAAATTTTGAATTTTTTATTATTGCGATTATCAACAATATAGCATAACCTATGAGGATGCTGAGCAATTACAACCAAGGAAAAGACTTGGAATATTATATATGTGTGTGTATATATATACGTATGTATATGTATGCATGCATGCATATCCATACTATGTACATGCATACATATATATGAATGTAGAGTTAGCCAAACCTTAATCCAATCATCCTCTCACCCTTGCATCCACACAATTCATAAATTTCAAGTATAAAAAAAGTAAAAAAAATGGGATGGTTTTAGAATTCAGTGGACCCAAAAATGGAAAAAGGTGATTAAATCTTCGAATGTTGCTAAGTCTATATCTCTCTCTATATAGTATGTAGCTAAGCCTAAATTTAATCTTTTTTCTATCCTTATATCTATATAGTCTACGGATTTCCAAAGATGAAAAAAAATGAAAAAGATAAGATGGTTTTAAGATCCGTGTGGATACAAGAATGAAAACGATGATTAGATCCTATACTTTACTACATTAAGCACATTATCTTTCTCTCTATCTATACATATGTGTGTGTGTTGGAAAGTTGAATCCTCGTTGCTTTCTTATCCTGAACCACTAGACGATAGGATGCATATCCATCTACCATCATCGTAGTAATGATAATGGCATAAATAGTTGTTTAGCATTGCCAATAGATTGGATGGTATGATCAAATCCAAAAAGCCTATTGAAGAGTGCGATCAAAATCGTAATATGATAATAAAATGAATAATTTTTTGGCATTGTTAATAGAATCGAATGGTATGATTAGATCCAAAAAGCTTATCAAATGGTATGATCAGATGCAAAAAGTCTTACCTATTCTTATATTATGATTCCATAGAAACTTTTTTGATGGTTTTTGTATATATATAGTGCATTACATTGTCTTTCATATACTATGCTATCATGTGCAAGAATTCCATGGCATCTTATAATGTCAAAGGGATAACAAGACATTTATGATGTGCATTAATCTTTTTTGCGTGACTCCATGATTGGTCTTGGTGTAATTTTAAGTAAAATGGAATTAATGTTCATCCATTATTAAAATCAATAGACAATAATCAACTTTTAGATAAATCATGATTGTTGGCAAAGCACTAGTTGATCATGTGTATAGTCAATTATTCGATCAAATTTTATTTGACTAATCAATGACCTTTGTGCACTTGGGTGCCTTATGTGTAACCCTACTAATAGGTGGAATTATAGGACTCTAAACTCATCTCCTTGCTCCAATAAAAAATCTTTCAAATATTAAGTCATTCTCTCTCTATCTCTCTCTCCCCCCCCCCCCCCCCCCCCCCTTCCTTATATATATAGTTCTTTGTTTTATATTGCGCTCTTGATTTGCAAAATTATGTTTCTATCATAGTCATTTAATTTTTTCTTCTTAAACTCTCTCCTTTAATTTAGATAAAGATTTAGTTATATTTAAAATGATAGATGAAGAGAATTTTGAAATTTTCATTATCGCTATCATCAACAATTGTATAACCTTATGAAGGTATTGGATATTGTTAAGCAATCACAACTTAAGAAAATAATTGGATAATATCTAATCAATTCCTAAGGACTTAAAAGTGATGGATGTGGCATGAGCTAAATTACAACTAATAATTCTTATCCTTTAACCTATATCCTTACTAGTTATTAGTATCTTTATGTGTGTGTAAAGTGCATCATCTGCAAGAATTTTATGGTACTTCATAATTTCAAAAGGATAACAAAGAATTTCTTGATCTGCATGAATCTTGGTGCAATTTCAAGTCAAGTGGATTTGGTCACCCACCAGCAAAATCAAAGACAATAAGTCAATCCTTAAGATAAGCATCTATCCCATCAAATTAATTACATTCCACTAATCCATGACTTTTGCGTACTTGAATGTCTTACGCGAGCCCTAATGGCCTAATGGTTGGCGGAATATCCATCAATCAAAAAACAAATCAACACGGAAATGATGCCCAATCTTTACAAGTCTTTGTACCTAATAAGTAATCTCGAGAGGTGAAGAATAGTTTGTTTGATATCAAAAGCTTTGTCATCAAACCATTGAAATTGTATTTTATAGTGCATAAATCAGTGGTACAAGTTTGGAAGGCTTAAATATAGAGGAAACAAATCAACGTGGAAATGATCCGCTTACGACGTGGTGCTCAAATTTCACCGTTGTGTTGGCCCAACTACAGCAAAACACAGCTTGCGTGTCAAATCCAAGCTAAAAATAATATGCCACCCCATCACACGATCAAGACAAGTGGACTCATGGTGTGCCCCATCAAATTATAAATAAGAGGAGGGTCAGACTCGCCCATCAGCTAGTCCAATTTTCGATCCATTTTATGGACCCCACTGCACCCTATTTTCCCTTGCCACAGTCCTCGGGATTGACTCGATGAGTTCACTTCAGTGAGTACCCCTTGCCTTTTTTTTTTTTTGTTTTTCCTTAATTATTATTTTTTTACCGGGGGTGACCATACCGAGATCTCATCAGATCCCCGTGAATCCCTCGCGCTCCGTTGGAAATCGTACCCCCAACTCCCCCGTGAAACGCTCTCCCTCCCGCCTCGAGATCCGTGCGTTCCGTGCCCGTCGCAACCTCGCGTCACCTCCACTGGTTCCCTCTTTCTCTGGCTTTTAAGGTTATCACTGCCTTTTATTTAAGCCCTTGGGGGTTGGGGGTAGTACTGGGCAAGGGGTCAAAGACAAAGAGGCCAGGCCACCCTCTCATAACGCTGCACGTGTAAGCCACCACACGTCACCTTGACGCAGCTCGCACGTGTGGTGATATCTTCGGCTTGTGACAGAGAAAAGCTAGCGTGAAAGAGAAGGCCATGATGACACTTTCTTACCTTGCCACTTGAAATAAAAGAACATAAATAATCAAAAGTTAACAAGAGAGAGGTATTTTTTATAGCATTGTAATGCAATGGGGACCATTCTGGTGCCAGGCAAACGGGAGAAAAACGTCACAGTGCTCTTCCCCTTGCGGTAGAGGCCCCATGGCATGGGCCATGCAGAATAACAAAGAGAGCTCAAGGTGCATGCATGTCCACCAGACCAGTAGTCCTTAGAGAGAGGAGAATTTTATGGAGAAACTTGAGAGGAAGAAGGATCACAAAGCTCTCCAATGAGGTGGTGGGGCGTAATTCAGAAGAGAGCAGTGCATCTTTGAACACAATATGGGGTGGGGAATGAGAAAGAAACTTGAGGATTGGGAAGAGGAGATATATATATATACCTGAATGGATGCATGCCAGTGGTAGGAAGCTAGCTCTGAGGGAGGAGAGAAGAGGAGGAGGAGGAGGTGAGAAGGCCATGTTGGAGAAGGGGAGCACGTGCAAAGATTGCTAGAGAGGCAGATATGGGGAGGCTTTGCACGTGCCCTGCTTCTCCAACAAGGGCCTCCTCGCCAAAGGATTGTCTTCAGACGAGTTCATGCAGTGTCTGCTTGGAAGCATGGGAGGGAGGAGTCGAGGTTGGTGAAGAGGGAAGGGAGGAGAGGCACCTCCTTTTGTAGGGACGGTAGGGGGGAGGGGTTTAAGAGAGAGAGAGAGAGAGAGAGAGAGAGAGAGAGAGAGAGTGGAGTCTTGGAGTGGGTTTGCTTACAAGAGAGGCGTGGAGCAATCGAGTGCTGGGATGGGAGAGGGGTCCTGCCTCCCATTTTAATAGAATTCAAGTCTGGCGAAGACCCCGCCCTTGTCGGGCCTCCAGTGCCATAAAAACCTTCTTCCCCCCTATATTCTCTTGGTAAGAAAAAGGACCAAAAAAAAAAAAAAACAATGTTCATTTTATGAAACAACCAAAAACTTTTTAATACTGTTACAATAGTAGAGTACATCATGGACATAAGGGGCAAAAAAAAAAAAGAAAAAAAAAAGAAAAAAAAGAAGACAATATGGATGCGGCAAGAAAGACTCTTGGATATGTTACCAAAATAATGACTTCTGAATTAATGATAGGAATTAGAATTATGTTTGATCTCCTCATGGATTGCTGGTGGTAACACCATTAATATTGCCAGGTGATGATTTGCAGTTCCTGCATGCCATTTTTACTTTTCTTTGATGATGAATATTATCTACAGATCTGCATCAGGAATTATAAATGAGAGACCGATAGAGTAGCATGTAAACTAAAAAAGATTCCACTTTTCTCGTCATACTTCACCAACCATTGAATTTTATACAATTCAAAAGTCACATTATTTTAGTAGCCATTAGTACTCACACTATTAAAAGGTCTCTCTTTTAAAAGAACTTCAACGCAGCATAAATTCTCATCCCCAAAAACGTGCGGTATAGATACTAAAGAATGCTTTCGTAATTCAACAAGGGTCCTAATCAACCTAGTGTGATTAATTGAGGATTATAGATAACCATATAACAAAGAAAGTTTTGGGCTTTACATGCATGGAATAAGTAGGAAGGTGTTCTAATTTTCGGAAAGAAGATAAATGTTTGCTCTATTTTAACTTAATGTCATCCCATCAAACATTGGTTTTAATTAGTTTCTTAATACTTAAATATCAGGTAAATCCATATATAAAGACATACAAAGAACTTGATCAAAACTTGGGCCATATCGATTGTCATAACTTCCACGACATCATGATCATTTAGATATATATCTTAGATTGGTAGCCTATTAATTATGACTTAATTAAGGGAGGATACATCCGAATTAAAGACTGTATAGAACTAACGAGAACTCTTAAAATGGATAACAGCTCAAGGACATCCACGTGGGCCTAGAGTGAGAAGTATTCAGATGGTCACTGTCAACTTATTTTGTGCCATTCACTCCTGGATCCGTGATAGCAGAGCTTACACAAGGCCTTTTTTTTTTTTTTTTAGCCATGGATTTATAAGAGAACAAAGCATAAGGCACCATCAAAAAATTGGGAAGCAAAACCAGCCTTTAACAACTAAGCAACGATCTAGCTTGTTGTCAACGTCGACATCAACTTCCTCATTGTAGATACTCAAAAAATATTTTATAATCTGAGCATAAAATGGTGGAGAACAGCCACCTTTTTCATTATTAAAAAAGAACCAAGTTGATAAAAACAACTCACCTTATATTATCAAAATAGGTTTGAACTAGCTAGAAGGTATTACGATCTGCAAGCAACTTCCACCACGCTAGTAGTTTCTTGTTTCATGAAGTGTCAATTTTAGTCCATGAAAGTTTTTAAAAGAGAAAAACTGATTCCAATTTCAAATTTGTCATGTAGAAGAGGCTTATACATTTAGGTGGAATCACCTTAAGAGGCGTTTGTTAGCATATAATCTATTCAAATTATTGATAATTTAAATAAAATTTAATAAATAACTATATTTGGTATATATTTGAATATTAACTTATCTTGTAATAGTAATCCATATTATCTCAGAAAAGAATAATTATTTACATTATAAAAAATATGATAATCTGGTAAATTTTTTAAAAATAAAATTACTTTTGCTTCCTTTGATTTCTTTACTTCGATCGATGGTCTTCGATATTCTTATTGGCCACTTCAAATATCATTTATAAATATAATTTTTTAAATATTATTATTTATAAATATAATTTTTAAATTAAATATATAATAATATAAATTTATAATAATTTTAATTTAAAAGTATATTAAGAATTTAATATTATATGACTGATAACTTGTTTGTTATATTAAATAGTAATTAATATTATTAATAATTTATAATAATTTATTTTATAAATAATTTATATTATTATTCAGAATTAATTCTGATGATGCATGAAATACAACCTAATTATATTCGTCCTGGCATTGTGAATAATGGAACCTGGACTAAGCTATAATTGCCAAATTTTTCATGCTGGCCTTTTTGTCATGATACAATCAGAGCTTCAGTTGTCACCATTCTATTGTATTTATTCCATTGTTTTTATGTTTGATAGGAAAGAGGAAGAAGATGTGCGAGGAGAGAGTGGTGGTTACATATGAGGCTTGCACGAATCAAGGCAACAAAAAGGAAGAGGACAACCGGGGAACCAAAAAAAAGCCTGTAGGTGGGGTACTTCTCTCCTTTCCTCACTTCAATAATGGTGCGTGGATTGGATTGTGGAGAATTTTGCAAGAGATACACACCCACGGTGAGGTTGCGTGAAGCACAAGCCGCAGGGAAAAGATGATGGATGGACAGATGGAATGATAGATGGAAAGATAAATGAAGAGAGAAGAAGAAGAAAGATATCAATGTATAGAGGAGGGAGAGGTCTTCTTTGCTACCAGATAGCGAGGGTCCCCATGCTGATTTGATCCCCCAATTAATGGCTGTTTCCAAACTGGAGGACGACTGACATCACATCATATATCACCTTGCAAACTTTTATCTTACCACGAAGGTGAAAAACGCTGAAAGAGATCAACAAAAAAACAATGTGTTCCAAGATCTGCTGCTTGTTTCTTCTGTCATGAAACCAAATTATTTTCAGGGTGCAATCCAGGTCTGCTGCAAAATGCGACAAGCAACGCGCAGCATGAATGCAGGCTTAGAGGTTTAGTCTTTTAGTGTGTTGCTGGGTATATGATATTGCGAACAAGAATATTAATTAGGTTTGTCAGGTCATGAATTTTCAGAAGAGGCCCAATTTTCATAATTTCATAGCAAGCCTAAGTCTCACCTTTCTTTTTGATTCCATCTTTGTTTTCATGTATTTGTTTCCTGCATATAAAAGATTCAAAGTAGCTGGTAGGTACTTCTGTTTGGTGATGCATGCCTTTCAACAATACGTGCCACTTGGGTTATGAGATCGTAATCTAACAATCCCCATGCATTGTGATGCAACCCATGTGATGTGCACTGCCACTGATACATGGAAAAATGGACAGGTGTCAAGTCTTACCACTTACCTATATAACTTTTCCATGGCAGGATTATTATGTATTGCTTCATGGGTTACCATGTTCAAGAGACGGAGTTTGGTAGTATTGCTTCATAGACCGTGCATGCTTTTTGACAATCAATGCAGTAGAGAGAGGTTCACACTGCATGCATATATTTCGTATTCTAATAAGACCTCAAAGGCAGTGGAGATCAAGAGCACCAATCAAATGGACACAATAAACTAGCAAGTTCCATGCACAAAATAATGCATTCATTCATAAGATAACTTCGGTGAAACTTTGGTTGCATATGAGGAGGCGAGAGCTGGGTCCCTGTAATGGTAAATTGGAATAGCATAAGATCATCCACTTTGTAAAACTATGAAACATGACCATCGTGATACAAAATATGGGTTAAAAAATCAGTAAGGCTAGAATCTGCAAATGAAACAAGAGTAATTCAAGAACTATGTGGGCTTGTTAGGTGACAAGTCTAATTTCATTTAATCAAGAGCAAGAGCTAGATTCGATTCATCTTGCCTGGTTTATGAATAAGACTAAGCTCAACCAAAGAATTGGTTAGCTCAATTAGCTCATCAGGTGAAATTGATTAAGTATAACTAATTTGAGCTTCAACTGAGATGAAACTTCCAACATTTCTCTCATGTCAAACTAACAGGTAACACTGAATGATTAAGCAAGCAAGGAAGACAGCCTATGTCAGGTACGTGGAAATATAACAAAGTAGAAAAGCATCAAAATAGTAGACTAGCAAATCCAACCTTCAATTCTATGTTAGCTAACCAGTTGAGTTCTAGAGCTTAAAAATAAAAAAAAAAAAAAAAGAAAAAAAAAAAGCTAAGGCCAAGACCGATCATCAATTGAAACTTGGTTATGTTAAGCATCATCTATATTACCGATCTTTTTCCTAATGGCTTAAGTTTTTGGGACCAACTGGAAACCAAATCTATACTTATTGGAAACCAAATCCCCAACAAATTAGGTTCTAGAGATAACCATATAAGCAGCTGATCGAAATAGATTTGGTTGTTCTAGAACCCCCAAAAAAGCCAGTCAACACAGCCATTAATTGGATTTGGATCTAGATCATTTCAGACCAAGCTTGATTTGACCTCTTAAGTGCCTTATTTCTGGTTGATATATTGGCAAGAGACTGGTTGTAAGCACTTCATCTAGAACACTAGTTAACAAGACATGACTAGTTTAGCCTGCCATTGGTAAGTCTCATTAGTCCACCAATTTCATGATCTTTGCACGTTGGCTTGCCTTGAAGGGCAGGCATGAACAACGTATGATTCAAAGCTAGCAATATACAGTATACTACACAAGAGTCTAAGCTGAGATGGAAGTGTATAGGAGAAGTAGATGATGGGTGTACTATATATTATACCAATGCAAGGGGATTTAGGAGAGTAGGTGGCTTGCATTTATGTCGCTAGGTCTTGCAACCTTGTGAGAGAATTAAATAGTAGACACTTTGATTTCCATTGCCTTATTTGGTCACATGAGCATGGGGAGGTCACAAAGTAAAATTATTCTTGAACCAAAATTCCACCAGCAATTGATGTTTCTGCTGACCACTAGATTGTGGGTGGATTCTTCCATGCTTCCAAACACTCAACCCCTTGGAATTGGATACTTCTTACTCAAGAGATCGTGAGAACAAAGGACACCGATAGATTCACATGATGGGAGTAGAAGGACAAAAGAAGAGGACTGAACATTGACTTTTAACCTTTTGAACCCAACCATCTGGTTCTGGGAATTCTTTTGAGGATGAAACAAACAGAAAAGTGACGTATGTAATCCTAATGGCACTGTCTTATGCTTTGATATTTTTCTATTATATAGTTACTGCAACAAGAAATGATCCAAGAAAAGCTGGAAATGATAAGCTCGGAATGGGCATGCAAAAAGGTTTCAGAGTTGAAGCAAGATATGGTAAGTTGGCAACCCAATTAAACTTAACTTAAAAAATAAAAGAAATGAAGTATTTTATGTGATGGGAATGACTTTTTGCACCGCCTTCGGTGCACAATGCCCATGCAGATGCGCGTGGCTCATGCGAGCGGTCAATAGGTACATTCAATGCGCGCTTTCTGCACGAAAGACTTTTCTTTTATATGATAGTCTTAAAAAGCAAAGAGGTGGAGGAGGATGTCATTGTGCGCACTGGATAATTTTATCGCATAATAATAATGCACAACAAATACTTCACCATCCTCGTCCACTGTTCATGAATTAATTTTTTTGAATCTCCTCATGCCTCTTCATTGGAACTGCATGTCAGTTAAGTTAGGTAGGCCATGCGAATAATTAGGCATTTTAATCTGATATTTGTGCCAAAAGATTTACATGCAAGTTTGGCTTATTTACATGGTGGGTTGGAGGGGTGTGAATCGGTTTTTCTTATTTTTGGTTTAATTTTAATTTAAAATTTTGAAATGAAAAAAGTAAGTTTGATTTTATTTTAGGTCTTAAAAATTGATATAAATTAAATTGGATTATATATATATATATATATATATATATATATATATATATATATATATATATATATATATATATATGGAATTTCTTTTCTATTACAGTTAAAATTAAGGTATTACAAGCATGTATAAATAAACAGATTTTGTGAGAGTTATGCTCTTTTTTTTTTCATTGTAAATAGGTAGGCTGCTATTAATCATATAAAGTTCACTGTAAAAATCATTCTTACAGTTATTTAATATAGGTTCAAGGAAACTTATAAACTGAACGGTTCATTTTGTTGGGATTGAATCTTGATTTTATTTTTAAAAATATAATTCAAATCAGTTTTGATTCTAAATTAATCACTAAATTGATTCAATCTCAAACATACACACCTCTAATGGGTTAGACTACATTTGGATGCAGAGCTTAGTTTTAGATTATATAATATACTTGAAATTAAAGACCAGTATTCTGTGTTTAATTGAATATGGATTCTGGCTAGGTTCAATTTTGCAAGGTTTATAGTCGACCTAGTTGAACGTCAAGTCTCAAAATTGGATCCAAATATGATTCATGACTTTGAACTTTAGGTTCAGATCATTTCGAGAATGGGTTAAATGTAGGTTGAAGCATATTAACTTATAATTAAATTAATTAAAAAAAATCATAGTACTCAAAAAAATTATAATTCATGAATGTTTTATTGGTTGGCGAAGCCATAACCATTCATCCTGCTTGCGAAGTACTATAAAATAGCAGGATAGCGATATATTAGATCTCTAAATATAGCTACAACGAGGACAAGAAATGTTCATGAAAAGCCAAGTTTACATAATAATATATAACAATTATAGCTATTATAATAACTTTTGATATTCAAAACTTATTTTTAAATATCAATTAATGAGAAAAATAATAGCTCAGATGGCAGAACACTCATAGTCAACCTGAGCTCACGTAAGAGTGAGAGAAAGACCTGATGTAGTCAGAGATTTTCTTCAAGGATCCTTCAACTTTCAAATCAGTTCAGATAAGAAAGAAATTTGAAGAATTAGCTTTGAAATAATAGATGATTTAGATATTGGACCCTGCTATTAGTGGAAGTCCTAGTTGGAAATCTCTTTTTTGGAAGGACACGTATTCCCATCAGGTTGGCCATTAAGTCCCACCTAATTCTGATCATCCATCTCATGTTCCCATCATGTTGGCTTGCCAGCTTATATTATATCAATACCTTTTATTTAAGCCACAATCTCCATCATTTAATTTTAACCCTCCCAAATAAGGGTAAAAATGAGTTTTGATCCAAATCACTATAGATCTTACTGCTAGATTTATTATCATGTTGATAAATTTGCACATCCAAATACCTTATCGTTTAAACTTAAACGGAATTAATTAACATTCTTTGGCATGATTATCTTTGTGAATGTTATACCAACCCCCCAGCATAGTTGTATTTATATATGTTTGCAAGATTACACGTAGATGTCATACTGTATCACCGTCATGCATGGAGCCTACATAAATCATTTTCGGTAATGGATTGATAGATAATATAGACATGAGCCATAAATATGGTCTTCATTTTGATTTGATGTTTTTCACTAGTATGGTACGAATGTAATTCTCAAATCACAAGCTCGACTTCTGTGATCCATTAATTCTGACATAGAACGTACTCCACCTCACTATCTAAATGGAGTCGAGCAAGATTTGTGACATGCAAGAGGATCGATATAGAAACCTTATTATCTATATTTTACCTCAAGAAGCTCAAATAATATAATTAATAACAATAATATATAATAATTTGCATATGGCCTTAAACATTTGATGAAATATATAAAAATTATCCAGAAAAACAATAAAACTTCAGATGGAAACGTCAAACATTGGAAAGATCATTGGTTTTCTTTATATATTTAAAACGAAAATGTTTAAAAACTTTTGTCAAGAATTTTTTTAGTGGTTTTTTTTTTCTAAAAAAATAGTACTTTAAAATGACAATGTCACCATGCACACTACTTATTAAAGCGTGTGCGAGAAACATGGTTCTAGAATAGAGAAATATATAGTTCGCATGCATATACCATGGTCGGCTCGTCGGCTATTTCATTTCACCAACCCAGTTTCACTGTTGGTTTTGATCCATTCCGCATTCGGGCCTCCTCTCCTTGCCCACTTCCAAGCTCTCTAGCTGCATGTGTTCTCGTTCTTTAGGTGCTAGAGAACGACTTTATGCATTGTCCTTGATGCATGAACATATACCCTGGATGTAGTTATTGACTGTATGTCTATGCAAGCGCGCATATTATGGTTCAATAAATCGTGATGCGCCTTGTATGCACATTTGTACATATGCGCAATCAATAAGCATATATGATGCATGCTTTTTGCATTAAAAATGATGCAGAAAGACTTTTTCTAAGCACTGAGATTACCTTTGTGATCCAATTAGGAGCTTTTAAAGGCTCGGAAAGTAATACTTTTCCTTAAAATTTTTATTAGAGTTTAGCTATGTACGGTTGCAAATTTTATGATGCTTTTTATTTTTATGGGTGGTGCACTCTCTCGTTATGCTTTAAAGCCGTGGACTTTGTCTTCTTCTTCCCTGATTTCCGTATGAGAGTGTCTGAGAGTGCTTGCTTTAAGATTCGGACATTATCTTCTTCTTCCCTGATTTCCATCGCCTTCTGCTGCTGTTTTTGTCGCTTAGTCCGGTGATGGGCTCTCCGTCTGCCAAGCATATCCGATGGGGTCTGATGTTCCGAAGAACGTCGGCGTGCCATCGAGCCACACCCGATCGAGCAGCTTTGAGTGGGTTTCTCCCTCTCCGTCTCCGATAGTGGTGGCAAAGATGGAGTGCTTATTCCTTGAGATCATCCAAGTTCCCATGCGGCCACCGGAGGAGGAGGTTGGTAGGTAGAAGAATCTTGCCATTCTCGCTCGTAGTCTTGGCAATTGGGTTCCTCCGGAGGCTTGGTTCGTGAATTCCATCATGCCGGTGTCTCGGGGGAAATTGAAGTCGTCGCTCTGGTGCACCGCCATTACCTGTTCCGGTTTGAAGACACTCATGCTACGGAGCTTGTCCTCGGTCGTCCATGGGTGGTCAATGGCCAAGCTTTTGCAGTGTCTGAGTGGCAGCCGAAGTTCATTCCTTCTGAGAGCTCACTGCTTCAAGCTCTGCTTTGGGTCCGATTACCGCTGCTCCCCATCGA
Source organism: Calamus simplicifolius (assembly GCA_900491605.1). NCBI lineage: Eukaryota > Viridiplantae > Streptophyta > Magnoliopsida > Arecales > Arecaceae > Calamus > Calamus simplicifolius. The sequence goes on from UESW01004160.1 coordinate 2,159,277, forward strand.
ATTTTGGTCGAATGAGGCTCTAGCCTCAATCCTATCTGCTGCAGGAGATATCTGTACTTGGATGCTTCGACTAAGGACCGCAAGCAGGGCAGCTTCGCTCGTGCATGTGTCAGTGTTAACCTGGGTAAGCCCCTTCGTCCGAGTGCTCGGATTAGAGGTTCTGAAAATTCCTTTTGGCAGCAATTTTCATTTGAGCATATTGAAGGAATTTGTGGCTTCTGTGGATCCTTGCACTTCTCTTAGACCTATGGAGCTGCGCCCGATTCCTCATCTTCCTCTTCGAATCCTCGGTTCGGTCCTTGGATGGCAACGGTGAGACGGAGGAAGCCCCCTATGTAGCTGCAACCAGTGTATCAGAAATCCTCTGTTCCAGGTATGTCTTCTTCCCCTTCCTCTGTTGTGACGGAAGAATGGCAAATTCCTAAGAAATTAGCACATAGGCATCTTAGGAAAGGGTCGCATGGTATGTTTGCCTCTCCTTCTGCAATTTCCTTGGATCCCTCATCCCAAACACTAGGGTCTACCCCACTGTTTGGAATGCCTGCATGCCGGTTTCCTCCCACTGTGCCGGTTGATGGTGAGATGCCTATTGTGCCGGGGGTTGGGTCTGCGGGGTCTACTATGCTCTATCCCTTGGAGAAGGCTGCTTCTGGTCCCCCGAGCCCTCTGCTTTGCCTGATACTCCAGCGTGCCAGTTTCCTCAATGCGTGCCGGTTGGAGTGGATGGGAGGGCTAAGGAGCTTAAGTCAGATTGCTTGGTCTCAGTCCCGGTGTTCTCAGTGAATTCTGAAGATTTAAGTTCTAATCCTTTTAAGTTGGGGGGCCTGGTTAAGTCTAGTGGCGGTTGCCTTTCTGGCCTGTCGAAGCAGGCTCGACCTGTTGAGCCTTTGTCACAGTGCGTCGTGTCCAAGGCATTCAAAGTAAAAGGGAAAGCACCCCTCAGGGATAAGGCCATTGAGAATGGGTCCTTTGCTTTCTTAGCTTCGCTTGAGTCCCCTAGGGGTATGCCCAGTCTTGTGGGGATGAGGAAGCAAAAGTCCCGCTGTAAAGATAGTTTGGCCCAGGTTCTGCTGAAGAGTCAGCCCAGTCGATTCGTTCGGTCGGCTCAGACCATGACGCAGCTGTTGCCCTTCTTAAGGAAGCCATCCAGAAGGATCGTCTTGTCGAGAATATGGATTCCTCCAAGGTGGATGAGTGTACTGTCCACGGACTTGAGGGTCCCATGCTGCTTAATGATCACCTTGGCGAGCAGGTGACTGGGGACACTGTTGGGGTCCCTCTTTCTCAAATTTCTAAATGAAGATTCTTGTTTGGAATGTTTGAGGGCCCTGAAACCCTCATTTCGGTCCTCTTTTGGGAGGCTTCAGCAACTTTATAACCTTGACATTTGTATTTTGACGGAAACTCGTCTATCGGGGGATAGTTTGCATCGCCTCTGGAGGCAGATTTTTAGACTATGGAATTCTTATGCTATTGACTCAGTTGGTCTTTTTGAAGGCATTTTGGTGCTTTGAAGATCGGATAAAGTCAGTGTGGATGCCTTCCATGGTTGTGGCCAACAGGTGGCTTTAGTTATTTCGGAAGGGTCCTCTGCACCTTGGCTGCTTTTGGAGTTTATGCCAGCACTGTGTTTAGGGTTCGCCGTGTGCTTTGGGATGAGATCCTTTTGCTCCTTGGCCAGGGTTTTCCCTCCCTCATTGCTAGTGATTTTAACTGTATTATGGGGGCCTCCGAGAAGAGAGGAGGTAGATAGTTTGTTGATTCCTCGGACATTGTTGAGTTCAAAATTTTATTGCCTCGGCAGGTCTTTTGGATTTGGGGTTTGCTGGACCCCAGTTTACCTGATGCAATAATCGTCAGGGTTCTGCTAGAGTCTGGGAGAGACTGGATAGGGCTTTGGCTTCTGCCAATTGGCTTTAGCTCTTTCCGTCTGCTACTGTTACTAATTTGCCAAGAATTGGTTCTGATCATTGCCCTATCCTTATTTCTACTGATGTGCCTCTTTAGCGGTCTAGACAGTTTAAGTTTGAAAAGTTATGGACCTTTTATTCTTCTGCGAGGCATATCATTTCTCAGGTCTGGCAGATGCCAGTTCGAGGGAGTGCTGCATACAGACTTTCTAGACGTCTGCTTCTTGCCAGCCGTAGGCTCTCTAGCTGGAATAGGAGGAAGGTGGGGAATATTTTGAGGCAAGTTGAACAGGCAGAGTCTATTATCTCTTCTTTGCAATACAAGAGGATCAGGAGGGATTTCTCCTCGATACGGATCTGTCTACTCTCAGATCCACCTTAGCTATCCACCATGCTCTGATGTTGCAGCAGAAAACTTATTGGAGGCAAAGGTCTCGTATTCAGTGGATTATGGAGGGAGGCCGTAATACGAGATTCTTTTATCAGACTACTTTACGGTGCCAGTCGGTAAATCACATTAGATGTATAGATGATGAGGAGGGTCATTCTGTCGAGGATCCGTAGGCAATCAGGTATTAGTTTATTAACTTCTTTCAGACCAGATGGACTAAGATGTCGGGGGTTGGGTTCCCAGTTTCTCCTGTTCTGCCTTCATGCAAGGTCTCTGATGTGGACAATGATATTCTTATCAGGCCTTTCTCTATGAAGGAGATTCGACTCGCTTTATGGGATCTGGGTCCTGACAAGGCCCCGGGCCCTGATGGGTACCCGCCCTTATACTTTCGTCATTATTGGGATATAGTTGGTCCGGATGTGGTCTCGGCTATCCAGTCTGTCTTTTTGGCTACTCATATGCCTTCTGACTGGAAGCGGACTCTTGTCACCTTGGTGCCCAAACATCTTGATGCTTCCTCTCCTATGCATTACCGACCTATCAGTCTGTGCACCACTTTATATAAAATTTGTGCTCGGCTTTTGGTGACTCGGATGGCTTCGGTAATCCCTCGTCTTATCTCTCAGGAGTAGGGTGCTTTTCTTAGGGGGCATAGTATCACGGACAACGCCCTGTTGGCTCAGGAGTTTATGCATAACCTTCACAGAGCGTCGGGACGTCAGTGCCTCATGGCTATCAAGCTTGACATGGAAAGAGCTTATGACAGACTGAGGTGGGATTTTCTTTGTAATACTCTGCATGAGTTTGATTTCCATGAGGTTTTTGTTGATTGGGTGATGGAGTGTGTCCAGAGGCCGTCTTTCTCTCTCCTAATTAATGGGGGTCGGACGGAGTTCTTCCACTCGGCGATTGGTCTGAGACAGGGATGTCCTCTTTCTTCATTCTTGTTTATTCTCTCTGCTGGTGCTCTATCCCAGGAGCTATCTTTAGCGACGCGGACTTCAGCTATTGACCCATATGCTGTGGGCCCCCTTGGCCCTTCGCTGTCCCATTTACTTTTTGCTGATGACTGTCTCCTGTTGGGGAAGGTTTCTACCTGTAATGCCTCCACCTTTGCATCCATTCTTCACTCCTACTATCGTGCCTCGGGTCAGTGTGTCAATCTTAGCAAATCGCTGATCTGCTTTAGCCCGAGGACGTCCCCTTCTTTGAAGAAGTCTATATCTCAGATTATGGGGATTCCTACTCAGTCCGATCGGATGTCCTACTTGGGGATTCCGATTACTGGGAGACGACCACGGTGCTCGGATTTTAGTAATTTGGTAAGGCGGATCCGAGATCGTTTGGATGGTTGGCAAGTGTCTGGCCTTTCTATGATGGCACGGATTACTCTGATCCGTTCTTTGCTCTCCTCGATGCCTGCCTATCTATTATCTAACACTGCTATTTCATTGGCATGTTTGCGGAAGATTGAGAAATACTTTCGGAACTTTTTATGGGCATCGAGGCAGGATGGCCACGGTATTCATCTTCTGGATTGGGATACTGTCTGTTTGCCATTGGCTGAGGGTGGTCTTGGTATCCAGTCGCTATTAGTCAGAAGAGAGGCTCTGACAGCTAGGCATGCCTCCCGGTTCCTTCTTGATCCGCATTGCCTGTGGAGTTCCTTCATGCGCGCCAAGTACGGTAGTTGGAACTCTTCCACTCTTTTCAGTCTAATCGGGGGCATTCTTTTTATTGGAAAGAGGTCTGTCGATATGCTTCGACTATCCTAGATTGTACCTCTTAGATGATTGGGGATGGTACATCGGTAGATGCCATTTAGAATGCGTGGATTGCTGACCTCCCTCTGTCTCGATGGCCCACCTTTTTTGCTATGATATTCCTCATGGTATGCATGTCAGTGACTTTATTTCCTTGGATTGCTCTACCTGGTTGTATTCTCGGGTGGTCAGTTTTTTCGAGACTGAACTCTGTCGGCGTATTCTTTCCATACCTCTATCTCCGGATGCTAGTACAGATACTAGGGTCTGGAGGAGATCTTGCTTGTCTCGTGCTCCCATGAGGGACCTCCTGTCTATGTTCAGAGACTATCCTTAGGATTCGAGGGATTGGGATTGGATTTGGCATTTGCCTGTTCACCTAAAGTGAGACTTTTCATCTGGAAGCTAGCTCAGGGAATTTTTCCTACCTGCTCCCTTCTCTCGCGTTGAGGTTTGAGCATATTGCCTACTTGCCCAGTGCGTGGTACTGAGGAGGAAATGACTAATCATTCTATATTCTATTGTGCCAGGGCTAGACAGATTTGGCAACTCTCTGGCTCTTATCCCTGGGGGATAGTTCTGTCTCCCACCGTATTTCTTTCCTGAGATTGCTGAAGCAGGGATTGGGATGGGGTACTCACCAGCAGGGTTCATTATGGGCTTATATTGCTTATCAGATATGGCTTTTCCGGAATCATATTTTGTTCTCGGATATGATTCATCCTCCTCGCAGGGTTCTCAGGATGGCTACATCCCTTTATGCTGAGTACTCCTCCCATCAGGGATCTTTTGATTTTGCAAACCTTGGACACCGGGTCTCTCCTACTGCTGCGGCAGCGAACCAGCATACGGTTTTTATTTCTTGGGAGTCCTCTCCTCCAGGGTTTGTTAAAATTAACTTTGATGGGAGTGTCCAAGGTAGAAGCTCTGGATCAGCTTATGTTATTCGTGATGCGGATGGTATGATGCTAGCGGCTGGGGGTTTTGGTCTTCTTGATTCCTCGGTACCTCTGACCGAGCTCTATGCAGCTTGGGCGGATATATCTTATGCTATTCGGACCCTGGGCACCCACAGCCTCATCATTGAAGGGGACTCCATTATTGTTATTCGATGGATTCGATAGCAGCATAGTTCCCACTTGCCTTCTATCCCATTATTATGTGACATCCGTTCTATGATCTTGGAAGCACCTAACTTTCATATCCGTCATGTTTATCGTGAAGCCAATACTGTTGCGAACTGGATTGCTGGCAGGGTGGCCTCTCACTCTGGTTATTAGAGATGGAGACCGGAAGACCACTGCCCTCTGATTTTGTCTCAGTTATTAGTTTCTGATGTAACGGGTCTAACCCAACCTAGGGTGATGTAAATCACCGTTTGTACCCAAAAAAAAAAAAAAAGATTGAAGCCATTCAAGAAAGAATGGACCTTTTGACATTGCCTCAGCTTCTATGGTACTGAATAATGCGGTAAAATTAAATCGATTTGTCCTTTATATGCAATACTTAAGATGTTGTTATTCCGAGTATTAAGATGAGATTGCCATCGTCTTCTATTCTAGTTAACACATCTTAAAATAGTCCCTATTCCAAGAAGCATCACGATAGGATGGGATGCAGTTCCAAATGTTTGAATGGAACTGCTCCATCATCATCTTATTATTTCAACCAACATGTTTTATGACATTTCTTATCCTAGTATCAAAATATAGTTAAATGATGATATGCATCTCATTTTATTAAAAAATCAAAATAACTTTATCTCACATGATTTGAAACTTTGATTCATATAGTAAGCTATTGTTGTATTTATAAAGAATATTTCAAAAACTAAATATGATTTTGGAAACTTGTGGTTCCTTATTTACATTTCTATTTAATTATAAGGAAAAGCATGGTTTTGTTAGCATTAAATCGGCTTGATTTTACACTGACAGGTAAATGTGACAGATTATATAAAATCAGGGCATTGAAAAAGCATATTTCGTCACACAAAAATAAAAGGCAATAAAGTTTGATTTTTCATTATTTTAATTAATTTTTCATTTCATCCTTATGTACGTATTCGTAGCCCTTTCGCCGCTCTATTAGTGCCCACATGCATTAAGCTTTTAGGTAGTATTTGAAATAGGAGATAAAAGGGGATATCCCCTCTTATTCCCAAAAAATCATAACTATAAAGGATAGCTGGAAATAAGTTAACCAAAGGGATAATCCATGGTTAACCATGGGTTATCTCCTCAATTTATTTCCTAGAAAATGCAGGAATAGCTAGTTATTCCTCTAAATAAGAGTAAAAAAAATGTTATCCCATGGATTTACTTTTTTGCATTTGATATGATCAATGGAATAGCCAAAAGATAAACTCTATCCTGTACACTTATTCATGAATAATATTTTTTCTATCAAACACTACCTTAAGCTTTTACAAGCATTAATCAAAGTATTCCCTTATGCAAGCTTCTCGTCTTCTTTCATCTTTCTTTTAGCTTTTATTATTTGTCATTTTTCGTATTGAGAAGTAGATTGAAGCGGTAGTATGCATTTTTTCGCTACAAGTGTACATTTGCGAAGTATGGTTGTTATATCTTATAATTTTTTTTGTTAAATCTTATTTTTTGGCTGCATCAAGCAATTGTATTCATAGGGCGATGTTTATTTTTGAAAAAAGTTTTTGTGTACCAAAGGTCAGTGTACAAAACACGCATCGCACACGCGATGATTCGGATATGCGGCTAATTCATGCATTCAGTGTATACTTTATGCATCGAAAGCTGATACATAAAATTTTTTCTTATTTTTAGGTAAATGTTTTGATCCTTTTTTTTATATTATTTTTATGAATTATGCTTCCTATTTAGATTTTAAAGTTAATAAGCATCATATAGAAAGTGCTAAACTGATTGCAGAGCCGCAGTTAAGGCCCAACTGATGCAATCAATCCTGCCATATACCACATCAATCCTTGGCTACCATATCACCCATGCGAACTATATTAGCGGTGATCTGATAGATGATCGGTTATAGTATTTTTATAGGAAATATCTTTGTGCATTTTCTTTGATGCATAAAGGTGTGCATGAACGCGCGCATTGGCTATGCATCCATGTGAGTACGCATACCATAACCTATTAAGTCACGACGTGCCTTACATACATGCTTATATAGTTGTGTGATCAATTTGCATCTTCGATATAAACTTTTATGCATGGGACGCGATGCATAAAGACTTTTTCCTTTTGTATACTAAGCCCATACATGAACGCTAAGAGGCTTCTATCTGCCGTCACCCAGTGAGATTTATTCAATTTCTTCCGACATGTTGTTGACTTGCGGCATTATTATAATCCGCGGAATGAATGTATTGATTGGTGAACCATACTATATTACTACATGAACGCTAAGTGGACAAATCTGATTTTTTTTTTTTTTTTGTTTCCAAATAGTGTTCGGGATTTTAGTGGTGATGCAAGATGGTTTTGAAGAAGGTTGCACTTGTGGGCATTAACCATATCACTTGTATCTTTGACAGCATACATTTATCTCGCAAACACTTCATATGTAAGCTAGGTAATTCGTTGCCTAATTGGCCTTCTTATAAATGTGAACATTCGAATTGAAAAATGGAACAACTAGGAATGTTGGTTATTAGTCTAATTATTGATTTAAGCCACAATAATTGCTAAATCATCTCGAAGGAGCTATAAAACAGTTGAACTGAAACTTCTAATATCACATGTAAATGTGTTAAACTTCTTAAATATTGTTTTAAACCTTCACCATTTAATTGCAAATAACAAAGAATGCAACTCTAAACTAGGGAATTGTGCGGTGTCTCTTTAATTTTTTTATCAAAGATAAATTATGATTCTGGAGTTGCACAATCAAGATATGAAAATCACACACGAGCTGCATTATCAAAGTTTTCTATAACTTTGGCAGCAAATTTTTTTTTTAATCTATTACTTTGTGAAATAGACACTGACTTATCTTGGACATATGGATATTTATATTATCTAATTTGATATTTATACACTTTTCTTAACATGTCGAATTCTGAAGACTTATCTCTAAGTGTTAGAATGAATATAGTTTGAATAGAAAATTTTAGTCCCACATCGATTAAAACCAAAAAGAACTAGAAGTTTAAAAGTGCACAAAGCCTTAAGTCTTTGATTTTGAAGAAGAACCAAAGCTAGTGAGTTCTAGTGGTTCTTGGGCTTGAATCTATAAAGAAATTAATATTATTAAACAAATCAAAGATTGGGCTTTGGGCCTTGGGGCCTTGATCCATCAATATAACTACCAAGTAGTTATATAACTATTTTTTTTTTTGAAAAGACATAAAATTTGAATTTGAATTTCAAAGGACATGTCTTTCTGAAGAGGCAAAAAATTTTCTATAAATTTAATACTTAATATGAATTTTTTGATTGATTAAATTTTTGTTTTCATTAAGAGCACATATATTTTAAAAAAGAACAATTCCAATTTGCCAGTCTAAATTTTAGTGCTGAGAATTTAGATTATTAATAGTCGAATCCTGGGAAGACAGACACTCACAGATCTTCTAAGCACAAGGAAGGAGTGAAAAATTTCTGTCTTAGGACATTGCAATTAAGCAAGCTTCTGATCAAAATGATTCTATTTCTTATTTTTTTATTTTATTTAAACTTATCACGATTTGTTGAATATAGATTTTCAACAATCTAAGATAGAAATCTCTCATCTGTTTCTATATTCATTATATCATTGTTTGTGTTGTTGTATTTAATTAACAGAATCTATGAACATAGCATCACAACCAATTGATGAGAATAATAATTCCTGCAATACGAAATATGAGAGACCTACAAAATTTAAGGGTCTAGACTTCAAGAGATGGCAACAGAAGATGATCTTCTGGTTGACAACCATGAATTTGGCTCATATAGTCAAAGAAGAAGTTCCAAAGACTGATGAAAATCCAGTGACTAAAGAGACACTGATGACAATTGAACCTCAAATCCAGTGACTAAATAGACACTGATGACAATTGAAGCCTGGAGACAGTATGATTTCTTATGCAGAAATTATATTCTGAATCTATTGGATGATACACTCTATAATGTGTATTCAGAATATAAGACTGCAAAAAGATGCTTGAAACTTACTTGAGAAAAAATATATAACAGAAGATGCAGGGGCAAAGAAATTTGTGGTTGGTAAATTTCTCAAGTTCAACATGGTTGATACAAAATCAGTGATCAAACAAGTGAAAGAATTGCAAGTGTTGATTCACGAACTACATGCAGAAGGTTGTGTTGTGAATGAACACTTCCAAACTGGTACTATTATAGAGAAGTTGCCACCATCTTGGAATGATTTCAAGGTCTATCTAAAACATAAACGCAGAGATATGTATATTGAAGACTTGATCTTGAGGCTGCGTGTTGAAGAAGACCATAGGAAAGGAGACGAGATGAATGTTCCTGAAATTGAAGCCAAAGCAAACATGATTGAAGGACAACCAAATAAGCCAAAATTCTAGAAAAAGAGAGTCCAAAAAGATACAAAAAGAAACACAAACTTGTTTGCACCGAAAGAAAAGAACTTCAAAAGAATCAAAGGAGGTTGCTGGGTTTGTAGAAAGCCAGGGCATAGGGCTCAAGATCCACCATAGAAAAGATCAGAATTTAGCAAATTCGAGTCATAATAATCAGGCCAACATTGCTAACTTGGATGTTGATTTGGTTGCTGTTGTGTCTGAAATCAATATGGTTTCTGATTTGAGAGGCTAGTGGATTGACACAGGTGCTACAAGGCATATCTGCAGTGACAAGAATCTATTTTCTGATTACAATCCTTTTTTAGTGAAGAAAAGCTCTTTATAAAAATTCTTCTTCTTCAAAAGTGGAAGGAAAAGGAACTATGATGCTTAAATTCACTTTTGAAAAAGTGATAACTTTGGTTGATGTACTATATGTACCTGAAATAAGGAAGAACTTAGTTTCTGGCCCTTTACTTAGTAAGGAAGGGTTCAAACTTGTATTTGAGTCAGATAAATTTGTTTTGACTAAGGGTGGCATGTATGTGGGGAAAGGTTATTTGGCTGATGGTATGTTCAAACTAAATGTAATGGTTGTTAATGCCAATAATAAGAATAAGGCTTCTGTTTATATTGTTAATTCGTTAGGACATATAAATTCTAGGTTAATACATAGAATGGTTAATCTGAAATTAATACCAAAAATTAATGTTAATATAAAGCATAAATGTGAGATATGTACTGAATCTAAGTTTTCTAGATAAACTTTTAAATCTGTTAAGATAGGTCAAATGAATTACTTGGTTTAATTCATAGTGACTTGTGTGATTTTAAGTCTATACCTATAAGAGGTGGACGAAATTATTACATAACATTTATTGATGATTGCAGCAAGTATTGTTATGTCTATTTGATTAAAAATAAGGATGAGGCCTTAGAAATGTTTAAATTGTATAAGGCCGAAGTTGAAAATTAATTAAACAAGAAAATATAAATTATAAGATCAGATAGAGATGAAGAATATGAGTCCACTTTATTTTCAAAATTTTGTGCATTATATGGAATTATACATCAAACTACTGCACCTTATACACCACAACAAAATGATACGGCAGAAAGAAAAAATAGAACATTTAAAAATATGATTAATCTATGTTAAATAGTTCTAGACTTTACATAGTTTGTGGGGTGAAGCTTTACTTACTGCTAATTATATATTGAATAGAATTCCTTTTAAGAAAACAAATAAATCACCTTTTGAAGTATGAAAAGGTAGGAAACCTACTTATAAAACTTTAAAGGTGTGGGGTTGCTTAGCAAAGGTCCAAATTCCTTTACCAAAAAAATAAAATTAGGACCTAAAACTATTGATTGTGTGTTTATTGGTATTGCAAAGAATAGTGCAACATATAGATTTTTAGTAATTAAATATAATGTTTCTGATATTTATGAGAATACAATTATTGAATCTATTGATGCTGAATTTTTTGAAGGAATTTTTCCTAATAAAGAAGATAAATACAATTCTTTAAGGAAAAGGACTTTTGAAGTAAGTCAAGAAAAATCATCCACTTCAGAGGTTCAAAAACAAGATTTAGAACCAAGAAGAGGAAAAAGAATAAAAGTTTCAAAGAATTTTGGATCAAACTTTATAAGTTTCTTGATAGAAAATAAATTACAAAATTATAAAGAAGCTATATCTTCTCCAGAGGCTCCTTTATGGAAGAAAGTAATCAATAATGAAATTGAATCCATTTTACAAAATAATACATGGGAATTGATTGATTTACCACCTGAAATAAAACCAATAGGTTAAAAATAGATTTTTAAAAGAAGCTAAAAGCAGATGGAATAATTGATAAATTTAAGGCACGTTTGGTTGTAAAAGGATATAGGCAAAAAGAAGGCTTGGATTATTTCGATACCTATTCTTCAGTATCAAGAATTACATCAATCAGAATGTTAATTTTCATTGCTGCCTTATATAATATGGAAATACAACAAATGGATGTAAAGACAATAATTTTAAATGAAGCATTGGATGAAGAAATATATATGGATCAACCAGAAGGATTTGTGGTGAAAGGTCAAGAAAATAAAGTTTGTAAACTTGTTAAGTCATTATATGGACTTAAGCAAGCATCAAAATAATGGCATGAAAAATTTAATCATATAATGCTAACACATGGTTTTAAAATTAATGAGTGTGATAAATATGTTTACATTAAGAATATGAAAGATTCTTATGTGTTGTATGCTTATATGTGGATGACATGCTAATAATTGGAACAAGCAAGGATGCAATAAACTCTACCAAAAGAATGTTGAATTCTAAATTGACATGAAAGACTTAGATCAAGCCGATGTCATCTTAGGAATTCAAATAATAAGAAATAAGAATGGATATATTCTATCTCAATATTACTATGTTGAAAAAATATTAAAAAGGTTTAATCAATATGGTTGTAAACCTGCACAGACTCCTTTTGATGCAAATTGCAAATTAAAGAAAAATGCAGGTGAAGCAATTTGTCAATTAGAATATTTTAAATAATTGGAAGCCTGATGTATTTGATGAATTCTACTAGACCTAATATTGCCTATTCAGTAAGCAGGTTAAGTAGATATACGAGCAGTCATTGGGAAGCATTGATCAGAGTTTTAAGGTATTTAAAATATATCTTGAATTATGGATTGCATTATACAAAATATCCACTGGTTTTAGAAGGATATAGTGATGCAAATTAGATTTTCGATAATACAAAAACTAAATCAACTAGTGGATATGTTTTCACTTTAGATGGTGCTGTTGTATCATGGAAGTCTTCTAAACAGACATGTATAGCATGTTCTACGATGGAATCAGAATTTATAGCACTAGATAAAGCTACTGAAGAAGCAGAATGGTTAAGAAATTTCTTAGAAGACATTCCAGTCTGACCTAAACCTGTGACAACAATTTGTATACACCGTGATAGTATGGCAGCTCAAACAAGAGCTAAAATAGTGTATATAATGGCAAGTCAAGACATATTAGGCATAGACATAATACAATTAAGCAACTGCTCTCTACGGGAATTATTTCTTTACAATATATGAAATCAAAGAAAAATATTGCAGATCCATTGACAAAAGGATTACTTAGAGAGCAGACTAAGCTTACGTCAATAGGAACGGGCCTAAAGCTAAAACAATGAGTTATTCCAAGCGAAAACCTAACCTATTTGATTGGAGATTCCATATATAGGTTCAATAGGCAAACTGGTTTGGTGAAACTCAATAAGTTGAACACACAATATAGCTTATTCCATAATGATGATAGTGTGTGGATTGATGCTCAGGTTATGCAAAAGCATTTAATGACATTAATGGAAGAAAATTAATGTCACTTATATGATAGTAAATGTGGGGTTGCATTTATGAGAATGAATATGGCTAAATTCTCTAACGCTATCATGAAACCCGAGAATAGTTTAGGACCAAAATAAACACAATCGTATAAACTGGAATTTGTGAAGATATATTATGTATGAAACATATTATCTTGATTTACTTTAAAAAGGTGAACAGTTCAAAATTATAAAATATCCACTGCGTCTCCAAGTAAATCTAATATGACTTCATTAAGGTAAGTTCAAGTCTTTTAGACACTTTTCCTTATACATAACATATATACATATATGTGAGTATTTTATTAATTTTTTTTATTAATTTTGTATTCAAATGTTGGATATTGTTAGAATGAATATAGTTTGAATAGAAAATTTTAGTCCCATATCGATTAAAACCAAAAAGAACTAGAAGTTTAAAAGTACACAAAGCCTTAAGTCTTTGATTTTAAAAAAGAACCAAAGCTAGTAGGTTCTAGTGGTTTTTGGGCTTGAATCTATAAATAAATTATTATTATTAAACAAATCAAAGATTAGGCCTTGGGCCTTGGGGCCTTGATCCATCAATATAACTATCAAGTAGTTATATAACTATTTTTTTGAAAAGACATAAAATTTGAATTTGAATTTCAAAGGACATGTCTTTCTGAAGAGGTAAAAAATTTTCTATAAATTTAATACTTAATCTAAATTTTTTGATTGATTGAATTTTTTTTTTTTTGAGAGCACACATATTTCAAAAAAGAACAATTCCAGTTTGCCAGAGTCTAAATTCTAGTGCTGAGAATTTAGATTATTGATATTCAAATCCTGGAAAGACAGACACTCACAGATCTTCTAAGCACAAGGAAGGAGTGAAAAATTTTTGTCTTAGGACATTGCAATTAAGCAAGCTTCTATTTAAAATGGTTGTATTTCTTATTCTTTTATTTTATTTAAACTTATCACGATTTATTGAATATAGATTTCAAACACTAAGTTGAGCTGGAATCAAAGTTTTCTTCGTAACAATGGAGCTTATTTTAAACTTTTGAGGAACAATTTTGTCATCATACAGTGGAGAGTGACTTTAATGTGATTAGAACTCAAGCTGATAAAAGAGGCAATCCATAAAGTAGAAGAGGCAACTTGGCTTTCTCAACATTTGTTGATTCCATGAGTTGCATTGACCCATCTCAAGGGTAGGAACTTCACCCGTAGGGTAATGGTAGAAAAGACCTTCTCTCGGCTGACTAGACCAATTTCTCTTTTTAATTGAGTGGGATGACATCTTCGTTGCTTGCTTCCAGTAGGCATTATTTAGTGCAACTTCAACTCACATTCCTATTGCCTTTGACTGCAACACTGGATTTCGAGTACCCTCATGCTCTAAAATATTTAGGTTTAAAACCTAGTGGATAAAGGAGGAGGAGCTTAATTCAATTGTATGTGACTTTTGAAGAAGCCTAAAGAATTGTAAGAGCAATATGACAGCTTGGACAACAAATTTTAGAAGAGTTAGGGCAACTTTGTGGAGATGGTCCTTTGATATATCAAGGGCAAACAAAGAAATTAAGCTGAACTAGCTTGACAGAAAAGATGAGACAATTGACTTAACATCGATTGAGTTTGACAACAGAAGGATATTGAGAAGAATCTCTTCAAGATATTTATGAAGATGAGGAATTCTTTTAGAAATAAACGTCGAAGAGTGTTTTGCCCCAACCTATCATCGAGACTGAACATATGATACAATTGTAAAACCTCTAGGTGTAACCTAAAAATTTGCAAGGCCTAATTTTTTTAATGAATTACTAGTACATTAAGTTTAAAATAAACATTATTTAGCTTATAAGAATTATAGATTAAGCAAAATATCAAAAAATCGGTCATAATTTAAGTGTTGGCCATCATGTGTGTTTGCAGTTAAAATTTAATTATTTAGTACAGGCAACACCAGTGTCAGATAACTTGATTTGTCCGTAACTAGTATTAATACCTCTCTCTCTAATAGGAGCTTCATATGCTTTCTAATTATCTCTTCCATTTTCACTTGAGTCATGATCCATTCTTGATTCTAAGCATCATGAGGCTTTGAAAACAAACAAAATATACAAAAAATATAATAAGCCTAAGCCCAGCAAGAATTCCCTCACATCTTAATATGCAGTATGATAAATCATTATAAACATATAACATGTAACAGCATGATCATAAGCATAATAATCATATCTTGATGCAATAAGTAAATCATATCAATAATAAGCCACATCATCATGATAAATATAAAAATAATCATCTGTAAATTTATATTTGGATGGACATCGGACTAATAATCAAGGCTATGCTTTAATCCGTGGCAAGCAACCAAGTTTAGCTACGCTCCGACTATGTTGGCAGTCCAATCTAGTAGCGCTCCAATTCGCAGTGGCAAATAAATTTAGCCGCACTCCAGTTCATCGTAGCAAACAAATTAAGCAATACTTCAAACTATGGTAGCAAATAAATCTAGCCATGCTTTAGCCCACGATAACAACCATATTTCATGACTAGTCTAATACCTACCATTATCCTTAATTTTCATTGCATCTTCCAATTATTTATAAATTAAAATTTTTATTCTTGATTACACAACCTGCAGTGTAATGTTTGACTACATAACAGTCTCTAAGATAAGTTATATCAAGCCCAACGCATGCACATATAATTTATAATCATACATAATTTGAACAATTTCTATCATGATATCATTTTACTACCTTATATTATTAACGCATGTAATATTCAACTCGTATGTTCATACCATAATCATAATAAATTTACACATGCTCAACATCATATCACGTCAGGTGCATTATCATAATATGCATGCATGTTCCTACCATTATGATATACATCACAATAAATTCCTATATGTGATCATCACCATATCGATCCCTCACACATGCATCATTCAATATGCAGTCATACAGATATGCATGGAAGTTCTTTTCCCTGGGTCTAGAGCAAATCCAAGCTCACTTTCAGACTTTGGTTGTTGTTTAGTTAAGCTGAATATAGCTTGCATGCAACATGCATGCACAAACTCTTCTTGCTCCTTCCTTAATTCTGCAACAAAGTTTTTGCACTAGCAATGGTTCCAGCCATGTCATCTACCGCGTTACGGCAACCTTTCCTTTCACATTATCAATTAGATTCATTATCAACCTTAGATGATGCATTATGATAGCATCTTTTATCTACTTTTATCTACGATGGCTAAAGGCGAACCAATTAAATAACTCTTTTGCAAAACCACGTCCCATGAGGAGAGACAAACACCGAAGTCTTCTGAAGATGTTATCTTGCTAGCCAACCAGTACTCCAAAATCGAAAGCTTTCTATCTGCTCTATTATATCCATGCAGAGGCTCTGGAAGATTCTCGTTAGCTGGAAGCATCTTAATTATTCTCTTGCAATTGTACATAAATAAAGTGTTTAATGCTGATTTTGCCAAGATTCAAGCCTAAGTACCAAGCAATTTCCTAGGCATGCAAGAAAGGGGTTGCTCTTTGCTGAGTTAGAGAGATCCAGGTCCTTGAATTAAGCTTCCAAATGATGTCCTGCTCTGGATGAGTGCCAAAGAGTCACGACAGTAATAGGAGCTCAGAACGTTGCAGTGAGAGAAGCCTCCCATTAGACCATTGCAGTGGCTTCAGTAAATCATACCTCATCGATTCAATGGGGGCACCTGGGCCAAGAAGACTATCTGCTGAGAAAGGGAAACCGCAGGAGAAGAGAAGGCTCGCTCGCCGCCATGATTTGAGTTCAAAGAGAGACAGAACAGGGCTTGAATCAAGACAACAACATCCTTCAACTCAACTCATATAAGCCTCCCCCCCCGCCCCCAACACATGGGGTCGGCTACATAAATCTGCTCTATTTAAAACTAAGTCGATATTCAAATTATAAATAGTTATATATTTTTTAATTATTTATATTCATATTAGTTTAGGTCTATCTCTATCTCTATCCTTACCATATATTGTTAAAAAATTACTCTTTCTAACTAGAGCATCTAAAGGTCTTCGTTGTATATGTTCAAACCACTATAATCGATTTTTCTCATTTTATCTTCAATTTGGGTTACTTCTATCATTTCTCTTTTATGTTTATTTTTAATTCTATTTTTAAAGTTTTACCATATATCTATCTTAACATGCACATTTCTGTTATACTTAATTTTTTCACATAGCATAGCTGGCCTAAGAAAACAACGTCCTTCTATGGGAGATTAGGAGGGATGAGGCTAAGGTCAAGGTTTGGTCGAAGGAAAGGAAAAGAAGAGAGGAAAAATACCTTGACTTAGAGAGCCATGGCAAGGCAGAATTGGATTGGATTCTTATTGAAGGACAACAGGCAGAACTTAAAACACCTAGAAAATATTTTCTTCTAAATTTGCATGCTTTTTTCTGAAAGCCTTTCTTATCATCAACCATTATTAATTGGAATCTTCTTTATGAATCTGCTTATAAACTTCGTGATAAAACTTTTCTCCTTAAAAAAAAGTCAAAAGAAGCAATATTCAAATTGAGAGCCTCCAAGGCATTGAGTTTAGATGAATTTTCCTTTCACTTTACGCAGATATAGATACTGAGAGCTACTTAAAGATGATATTATGATTCTACTTCATAATTTTATGGGGCGCTCTTGATGTATACCAACTGAACTTTGCCTATACACTTCTAATTCCCAAGAAGCTCTTTCTATGCTTGACCTTCACCCCATTAGTCTTCCAAATGACATACAAAATCATTTCCAGGCATTTAGATTAGCAAGTTTTCTTTCTTTTCTGGTAGATGAGGCCCAATCAGTTTTCGTTAAAAGGTCTATTATTGAGAATTTTCTCTCAACCCATGAAGTATTATCTTATTGCAGAAGGCCAGGCACCTAAGAAATTGTATAAAAGCTTAACTTCGAAAAAGTATTTAATAGGGTAAATTGGGATTTCCTTGTGGAGGTGTTTGTAGCTTGAGGTTTTTCCTCCTAATGGATTGGTTGGATACTCATTCTTCTATGATCAACGAAAGTGGGTACGATGGTTAATAGATGTCTAAGAAGATGGATTAAGTGCACATAGAGACTCCATCAAGATGATCCATCCTCTCTTAACTTATTTATTCTAATTGTAAATGTGCTTATCAGGTTGTTGAAGAAGACTGGATTTGTTGATCTAATCAAAAGAATTAGGGATCCCCCTATGTTAGTGATTCAAGAAGTCTCCGAATTGCCTATGATTCCTCACTGTTCTGTGTTGTAAGAAGGAGCCTAATTGCTACCGAAGCCCTTTTTGCCTTCTAAAATATATATTGATGTGGCTAATCGCAATCAGGTGGTGGTACAGTAACGGCTCGCACGATTTTTTGAACAAAATAATTTCGGCTAGCTTCGAGCTCGGATTCGACTCGGCCTCGGCTTCGACCTCACTTCGGTCTCGGATTGGGATCGGCCTCGGTTCTGCCTCAAACCTCGCCCCAGCGTCGGCTTTGGCTTCGGCCTCGGTCTCACAAGCTTTGAGCCCCACTTCGGCCTCGGTCTCACAAGCTTTGAGCCCCACTTCGGCCTCGGCCTTGAGTTTCGCCTCGGCCTCGGCTTCGATTCCTGCCTCGGCCTCGACCTCGGGTCCCGCCTCGGCATCGGCCTCGGGTCCCGCCTCGGCATCGGCCTCGGGCCCCACCTCGGCCTCGATCTTGGCACGCTCTCTACTCTCGTGGAATCAACTCCGAACATTGGGTGCAATGACTTAAAACATGAACTACAGCACGGCTTGCCCGCCTGTCATGGCCATAATCACGGCCAGTTACCAACATACCATACAGCCACCGATATTTACGGCGCCCACTCAGCAACGGCGCACCCACCTACCATTCACAAAGCTTATCCTAACAAAAGAGGGGATTCGATGGTTCTAACCCCAAGGGGTAAAAAAGACCCTCGAACAGGTATAAAAAGGGACCCTAGCTTACAATGCGAGGGGACTGATCTCTACTCTCTCATAAAAAATTCATGTTCTCCAGATTGCTGACTTAAGCGTCGGAGGGTCCCCGTCGGAACTACCGGCCCGAGATTTTCTTGTAGGTTTTCAGTTGAAGGAGGCGATCCAACCATTCCTCTAAGGCACAAGAAGCTCATCTCTCATCCGACGCATCCCAGGAGTGATCTGGCAGCAACAGATTAGCGCGCCAGATAAGGGGGCAGCAGATGAACATTCTCTCTGCGACCCCACAACTTTTGCAAGGAAGAAGATGATGGTTACACGTGCGCAAAAGGCTTCCACCAGCCAGGCCGCGGAATGTCTCCAGCGGGCTGAGCAATCAGAGGCCAACCTCTATGTGCCGCCCCCTGCACCACCACAGGCTAGCCAGTCCGATCGGCTCGATGCCCTAACTCATCAAGTACAAGATCTGATGATGATGGTGCAGGGACTGCAAGAGTACTGCTTCGCCACCATGCCTTTGCCACCTCAGCCCTCTCCGCCTCATAAGGAGGGTCATGGAGCTAGTCGGCCTCATGGCAGGACCCTTCCGGAGGCCTCCCACCATTCGTCCCCAAAGCCTCGTCACAGGGAGCCCTCTAAGGGGTGACGGTCTCCTTCCCACCACTCCGACCGCTCCCGCAGATGGCGTGGTGAGAAGGAAACGAGGCATATACATCCCTTGCGCCGGCATTCTTCCCCCTCTTCATCCTTCGGATCCTCAGAGGAAGGCGCTAATAGGAAGACTGCTCGTCGGGCCGCATGACGGCTAGAGGAGTACCATTAACGGTTGGACGAGCTTAGCCGCAGTATTACCAACCCCCAAGAGACGGACTACGATCACCGCCCCCGCTCTCTCATCGTATCATGGAAGAACCGGTCCCACCACGGTTCCGTCTAACCCAATTGGATCCGTACGATGGCACGACGGACCCTCTGGATCATTTGGAGAGCTGTAAGGTCTTCATGCAAGTCTAGGGGGTGACGGACTCTCTTCTCTGTGTTGCCTTTCTGGCCACGCTCCGGAAGGTAGCGCATGCGTGGTACTCCCGTTTACCACCACGCAGTATTAACTCTTTCCGGCAACTTGAGCGATCTTTCCTAGCCCTCTTTGATGCATGCCGAAAGATCCCCCGGGTGGCTGACAGCCTGTTTGCCATCCAGCAGAAGAGCGGTGAAACCCTGAAGGACTTTGTGGCTCGGTTCAAGGAAGCTGTGTTGGAGGTATACAACCTGGAGGACTCCGTAGCCACACTGGCTTTGAAGCGGGGACTCCGTCCTTCCAGATTCACCTATTCCTTAGACAAAAAACCTCCTCACTCTTATGCCGAACTGTTAAGCTGGGCGTAGAAGTACATTCGCGTCGATGAAGCAGACTCCTCCAGGAGGGAGGTTGACAAATGGTCCGGCAAGAAACCAGCATCTTCGGAGTCCATTGGGGCGTGGTCTAGAAAACCCGAGCCGCCCCATCGTGCAGATAACCGGCCCCAAGTGTTGGCTCCAAAAGAGCATTTCACTCCTCTCCTCGCTCCGATATCCCACATTCTACTAGAGATTGAGGAGGAGTCCTACCTTCGGTGTCCACCCCCCATGAGACCGGAGGTTCCTCGCAACAAGGAACTCTACTGCCGGTACCATAGAGACTATGGGCACGACACTGAAGACTGCTGCCTGTTGAAGAAGGCAATCGAAGAGCTCGTTCAGCAAGGCCATCTGGGCAAGTTCATCCAAAGAGGAAATCCTACAGCACCGGGCCCGTCGGCACCCCTCACACCTCAAGCTGGGATAGATAACGCCCCAACGGAGAAGACGGTAGACATGATCTCATGGGGGCATGTAGTAATTCTAAAAGATAGCGAGAGGAGGGAAAAGATTCTGTAATTACCTTCTATGGAAGGGATCTAGACGGAATAGTAAATGAGCATGATGATAGCGTCGTCATATCCATGATGGTCGCAAAACACCCTGTAAAAATAATTTTGGTTGATAGTGAAAGTTTAGTAGATGTGTTGAGCTATGATGCCTTTGTCAGAATGGATTTGCCTAGAAGCTCTCTTTGACCCGTCACCACTCCCTTGATGGGTTTTACTGGAGACTTCGTCAGGGTTGAAGGGGAAGTCACCCTCCCTGTTACGGCCGGGACTCCGCCACGTCAGAGCACGGTTCTTGTGAACTTCCTAGTGGTACCGGTCCCACTGGCTTACAATGCTATCTTGGGGAGACCCGGTTTGAACCTGCTGGATGCTGTTATCTCTATCAAGAGATTACTTGTGAAGTTTTCCACCCACGAAGGAGTTGGAGAGATGAGGAGGGAACAAAGCCCCTTACCGTTCTGTTACCACTTAGCCCCCAGTCCATAAGAGATTGTGTCAGCAACAAAGCCTGAACCGCCCGACCCTTGAGACTTGGAGAGGAGGGGGGAGCCAGCCAAGCACCTGCTGACCTTCCCCTTGGGTGAAGACCCGATGAGAACCATCCAAGTTGGGGCGCTACTTCCGAAGGAGGCGCATGATTAACTCCTTGTTTTCTTGCGTGCCAACTCCGACGTCTTCGCATGGTCATCATCGGATATGCCCGGTATCCCTGAGGAAGTGATCACCCACCAGCTTAACATTAAGCCAGGGTGCCAGCCAGTCCGGTAGAAGAAGAGAAGCTTCGCTCCAGACTGACAAAAAGCCATTGACGAAGAGATCCGCAAGCTAGAGGCTGCCGGCCATGTTCGGGAAGTCCACTATCCTGACTGGTTGGCCAACGTCGTGATGGTCTGCAAGGCCAATGGGAGCTGAAGGATGTGCATGGACTTCACCGACCTCAACAAAGCGTGCCCCAAGGACTGTTTCCCTCTGCCTCGGATCGATCAGCTCGTGGATGCTACCTCGAGTCACGAGACCCTTAGCTTCATGGATGCCTTTTCTGGGTATAATCAGATTAAGATGGACCCCGCGGATGAGGAAGCTACTTCATTTGTAACTGAGAAGGGGATATACTGTTATAAGGTGATGCCGCTCGGACTAAAGAACGCGGGAGCCAGTTACTAGAGGCTAATGAATAAGATCTTTGAAGACCAGATCGGATGTAATATGGAGGTGTATGTGGACGATATGCTGACTAAAAGTGTTCACATAGCCGACCACATTGCTGACCTGACGGAGACCTTTGGCAACCTACGTCGGTATCAGATGAGGCTGAACCCCTGCAAGTGCGCCTTCGGAGTAACAGCGGGAAAGTTCTTGGGTTTCATGGTGACACAGCGTGGGATTGAGGCGAACCCTGATAAGATCCGAGCCATCTTAGACATGAGGTCTCTGGCCAACAAGAAGGAAGTGCAGCGTCTGACTGGAAGGGTGGCGGCCTTGAGCCATTTTTTGTCGAAGTCTGCAGAAAGATGCATGCCGTTCTTTAAGGCACTACGCAAAGTCAATGGCTTCGAATGGATGAGGGAGTGCCAGGAGGCTTTCGAGGGATTAAAAGAGTTTTTGTCCACCCTGCCACTGTTGTCTAAACCAAGGGGGGAGGAAGAGCTCTTTTTCTACCTTGCAGCCTCTCCTGAAGCTGTTAGCTCCGTGCTTGTTCGCATGGACACCGATGGACACAAAAGCCAATGTACTACACCAGCAAAGTGCTCCATGATGCGGAGACCAGATACTCGAGAGTCGAGAAGATCATTTTTGCATTGATCGTCTCCACCCAGCGCCTCAGGCCCTACTTTCAAGCTCACCCAATCGTGATGGTCACTGACCAACCGCTCAAGGCAATCCTTTCTCGTCTTGATACTTATGACTGGCTGGCAAAGTGGGTGCTCAAACTGGGAGAGTTCGACATATCGTTCCGATCCCGATCAGCTATGAACTCTCAAGTCTTAGCAGATTTTCTGGTCGAGTGCACCTGGGCAGAAGAGCAACCGAAGAATCCCATGCAGACTCCTCGAGCGTTGAAACCGGGGAGGGAGGGAACAACTGGATCCTCCATGTGGACAGAGCATCAAACTCTCAAGGAAGCAAGATGGGCCTCATTCTGGCTAGCCCAGATGGAGTGGTGGCCGAGTACGCCCTCCGTTTCCTTTTTTTGGCCACCAACAACCAAGCTGAATATGAAGCCCTACTGTCAGGGGTAAGATTGGCTCGGGGGCTCGGGGTGAAATGCCTTAGGGTCTTCATCGATTCCCAACTGGTCTCCGGCTAAATCAAGGGGGAGTATGAAGCGCGGGATCCTACTATGTCCCGTTACTTAAGCATGGTGTAGTCGCTAACTTCTCCCTTTGCCCACTTCAGCGTTAGCTACATTCCTCAGAGGGAGAACGCCAGAGCTGATGCTTTATCCCGATTAGCCACCTTGGCCGACAGGGCTTTGGGAAGAACCTACGTAGAGCATCTAGAAGCCCCGAGCATCGACGGAGTTGAAGAATCCATGCCAGTTCGAAACGAGCCCTCCTGGATGGATGTTTACATCTAATACTGAACCGCTGGCGCCCTCCCGACCGACCCCGCTGAAGCCAAGCTATTCAAGTGGCGAGTGCATAAGTTCCTGATGTTCGACGGGCAACTGTATTCAAGATCTTTCTCTTATCCTCTCCTCAGGTGTGTTGGTCCCTTAGACGCCGACTACATCCTCCGTGAGATCCACGAAGGTATATGTGGAAACCACTTGGGGGGCAGAGCACCGCACACAAGGCCTTGTGCCAAGGCTACTACTGGCCCACCATGTGGGAGGACACGGCCGAGCTGGTTTGGAAATGCGATAGCTGTCAGCGACATGCTAACATCTAGCGGCTGCCAACCTCCAACTGAGCCCCCTGTTGGCTCCATGGCCATTCGCCCAATGGGGAATGGATATTCTTGGACCATTCCCTTCGGTTTCTGGTCAGCGGAAGTTCTTGCTCGTCGCCATCGACCACGTCACCAAATGGGTAGAGGCCAAAGCGCTGGCCAAGATTACCAAAGCTAAGGTGAGGAACTTCTTTTGGAAGTCTGTTATTTGCCAGTTCGGACTACCTCAAACACCTGTTACAGACAACGGGTGTCAGTTCGACAATGCTCCTTTCAAAGAGTTCTGTGCTGAGTTGGGAATATATCAAAGGTTTACCTCTATCGGTCATCCCCAGACAAACGGAGCGGCAAAAGTAACAAACCGAACAATCCTTCAAGGGCTTAGGACATGTCTGGATGACTTCAAAGGAAGGTGGGTAGAAGAACTTCCGAACGTGTTATGGGCGTACCACACGATGCCCCGAACTTCCACTGAAGAAACTCCTTTCAACCTCGTGTTTGGATCTGAAGCAGTCATTCTAGTGGAGATTGGCATCCCCAGCCCCCGGACGCAATCGTATAATGAGGAGAATAATCCCAATCAGTTGAGAGCCAGCCTTGACCTCGTCGACGAACTCCATGATCAAGCGCGACTCAGGATGGCCACCTACCGACAAAGAGTCGCAAAATATTACAATGCTCGAGTTCGTCCCAGGATGTTCCTCCCTGGCGACTTGGTCCTCAGATGAGCCAAAGTCTCCAAACCTATGGAAGGGAAAAAACTGTCTCCCAACTGGGAAGGGCCCTATCGGGTCACCGATGTACTTCATCGCGGAGCATACCGGATTGAAGGGCTGGACGGGAAGCCTCTCCCTCGCACTTGGAACGCGGACAACCTATGTCGGTACTATCAATAGTTTGCTAATAACTTTAAATTAAGCATGCCTGATAGAATATTATTCATTTTCTTACTGACAAAAATGCCTGAGCAATCTCATTTTGCCTCAAGCCCGACTTTGCGTCGATACCTCAAGCCCGACTCCGCGTTGGCACCTGAAGCCCGACTCCACGTCGGCACCTCAAGCCCGACTCCACGTTGGCACCTGAAGCCCGACTCCATCGGTACCTCAAGCCCGACTCTGCGTTGGCACTTGAAGCCTGACTCCGCATTGGCACTGAAGCCCGACTCTGCGTCGGTAGCTAAAGCCCGACTCCATGTCGGCATCTGTAGCCTGACTCCGCGTCGGCACACTCGTCCTACTCCACGACGGCCCATTTGTTCAACCTCGTGTCGGCACACAGGTTCGACTCCGCGTCGGCACTCGTCCGACTCCGCGTCGGCACACTCATTCGACTCCATGTCGGCACACTCGTTCGACTCCGCGTCAGTACCCAAATCCAACCCCATAGCAGTTCTCTAGCTGAAATACATAATCTTTCTAGCCCGGTCTATCCCTAAACCAATGTCGTGTCGGAGTTTTTACTCCCTTAGCACCACCAGCTCTTGCATCGTCCTGCAATGTATGGTTGGGTCTTCTCCTTTCAAGTCATTAGTACTCGGTAAACCCAAGACATTAGCTATACTTGTTTGCAGCTTCGGCCTTGGCTAATCTCCAGAATCGGTTCGCATCGACCTATTCGCTGGAAAACTTGACTACGATGCAAGTCAAATAAGCACTATGGATCAAAAAGTTTCTTCATTAATAGCAAATGAGTTTACAAAATTGTTGACTCAAGTCAGACCGTATACAATGAAGTAAAAAAGAAAAATTTAAGGTTCAGCGAGAGTTGGGCCATCGTCCTTCAGAAATTCATCTAGCTCCAGCTCTTCAATTCCTTTAAGGCTATAAAGTCTTCGTACCTTCTCTTTACAATCTCGGAAGCCACTGTCATATGCGAATGAAGTAGTCTCAGCTAGCTCCTTGTCAAAGGCCTCAGACTTCCTAAAGCTTTCCACGGCCTCGGTGACCTTCTTCTCAGCCTCGGTCACTGCCGCCTTCAGATTGGCAATCTCGGCATCGGATTGGCGAGCAATTTCCTCCGCGTTCTCGGCTCTTTCCTCGGCCACTCTTATTTCAATGGTGGCGGAGTGCAGTCGGTTCTTCAACAAATATATCTCCGACTCCGCCATCTTTAGTTTCTCCTCCGCCGCCCTTTGTTTTTCTTCTACCACTTGAGCATTGTCAAGCTCATGGTTGGCATGCTAAGCCACCTCAAGCGCCTCTTCCGCCTTTTCAGCCCGAGCCAAGTTTCTAACTTGGGCAGTTTCAGCTTCGGCTTCAGCCCATTGTGCTCGGGCAGCCTCCACCTGGGCCTCCTTCAGAGCCGCCTCAGCCCTTTCTGCTCTGGCCCATGACTGATCTAGGGTGGCCTCGCCCTAGGACAAGAGGCCTTCATGGCAGTCAAAGAATTTAGCACCTGCCCAAGACATACCCAGGTTAGATGAAGCAAAGTTCCAAAGGGCTGGTAGTGGAAAAGTACTTACCCAAAGGTGTACCACAGATGCCTCATGGAAAAAGATAGAGGTCGTCTGATTCTGGAGAAACCTCTCGAGCTCAGGCACATAGGCTTGAGCCATCGTCTGCTCGGCTCAGCGGCTATGGCGTGACAAAATCGACTGAAAAGAAGCATCGACTTCGTCTTCCTCTGCAGATCTGGTGGCAGCTGGCTCGGGTTCAGCCGCCGGCTGTGCTTCTGGCACCTCGGCCTGTGGAGGTTCGTCGGCCCCCGCCCCTTCGGTGGATGGGGCGGCCTCCGAGATTGATCCCGTGACCAAGATAGTCGGCTCCACCTCGGGAGCGATAGGCGGTGGTGATGGCACCTTGGTCCTCGACTCCGGAGGAGTGCTAGACAAGTCGATGGGAGAGGGGGGCGGTGCTGGTGAAGGTGAATGAGGCCATTTCTTTCCCTCGGCCCCCTTTCTTCCGGAGGCCTCTTCAGCCTCAGTTCTCTTGGTAGCCTTGACGGTGGCCCTCTTCTCAGCAGGGCCCCATCCACTTTGGCCTTTCTTTTCTTTGTGGTGGCATGTCTAATCGCTTGAAGCGACGACGCCATGCTTGAAGAACGAAGAATATATATAAAAAAGAGGAGTTAAAAAGGATGAAAAATTACTGCTCACCGTCATCAGGAATAAGGCCCGCTAGCCGATGGTTCTCCTCGGCTAGCAGCCGGTTGCATCAAGGGACGTCGGCAGTAATCAACTGTCCAAACGCCTCTTGATCTCTTGGAAGAATTGAGGGGTCCTTGTTGGCCTCGGTGTCAGGGATTCCCCACTCGGTCTTCACTCCCTCAATCTGGGCAAAGAAAAACCTATTCTTCCATCCCTTGACTGAAGTAGAAAGATGTAACCTAAGGGTTCTAGTGGGCATAGGGGCAAAGGACCACCACCCTGACTGTTTCCTAAGGGTATAGAAGCAACGGAAAAGGAAAATCCTAGCCTCTATCCCATGAATGTGGCATAACACAAGGAAACCCACAAGGGTCCGAATGGAATTTAGAACTAACTGTGCCAATGCCAAGGAGTACCTATCTAAATGTTAAGTATAAAAGGGTGAATAGGAATGCGAAGGCCAGCCTTAAAATAATATTCGTAAAGGGTGACCTGACCGGGGTAGGAGGAGGTTACCCTATCCTCAGGAAGGGGCTGATAGAGATGAAGATCGGTAGGGATTTGATATTGGGCCCTGAGATTGATAATCTCCTGGGCGGTCATAACAGAAGCAGTCTGCTCAAGAGACTGCCTCGCGAGGGAAGAGGGAACGGCGACAGCCTGACGACGCTGGACAAAGGCCCGTCCGGCAGCTGGGCGACCTCTGGTAGAAGATCGCTTGGCGGCTCGCCACTGCTCCTCAGGCTCGCCCCCCGCGGAGGTGGACCAGCTAGGCATAGGAGAAGACGAGGGTTGAGGAAGGTCGAGGGAATAACCCCCAGAATCAGAAATCGAGCATGAAAGGGATGAAGAGGCCATGGGAGCATTACTAACCTGAAGGATTTGAGGACGGAGATGCAGAGGCGAAGAGCTCGGGAGATGGAAGATGAATAGGCTTGAGCAAAATCGGGATGGGGAAGAAGACGAAATCAACGAAGATGGTTCGGGCCAAGAACGCTCCCCTTTTATGGACTTGTCTTTTCAAAATTGTCCCGCCAAGCTTGCTCCGGCTACGTGCCCACTTGCCAATGGGGACGGCTACGGCAACCACTCGGAGTGCAGAGCATGAAGGGCACCGCCAATGATGGGATGGTGGTGACCTCACCGCAATGATGCGCCTGCCCGGCACTCGAGGGAAATCCTCCTCGATCTCAATGACCGAGGTGGGCAAGATGATGACGTTGCAGCGTCCGATGCATCATTAAGGGGAGGACGACCCTTGACGCGTGGCGCCTGAAGATTAGCACCGAGTGATAGAATGCCCCCTTTCAATGGTAGGTGCACGCTTACCCATCTCGAGGGCGAGGGGACATCTAATGTGGCTAATCACAATCAGGCGGTACAGTAACGGCCCGCATGATTTTTTGAACAAAATAATTTCAGCTAGCTTCGAGCTTGGATTCGACTCGTTCTCGGCTCTGACCTCGCTTCGGCCTTGGATTCGGCTTGGCCTCGACTCCGACCTCGCTTCGGCCTCGGATTCGGCTCGACCTCGGTTCTGCCTCGGACCTCGCCCCAGCGTCGGCCTCGGCTTCGGCCTCGGTCTCACAAGCTTTGAGCCCCACTTTGGCCTCGGCCTCGAGTCCCGCCTCGGCCTCGATCTTGGCACGCCCTCTACTCTCGTGGAATCAACTCCGAACATCGGGTGCAATGACTTTAAACACGAACTACAGCACGGCTTGCTCGCCTGTCATGGCCAGAATCATGGACAGTTACCAACACACCATACAGCTGCCAATATTTACGGTGCCCACTCAGCAACGGCGCACCCGCCTACCGTTCACAAAGCTTATCCTAACAAAAGAGGGGATTCGACGGTTCTAACCCCAAGGGATAAAAAAGACCCCCAGACATGTATAAAAAGGGACCCTAGCTTACAATGCAAGGGGACTGATCTCTACTCTCTCATAAAAAATCCATGTTCTCCAGATTGCTGACTTAAGCGTCGGAGGATCCCCACCAGAACCACCAGTCCAAAACTTTTCTTATAGGTTTTCGGCTGAAGGAGGCGATCCAACCATTCCTCTGAAGGCACAAGAAGCTCATCTCTCACCCGACGCATCCCAGGAGTGATCTGGCAGCAACATATATGGTTTCAAAATTAATTTCTACACTTCACTGTAAGAGAGAGGAACTCTTGTTTAAATGTCTTGGCCTTCCTCTATATGACAAAAGAATCCTTAAATAGCATATTTGTCGGACCCGGTCCGGACATTGACCCGGTCAATAGCTCAGGTCATCATGTCACTGGTTCAACCATTGGGTCATTGGCTGAACAATCGATTAATTATTTTAATATAAAAATATATTTATATTAATAAAAATTAATTTTTAATAAAAAAAATTAAGATTAACATGATAATAAAACATGTGATTCTATCCGGTTTGGGCTGAGTTGATTGGTTCACTGATAAACCGAATGGATTGATCGGATTATTCTTGGTCACTTACACATTCGGTTTTATGTTAGAACCGGATCGATTTGGCCTTCGAGTTTCGGTTCAACCGATTCAACCTGATCCGATCCAACAACCATGCTAAATAATATCCATAACCACTTATGAGAAGGTTGAGAAGAGACTCATAGCTTAAAAAGGTAGGATTCTCTCTATCAAGGAAAAATTGTATCATGTTAACTCAGTCCTCACAACACTTCCGTCATACTTTATGTTAATGTTCGAACTCCTTTCGTGGGTGTCCAACATGATTAATAAATTAATAAAATATTTCCTCTAGAAAGGAAAGAAATCGATTGGTGGGTTTCCCTGTTTAGTCATCTGGGATGCTATCCGCAAGGACATAAAAGGAAGGGAACTTGGCATTAAAAATATCAAAAATATAAATTTGGTTTTACTAATCAAATAGGCTTGGAAATTCATAAACAGGCAAGGGAAAGATAATTGTCCAGAGTGAAACTAGTTCCAAATATTATTACTCAAAATGTTGTTTTTCTTTGCAGGGAAGGAGTAGACTGCGGAATGCATTCCCAATATAGAAGGATGAGAATTATGTAACTCTTGTTTTAATAGTATTTTGTAGCCATGTAATCATAGTTGTTAGATTCGATCCGAATATTAACCCGATTAAGGACTCGGATCATTAAGTTACTGGTTCAACCATTGGGTCACTGATTAAATCATCGATCAATTATTTTAATATAAAAATATATTTATATTAATAAAAATTAATTTTTAATAAAAAAATTAAGGTTAATATGATAATAAAACTTGTGATCTCATCTGGTATGGATTGGGTTGATCGGTTCATGGGTGAACCAGATGGATTTATCGGATTATTTTGGGCCACTTGCACATCCGATTTTATGTTACAATTAGATCGGCTTAACTTTCCAATCTCGATTCAATCGGTTCAATCGATCGGTTTAGTCTGATGCTGGCAACTATGCATGTAATGTAACAACGAAAAATTTAATTGTTCGATCCTTTCACATTCTCAAAGCATATTTAAGTAACTTCAAAGCCTCTTTTCTGTCGTTTAACCATCATCATCATCAGATGTTCTTAATACCTAAAAAATTTATGTTTTGAGGAAAGTCAATTTTTTTTATTAGCCCTCCGCAACAAGCGACGCACAAGAAACAACATAGTAAAGAAAGAATGACTAATTAACCTGCTGCTTTGGTTGTATGCTTTATAAGGGTATCTTTATTCTTGAGATCAATTCTAAAATCTTACCAACGCTATTAGATAAAGTAAATTGCCTTTTAGTGCATCTAAACTTTAATCGGAATGAAGGAGAAAAGAAGAACCTAGTCAACCTACCACTGGAAGAGAGAACTATGACCAGTTATCTATGTCTTTCATATGGTACATGTGAAATGAGAAAAAACTTAAGGATTTTTCTAAAAGAGGGCTCCTTTCCATTATCAGTCCTCTACAACATAATAATCAGCTTCATTTTTTCGGGCAATTTCTAACCTGAAAAGTGGTTGAATTCTTATAAAAATATTGTAATCTTTTTTTTTTGGTTATCCCATCCTCATGTCTTATCTAAGTTTGATGATTTTAATAAATTTTGATCATCAGAGGCTCTCTTCTCCCATAATTTTTTTAAAAATATATTATTTTTATTATAATTTTATAACCAGCCAAAGTAAATGCCTCCCTTCATAGTGATAAATTGTTTGTTTTCATTGGAGATTTCTTGCCCATGGTCATGAAATTGATCAGTCATTTATGTACAATGTCACATTCCTTAATAGAAAATTTTCGATAATTTTTATAAGGGTTCAAATATAATAAATTTTTTTATATTTTTTCAGCAATCGTTCTTTAATTTTATCTATTCAATATCTTTGATATTTCCTTCATTATCTTTAGCTTTTTATATTTTATATTTTATATATTATTCATGTACGGTTGAGAGATTATAGCAAAGGAGAGAGAAAGCGCGAGCGCGATGGAGAGCCCCACCAAGTCCTGCAAGATCTCACCGTTGGATTTCCATCCGACTGATCGCGTCAACGCAGCCATTCCTCTTTCAGGAGGTGGCAAGAACGATATTTCCAAACTTTTCGGGGTCAATCACGTGCCCGGATGCCACCAATAGAGGCGAGCGATCGCGCTCCCGTCACGTGACGCGCTCCTTTGACGTACAGACATTCGCCACGTGGCTCCAACCCTCGCGGTCTCTAACCTCCGACCTTATCCAAGCCTCGGGTCCACCGTCTGCCTAAACGCTAGATCACCGTCCAGATCTACATCAACGGCCCAGATCACTCCATCCGACCCCGAGCCGATCGACCTCCGACGCCCCCAAACCATCTATAAATAAACCTTTCCCGAGCCGGCCTCGCTCTCTCTCCTCTCCTGCTTCCTAGATCCAACCAAAGCTCTAAAGACCTGCGAGCTTTTTTGGGGGCGTTTTGGTAATTAAGTCGAAGTCCATGGGCCTTCTAGACAAGCTCTGGGACGACACAGTCGCCGGGCCCCGGCCGGAGACCGGCCTCAGCAAGCTGCGGAAGCACTCCTCCTTCACCTTCCGGCCGAGCTCCGGTAAAGTTCCCGCAAACCGAACTCCTCTCTTTATTTCTTTACCTCAGATCTGCTTGGTTCTTGGGGACTTATCGGCGATCGGACGGTTGAGATCGAGTTTTGTTCTGTGGCAGAGGGGCGATAGAAAGAGGGAGCGGCAAACCGGACGGCGCTGAGGAGGCGCCAAGGGTGACGCGGAGTATAATGATAAAAAGACCGACTGGGTGCCCGTCGCCGTGCAACGGGACGCCGCCGTCGTCCCCGGCGGGATCGACGCCTCCGGTGTCTCCGTTTTCCGGTGAGGGCCAATGTTTAATAATTGAGAAGTAGTAGTGATCGGTAATTTTCGAGAAAGCGGAGGGTATATACTTAGACCTTCGTGCGTGGTGGGGGTGATTTGGGTATTTTGCGGTGGTCGTTGGTCTCACCGACGGTTTCCGTTTCCCGTTATCGAAAGATCTGGAGAAGCTTTTCCTCTGAGCCCACGGGAGGCCACTCGTCTTTGGTCAACCTGCAGTATTCTATACTATCCTGTTATCGTTTTGCTGGACCCGAACAGGAACCAGATAACGGTCATGCTAAAGTTCCGTCTCCTACTCTCCTCTTCTCTTCGAGGCTTGCATGTTAATTTGATTCTCTGATAGAAATAAGTTGGTAATCACACACACATATACATACATACATACATACATAAATATGTTGTTAACGTATAAAAATAAATGGTAAAAATATGCCTGTCATACAAAAAAAAAAAATATATATAATTTTATCAAACTTATTTAACTTTATTTTGCTGATTTTATTGGTTTAAAAAGTAATAAATATAGAAATTCTTTGTAGCTAGACGTAATAAACATGCAACTCTCTAACTTGACATTTTTCTTGAATATAACTTGGAGTTTAACCAAGAATTATGCGGTTATGATCACTAGGAGGAGGAAGAGAGTGGAACAGGTTTCGGAGGAAATCGTCGTCGGATGCATTCGAGAGATCAGGAGGAACGGCTGGTGTCGGACCTCGGAATCCTGCTCCTCCTTACGAGGTGTGAGCTCGACTCATGAGCAGCTCCCACCTCTATCCTTTTTCGCCGATAGACCAGCATCCACTCCAAGGAAGATAGAGAGGGGAGAGCAACCAGTTATGAACGCAGAGTGAATGAGACAAGGGGGACAGTTTCTTTCTTCCGTGTTTGTGGGTATGACGTAGAAGCATGTAAATTTAGATGCTGGATGGATGTGGTTTGGTGGTGTATCAATGTGAATGATGAGGGATGGAGGGAGGGAGGGAGGGAGCCATGTGAGTGTTGCTTGTGTCTTGAGTGGTTCTATCTACCGTGTGTTTTCTTTTGTGTTTTATTAGTAGTTAGAGAGAGGTGGATGAGGTGGGATGTGTTGTCGTCTGACGCAAGTTGGAGCATGTTGTAGTTTTGTTTTGTATATATTCAATGGCTGGAGTTGGTGTGCTTTCCATGCTGAATGATGTCACCGTTGTTTCACTGGTTTGAGTTCCACTTTTTTTTAGCAAGAAAATATTGTCTCGTTGTGCCCTCTTTTGCGAAGATGCCTTCGTGAGGTGTAGGGCTTGTTGACAATGTAATAATGTATGGCATGGCGGTTGGGCGCACGGAATATCCTTAAGATTACGACTATAACGTATATGAGTAATACAAATTTTTTTTACCATTCTAATCTATAAATATAAGATCATACAGACTTGAACGTTGGAACACTTTGATTTGATTGCTCGACCTTAACCTTTTAGCCTTCCGCCGTATTCCCGAAATAATACCTTTGGCCGACCTAGGGTTTCTTATTTTTCTTTTTCCTTAAAAACGTTAACCCTAGCAACCAACTGAGAGGGTATTTATAGGGCTACAACAGGGACCAATAGGCAAATATGAAAAGGACTTCCCACGTAATTAAATCTCCTAATCCTATCCCAGGTTAGGATTCAATTACGTAAATTACAATTCATTCCACTAAAGAATTATAATTGTACTCCTAATCACATTCGAATTTATATTTTCGAGCCTTAATATTAAATACTTATTATCTCCCCACGTTAAGATTACATATATCCACCAATTAAATTTAATTACTGACAATATAATTTAATTATCTGTTATTATCCTTGAGACTTATCCACTTAACTTATTTGATGTATCAGATTCAAAATCCACTTGCAAGATTTGATACAA
This sequence comes from Calamus simplicifolius, assembly GCA_900491605.1. Classification (NCBI taxonomy): domain Eukaryota; kingdom Viridiplantae; phylum Streptophyta; class Magnoliopsida; order Arecales; family Arecaceae; genus Calamus; species Calamus simplicifolius. The sequence continues at coordinate 2,193,336 of UESW01004160.1, forward strand.
TCAAAACTTATAAGCTTTCTCAAGGGGATATCATCAATCCAAATTAATAGGACGTGGATTCCTTCAACTATTAATATTCACCATATATATAATGTTATTGCCCAACCCACTGAGTTAATTGACTCATCTAGAATCTCACTCTATGTGTAATCAAAGCAATAATCACTACATACACGTGTCTAGAAATAGAATTCGGATTAAGAGCATAAGTAATCATAATATTCATGAGTTTTAAATTATTTTATAAAGTCAGTATAAAATAATTAACTCAACTGGGTCCTGTTCAATACACACAAAGTGTACTAGCACAAATAGTTAGAATAAACCATTCCCCGTAGTCAAGACAGACCTACTAAAAATTTATGCTACAGTTCTACTGATGGTGTGTCCAATTCCATCTAAAACTGTGAACAATAAACTTGTATTCCAAAAGAACCGATGATCTAGTCTTCTGTGTGTAACTCATACTCTACACACTAGATCAAATACTCTTTGTAAATACTAGACACATGCACATATATAGTAAATGACATATATTGCTCAAAATGAATTATCATTAAAATATAAAGACATAACATAAAGCATATCTTTTAGTCTATATCTCTATCAATGGCATGGTGAGAAGCCTGACACCACAAATAGAATATACTGGTCATTGTTATTGCATAGGTGCAGCCAATGCCGCCACCAGAAAATGAATACGAGAAATAATACTTGGAGAGCAAAGTCTCCAACATAAACTAGCAAATAAAAGACGAATGTATATACCTTGGGCTTGGTTCGGCAGCAGGCTGCTTGTTTAATTCCATTTGATCAATGCATGGCAAACAATGCTCCAGCCTTAAATATAGCCTTGGCTGGCGAAGAAGCCAGGCAGATCATTCTCCTCGAGAGAGAGTAAATTGGAACTTGGGGGCTCCGTTGGACAATTGGCGAAGATGTTGCATTGTCCTCTACCTTCGGCTTCATCGCATCTCCGGCCCTTCTTACCAACGGCCCTTCTTCTCCTTTTTACTCCCTTGTTGTTGAAGGAGAGGTGATATGGATTTTGTCCATTTGTCCCTCTAAAAACATAGAATCTTGCACAAAATAAATGCATGCAATTTGGATGTGACCAATAGAAAACATTCTTCGATGCCAATTTCATTAATTGTTTGTGGTGAAAATCCGGTTATAAATGAATCCGGCCGCAATGGACATCATAAATTGTTGTATTAACTAAGAGCACCACCATTCTTACATATATGAACTACTGAAAGAAGGAGTTATATATATTTGTGAAGGTTCACGTTTATGATGTCAATAGCAAAGTCTGATGAGTCTCCAGTCTTTTATATGGTTTCATATCGATATATATAATTACCTGAGTTCTTGCAGCCATCATGACAGAAATTACTCCTTAGTGTGCCCCATTAAGCAGAGCTAAGCATAAGAACTAAAGGCATAGCTCCACATATTATGTCAAGAGGAAGGTAGAGAAAGTACTAAAACTGGAGATGAGAAACCTAAGTAGAGAGAGAACCATCAGAGGAAGAGACGGAAAACCAGGAGTAAAAATATGCAATATATGTTGCTGGCGAAGTCAATCCTCACAAGAGACAGATGAGATAGCAAGACCGGCCCCTGTCATCACCTTGTAGCAACTACTCTCTAAACTCTTATGCTTAAAAAACTGATACAAAGCTAAGGTCCTGTTTGTTTGTGATCCAAAAAATTATTTTTAAAATATTTAAAAATTTGATTTATATTATGTTAATTTTTAGTATTCAAAAATATTTGGTTGATGTTTTTAAAACTATTTTTTTAAAGAAAAGCAGTAGTAAATCGCGTGAAAAAATATTATGAAAAAAGGAAGAAGATGAATCTGTGAGTTTCGGATGTTTTGAAAAAGGAAGGATAAAATGAAAACCATTCTTAACATTTTTCAGATTCATTCAGATTTTTAGAATCGTTTCAAAAAAGTACTTTTAAAAATAGTTCGATTAAATATTTTTTTACTATGTTAAATTTTTTTTTTTAAATAAAAAATTTATCCTAAACTTGCACCCTAAAATATCTGTTCAAAAACTGTCTTCGATGGGAACCAAGAACCTCTTCGACTGCACCTCAAATTTGAGGACCATATCAAGTTGTTGTAGTCCATGCAAAACTATTGTGGGATGATATGATAACCTTTGTTGTTATACAATTCTGTCGTATTCCTACTCGTTGGCATGGGTTAAGCGCGTCCTTTAATTAAAGCTTAGGGCCACAGGACTTGCAGCCAATTTGCAGGTAGACATCTAAAATTGGACGTGTATTAGATAGAGAGAAAAATTACAAGTCATGACATAACTGGCATTCTGGATAATTATAATTATATGCCATCCATAATATTCGAGCGATGTGGAATACATATAAATATAGCTGTTAACATTGATGAATGCAGTTGATATGATATGAGAAATGGACGTGGTAGGAGGTATTTATTATATATTATAGATAATTATACCAGAGTTGCTCAGTGAAAGTATAGTGAAATTTATAAATTTTAAATATGTTGATTGGGAGAAGACATGAAGCAAAAGCTTTCCATCCTTTTTGAAGTACTAGATATGCGAAGTTTAGAGAAGACATGAAGCAAAGCTTTCCATCCTTTTTGAAGTACTAGATATGCGAATTTTAGAGATGGAATATATATATATATATATATATATATATATATATAGTGCGGGACAATGTATAGCACCAGGCCCATTTGGGTTGAGTTAACATGGAACATAGCCTAGTCCACTTAATTGGTCTCTAAAATCTAATAATAATAATAATAACCTAATTGGCTCAGGCCATGCCCAACATTTTTCTAGGAAAAAGACTTTGTGTATAGCTTTTGATGTATAAAGTTGCGTATCGAATGTGGGCATTGACCATGTACCTGTAGCTCATTGGATCGTATCGTATCTCTTACATATGCGTGCATAATTGTGCGATCAATACGTGCGTTTAATGTACGATTTTGTTGATCGAAGATTTTTTTTTCCCAGGAAGGCCTAAAGTCCTGTTCTTGATTGAGACAGAAGAAGGGAGCCCAATTTCTTTATTTAATCCTCACCCACCCCCCTCGTCACGCTCTCGATCCGATGCCTGGTTTGGATTACCGCGATACAACTGTATATCCTTGGGAACGAATCCTAAGAGCATACATTCCGAGGCTGTTAAAACTCATCATCCTTAATATAACATCAAAATAATTATATTCATGAAAACTATGTATCGTATCCACCAAAATAAACGATCCAAATCATTATCAAATGGAACTAGCTACTTTAACTTCACTCTTCGTTCATCCCAAAATTTTTACTCATCATCCATGTCCTTAATATTTGAAACAAATAGGGCAAGGGGTATGAGCTAAAAAGCCCTATGAAAATACTTACACATAGTGTCATGGATGTGCAGAAAATATAAATAATTTATTATATATATATATAACAAAATATGTAAACAATGAATTTTGATGAATCATAAATCATTTAACAATACATGTCATAAAATCATGCAGTCAAAATCATATCGTAACACAAGTTATAAATCATGCAATAATATATGTTAAAAATCATGCTGCAACTCATGCCATAACTCAAAAAGCAACACATGCTTATACTAAAATGATTTAATCCTTGATAATATAAAATTATCATACTTGGTATAACATATACTAGTGATAAAAAGATCCTCAATAATGTAGGATCACCATTTTTGGTATACCATAGAAATCCTGGACGATCACTAACTATGAGATATCAAAGTTACTACTGATTAGTTAATCTTTTTTATTTTAAAAAATAATTATCCTACTATAGTTTTTAAGTACCATAATAATTTATTATTATTTTATATTTTTATTATAATTTTAAATTAAATATAAAAAATATTTTTTATATATTATATATCATATAATCTTGGATATTCGACCTCATAGGGTTACTTGGTTAAACAATAATTTTAAATGTGGAGATAATCTAGGATTATCATCATGAAGAATCATCGAGGCAGAATCAATTGCAGTGACTCCATCGTTTCCATCTGATCCTAAATAAATTACCCGTGCCAAGTGCTCCCTTTTTGTGCTACATGTTAAGCACAAGACATTTTACAGAAGAAAGGAGAGCTTGCAGATCATGTCCTCCATGGATATAATTTTGGGGATGGACGTTGGTGAACGTGAGATTTTAATCACTGACTGTAGAGATGGGTGTGAGTACCAGAAAACACGCACGGAGAAACCTAAGCTACTTAAATAACCTTCCTGCATTCTTGGAATAAAGCAGTGCCTTTTGTGCGTAACTCACGCATCAGCACTTACTACCCTTCCCCCTTGACCACGGCACAAAACGAGTGACACTGCCCGGAGTCCACTTCAAGGCTGCAGAAGGAAAGCACGCGCAATAAGGAAAAGTCTTCCCGCGTCGAGCACATTTATTGACCGTGCATTTATATGGGCATACTGTGAGGTGCTGATAGACATAGATCTAGATATAGCTTTTATAGGTCAAGAAGTGGTTCTCATCCTTCATAAATATAGCACTTTGTTTTTGTGGCATTTAGATCCTGCACTTTCCGACTAGTGCATTGATCTGATATCATATTATAACGATCCGAGTTCTGAGCCCGCAGTACTCAAAGCCCACACCAACTTGAGCACTACAGCCAAAAAGGGATCCAATTGGTATCTTATCCTTCTTTTTACTACATATAAACCACTCAACCAACTCCCAATTTCTCAATATGAAACTATTGGGAAAGACATCATAAGTGCACTATAACCCATTATTATATCATGGCACCAATAACCGCATCTGATGCATACATTTATACATCAAAAGCGATGCACAAAGTAATTCCCGTGCAATAATCTGACCGAGTGTCCCCTTTGGACCACGACCTCCCCTCCGTTTTTCTTCTTCTCCTTCTTTTTTTTTTACTTTTTCCTTGCAGAAACAAAACGAAAGGATGCCAACTCTTTCTCAATTTGTCTTCTTCTTTCTTTTTTTTTTCTGTTAAAAAAATCAAGAGTCAAAGGATAGCCACCAGATTCTCGGAGAATAAGCAAGTTTTTGGTGGATAGGATACACATACCGTGCATAACAAAGAAATCTAATAACTCATCCAAATAACGTGGAATGATCTAGCACGCGAATTGAAGGAATATAGCTTTCATTCCCTTCCCAACTTCCACTCCACGCTTAGACTATACTGTGGCAAAGAGAGCGATAGAGACAACAGAGACAATCCCACCTCTGATCTTCTTATACCATCCTATCTTATCCATTTTACCAACATATACCTCTTAAACGGTTACATTATTATCTTAGAGTTAAGAACCAAAAAGAGCTGCATGGATTTCTTCTTCCATTTACAAGAGATAAAAATTTAAATGTGTGATATATTTATCATCTGTCTTATTTCTCAGAGAATGAAGATCTGTTGTAAGTAGTGCGCTATTGATTTTAGTTAGTATGTCAAGTAACAGACAATATCAATGCCCAAAAATACAATGAATCCAATGTCGATAGTAACTCAACTAGCCTAAAAAACTTAATTCCGTAGCCTTGTGTAGATTTTTATCTGATAAGTGCATAACCCCAATATATAGCTTACTGCGTGCAGAAGTTGTCTGGGTATGTTATATTGGATTTAATGTTCCAGAAAGTGGATTTGTGTACAGATACTGGAGAAAGAAAGAGCTAGTATAAATTATATTTCAGAGAATGAGGTAGTATAAATTTTATTTCCAAAAGAATTGAAAGAATAAGGTAGTGTAAATTTAACTGATATAGTAGCAGTTATGTCCAAGTCTAATTCAAATTTGACTCTTGTGGACACAAATTTAACTATTAAGTACAGCTAACTAAGCGCAGCTTTTCCAAGTTCTTTCTTGGTGCTCATTATATTGATATCATCAACGAATAATATTAGAAATTTGAAATGATTCTTGTAACATATACCATTATATGTTGTTTACGTGGTTCTTCACTTAATAAGTAATGCCTATACCATTATATCGCTTTAAAAAATAATAAGTGTTTGGCATCAATTTTTTCAATGGAGATGTGTTGCTTTTTGAGTGGAATGATGGTGTGACCACATGGCAAACACTTCAAAAATCATACTATCACATCCAAACCCTAAGGTAGATATGGGATATAACAATCTAATGCATGCTCGATAATTGCCATGCTCCAGACCATAGTGTGGATATGAGATGTAATAACCCGCCACATGCTACTCGTGCAAGGCGTCCAATATTATTATCTAATGAATTATATATGAACTAATATGATAGAGAATAAAATAAAATTCTTATTACAACTTGAATAATATCAAGGAAACAAGCGTTCTGTCAACTGTAAAGTCTAAATAATTCTTAAGATAAATAGGACAAGCTAGCAGGTGCTGCTCTCTATTCATGTCCCACTTTATTTTTTATGCTTTAAAAAATATAAAAGAAAATTTGACGAGCTTACACTAAATATATAAATAGGACTAATTATAAACTTATAATTCAAGAGATTAGTACTCATAAAACTTTCAAGAGTAAAGCATGTCATAATTCTAAACTTACGCCTTTTGAAAAGACTCATAATTTTTGAAGTATTTATAAATTAGTTTTTCTTAGCATAGCATCATTATTTCAAAATTTCACCTTATCATAATAAAGATGTATATGTTTCCATTTGTTAAAGTTTATATGTCATTATGGTTATCATGTCATCTTTAATCATCATTTTAAATTTGCATTTCATCTATTACAAATATGCTATGGTTATGAACTATGGTTATTTATATCCCTATGATTGGGTCAGAACACCATATTTAACCCTATAGATGGAGTAAATTCTTTATATATATATATATATATATATATATATATATATATATATATAGATGAGTCCCGGGATCATGTATATAGTGGGCCGAGATGTGAGAGTGATAGATTATCATTCTGCTTTATTTCCACTCAATTATTTTATTATTCAATTATTTATGTAATTCTTTAGACAATAATAAAAACAATACTAGTTTTATTATCATTATTTTATCATTCTTGTATTCATAATAATATAATTTTTTGATTTTATTAGCATTATAATTTAACATTCTATTATACATAATAAAGCAAGATAATTCTATTTTGCAAAAATAAAGAATAAGATGATAATTTATCAATATTCAATTGATCATAAAAAATGAAGCATTAACATTATTTAAAAAATATACAAATATTTAAAATTATATATTTACTAAACTTACTAATTACAATTAGAGCAGAGTGGAAGAAGTAGATTCATGTAGCCAATCCCATGTAGTTGGAAAAAGGCTTGGTTGAGTTGAGTTGAATTGAGTATACCATTTCTCTCGCTAATATACAAAGGTTAAATCAATTAAGCTGCTCGTCACCTGCATCACATTATATAAACTTTTTAATTCTTACAACTAAAATCATAATAGCTAATTTTAAATTCCAAAGTAACCAGTCTAGCTCAAACTTAGACCTAACCCTTTACTCACATGAACTTAGTAAGACCAACTCTTGAGCCAAGCTTTAATAAAACCTTGGTCTCAATCAGGCTATGACCTACATCTATTACAGATCACTTGGTTTAAACCTCTTGATTAAGCAACACGAGCCAAACTTCAAATAAGTTTAACCAATTTCATAACAAAGCTAGTCAGTCAGGTTACACTAGCATCTGGGCCAAAGGTCTCAACCTACTCTTACTTATATCTAACAACGTCCTATAATTGTTGTGCAGAGCTATGAAGACAGGAATTGTGATGCTCTTGGAAGCCAAGAAACAAATTTGTGACTATCTTAACGCAGTTATGTGTAAGGCACGCCAAAGCTAAATAGCTTTGAGAGCTGTTGGCTTCAATATTTACTACTTAGAAAAGTTAGTCTGGTCATTCAGAAACAAGCTTCTGTTGCATGTACGAATATTGGGATTCATTCTCTGGTTTCTGCTCGCTAGACATGCTTCACGATGGAGCCGCAGTGTCTGCATGCGAGCAAGGTATGGGGAATGGACTGCCGACCTTCATGGATCTTCCTACTTATGGAAGGAGATTTGCAGATATGGTCAGCTTATTGAAGAATATTTCACATTCAGGATACTTGGATTTCTGAGCTCCCCCTTTCGAGATGGCCCTCCTTTATGAATATGGACGCCCTAAGGGTCTTATTTTCCCCACTATTGGCATGGCCGGGGAGCATCCTATCTAATGCCTGGCTATGGTGGTGATTCTCAGAGATCGTGTCTCTCTAGGGCTCCCTCCAAGGATCTTATGAGGATCAGGCCAGTCTCGACGCATTGAGGATGCATTTGGAAGCTTCCAACCATTCCTAGGATCCAACTTCTTTGGGGCTGCCTCCCTAAGGAGGGGTCTGTCTATTCAGCCGATCTGTTCTTTTTGTCGGCTGGATCCGATGGCTATCTTTCTTTGTCCTAGAGCCAACGGATATGGAATCTGATGAGTTTTTCTAGTACGACATCTTCGCGCTCCGCCTCACGATGGGGATCTCAGCAAAAAGTGGTCTCAACGGCATATCAGATATGGCTGTCAAAATGAGTTCGGAAAAACTTTTGTACACTGCATTGGCCGCTGGTGCAGTAAGTCCTACGTAAATTACACTGCTCCTTTTGGAGCTCTTGATATTCAGATGGCGGAGCATAATTGCTTACACATCGGATCATGATCTTCTAAGAAAGAAGGAGAAATTCTAAGACAGCTTTACGATATCCCAATAAAAAAATTACATCTCAGTTTTAAATTTACGATACCATAGTTATAAAATTATGACACCCATTCAAAAAGCCCCTAAGTCTTCCTAATGGCCTGCATATTAATGATGTGCTCTGAGCTGAAGTCCCAACCCAATTTGATAACAAGGCCCAAATGTAAATTTACCCCATAACCTGCTTCACTGAAGAACCAATTCAACAAACGGAAAAACTTTTGTACACTGCATTCGGTGCAGTAAGTCCTACATTTGCACTGCTCCTTTTTATTGATCCACATACAACACTCATTAAAAAAATATTAAGACAGCTTTACGATGTAAAAAATTACATCACAGTTTTATTACGATACCATAATTAAAAATTATGACATACATTCAAAAAGCCAATTATGATACCCAGTTGTAAATTTATGACATAGTTATAAAATTATGACACCCATTGTCTGTACACAAATTTCAAAAAAAAGCTCACGTCATGTCAAAATTTAAGATGGCATCCCAGTTGTAAACTTACTATACCCATAATTATAAAATTAAGACACCCATTAAGAAAGTAAAAAAAAATTATGGCATCCTAGTTCTAAATTTACAACACCGTAGTTATAAAAGTATGATATCCACTTAGAAGACGTGTACATAAATTTCAAAAAAAAAGCTGAACGGATATTAATGCACGTCAAGTCAAAATTTAAGATGACACCCCAGTTGTAAACTTACGACACCGTAGTTATAAAATTAAGACACCCATTCAGAAAGCCAAAAAAATTACGACATTCTAGTTATAAATTTATAATACCGTAGTTATAAAATTACGACACTCATTCAGAAAACGTGCACTACAGCCTGTACATAAATTTCAAAAAAATGAATAGATATTAATGCACGTCACGTCAAAATTTAAGATGGTATCTTTGTTCCATCGTATCAAGCCATGTAGGATTCATGTGGACCAATAAGAAGGAATGGTACAACTCACGTAGGACTTGTGGCACCGGATGCGGTGTACAAAGACTTTTCCTTTCACAAACAACAGAGAAGGAATAACTTCTCTTTTGCTTCCCAGGTCTCTCCACTGTGGCCTAGGACCGAGTCTCGCCCATGTTTTGGGTGGCCCAAGCATCTCCCACACCGGCCTTTGTCGGGGTTCTTCTCCGACGGAGGTTCGGTCCCTTGCAGTCTACACCACATAGCCGCAAAACTAAGATAGTGTTTGACTTCCCAAAAGCTATCCCTGGATAAATGGACAGGATAGCATTTATCCAGAGGATAGCTGAGGGAATAAGCACCTTTTTAAAATTAAAGTCTGCCATCAAGGGATAACTTTAGTTGTTCCTGGGTTTCCTATAGAATAAGTTCAGGGGATAACCCACTGGTTATACTTTTTCAGCTATATCCCTTTTAGTAATAGCTTTTGGAGATAAGAAAGGATATCCAAGGGAAATTTCCCCTTATCCTCTATTTCAAACACTCCATAAGAGAAAGGACACGGAGAAACACGACAGTCGACCCTTTTTCACTTGATTGCCGGCAGCCAAATGGAAAACCCTACTACTCTAAGCAAGGTTATAAATGGAAGGAACGAAGGTGTGGAGTTTACTCGCCCTAAAGTGCCGGGAGCGAAGGAAGGAGCCGCGCGCCGAAGTTGTAGCCACAAATGCTGTGTTTTGAAAGGGTGAAACAAAGGCATCCAAAGAACGATTAACCTCTAAGGCTGTGTTTGATAGCTTTTTGGCTATCTCTGGATAAATGTATAGGATAGCATTTATCCAGGGGATAGCTGAGGGGATAAGAACCTTTTTAAAATTACCACTCTGCCATCAAGGGATAACTTTAGTTATTCCTGGGTTCTCTAGGGAATAAGTTCAGGGGATAACCCATGGTTAAACATGGGTTATCCCCTCTGGTTAAACTTTTTCAGCACTATCCCTTGTAGCTATAGCATTTGGAGATAAGGAGAGATATTCAGGGAATATCTCCCTTATCTACCATATCAAATACAACCTAAATTCTAGCTGCAATTTAACTAGATTTGAGAGCTAATGCATGCAGGAATCTAATGGGAAGAGAGACTAAGATCTAAAGACTTACTTGAAATACTTTGGATAAAAAAATTTATTATGTATTTATAATGAAGTTCATCTGCTATCAATTATTTTTCACTTAGACCACTTAATTTTAATCCATTAACAGATTAATTAAATCAACAAATGAGCTTGAAATATTAGAAATTGTATCAAAATTAATTTAACTATGCGAAAGTTGATGGGTATAAGAAAAGAGCTACTATGAAATAATGATAGAGTTTCCTTATAAATGGAGTCTCTTTTATAGCACCAACAATTTGATTTGTAAATAAAAAATATCGCATTATAAGAAAGATATTATGATAATTTGAATAAAAATAAATATATTATTTGCTTATAACTTTAATTCATCTGTTACTAATTACTTTTTATTCAAATTTTTGATTACATAATTTTTTAGTCCACCAATGTATTAATGAAATGAGAAACAACATAGTTTTTTTATTAAAAGCTGATGATCATACTAGTCTACTACGAGTCAACCCTGATGCATCAGAATACAGTATTTGCTTGAGTACAATGGGGCAGGGATTTTCCAGTTTCTAAATTCACAAAACCAGAGTGATAAGCCACTTCGCAGCATTAGCTTTCCTATAAACATGCCGGATCTAGACTGTATGTATCTTCTGAAGAGTAGACTAGATATTATGGAGTAAAGAGTTGCGAGGTACGTGAGCACCAAAATTCTGTTGAACCCATCGTAGTAGAGTCCCCCTAGATGATGAGACAGCGAGGTAGGATTCGAGTGGCGTATGAGATACCAGCCCAAGCTGCATCGAATATGTTTAAAGCATTATAAATTATTAGACAATTCGGCAAAAAACATCTTCCCTTTTGATTATACGTCCGAACTCGTGATGCTCTCCCTCCTCCCATTCAAAAGCCTTGCATCGTTCTTGAAATAAAGCTGAGGGAGATGGAATTCGACCAGTTATCTTGGCCTTGATCTACAGTAAAATCGAAAATCACGGGAGGTGGCGCAACGGCCTCCTCCCGGCTCGCTCGCGAGCTTCATCCCATGGTTCCCCAACGGCTGCTTTTCTTGTTGAGCCGAACCGGCCAAATGGACCGGATCCGGTTCAGACAGGCTTCGCATATACCATTCGTACCAGTAACACGAACGCCATCATAGAATGACCCCACATATTTCATACCTCAAAAACGTTAAAAGAAGTTAAAAAAATAAACCACAAAGCATAACTATGTGTGTAGTTAATACGAAGTCACATGCTCTAAAATATGAAAAAATCTTTGTACATGCCTTCGATGCAACAAGTTCTACGTGGATGCATGATCCCTTTTTATTGGTTTATATAAATATCATTTTAAATTTTAACTTGACGTGCATTAAAATCTGATCAATTTTTTTTGAAATTTATGCACATTTTCTGAATAGTATCGTAATTTTATAATTACGGTATTATAAATTTACAACTAGGATATCGTAAATTTTTTTGACTTTCTAGATGGGTGTTTTAATTTTTAACTATAATGTTTTAATTTTATAACTAAGGTGTCATCTTAAATTTTGACGTGACGTGTATTAATATCTGTTTAACTTTTTTTGAAATTTGTGTACAGACATATTTTTTTTGAGTGGATGTTATAATTATGGTATCATAAATTTTTTTTTTGACTTTCTTAATGAGTGTCTTAATTTTATAAATATGGTATCATAAGTTTATAACTAAAATATATCTTAAATTTTGATATGACGTGTATTAATACATGTTTATTTAAAAAAATTTTATGTACAGATATGGATGTTATAATTTTATAACTATGATATCATAATTTTAAAACTGAAGTATTATAATTTTTTTTAATATATTAAGAATTATAAAAAAAAAGATGATATAACTCACATAGAACTTGCTGCATGCAAAATCTTTTCCATAAAATATTGGGATTATGTTTGGCCCATCCTACGATCGAAGAGCATGCGCAAAGGACCACCCCCCGCCGTCAGTATTCAAAAAGTTATTATGATGCGATAACCACAAAACAAGAAGATACATGCCATCACGAGTCATAAAAGGCGGCATCCATATCGCATCCTCATGCCTATAAATACACACCAATGCAAAGAACAAGCAAGTAGACGCACTGCTAGCTTGGAACTAGCTGCTTACACTGGTGTCATCTCTACCAATGGCCATGAGGACCTTCTTCTTTGCAGTGGTCTTGTTAGCTGGAGTGCCTCCACCACTGGCACAAGCCCAACTCGGGCGAGTCCTCGTCAGTGGCGTCGTTCCCTGCAGCACAAGCACAAAGACAAGCACCACACTACACCTGTTTTCCCAAGTAAGGCCAGCGTAATTAACGTAGTACCAAGTGCAACCACTACAGATTTCTTCTCTCTAATCTATGCACAAACAACACCAAAAAATTCAATCCGCCATGACTAATCCATTCTGTTTATGATATGGAGGATTAATACTGGTGGTGCCAAGAGTGCTCTTAGCCCATCAAATACGAATCCGGCCATGGTTTTCTCGAGTCTCAGCAAGCCATCTCTGAGACAAAACACTTGATCCTCCTAAGTTTAGCAAACACACTCTTAAGATTTTACCCGACGATCAATCTTTCAGCATTTAAAGCTTATGAAATCTCAGCACCATAAAATCAATGAAAAGAAATCTAGCTAGCATTCTTAAATCTCTACAGGATATTTAATTATATATTTGTGTTCCCGAGTATCCCGTAGGGTGGTGCTAATTAAATCATCTCGATTGGAATGCCTTGCAGATGCTTTGGTGCAGCTACTGTGTCGTGGCAGCGTAGTTTCCAGTGCAACCACAAATGATGATGGAGTATTTACCATGCTGCTCAATCTGCTGACGACGCTCTTATCAACATCAACGTTGAGTGGATGCAACCTGGTGGTCGACACCCCGCTCTCCAACTGTAATGCATCGCTCCCATCTGGTGGCATCCTTCAATCAGGCTTGCAGGGCCTCACAGGCGGCGGTCTCATTGGTGGAGTTCTCGGTGGGGTAGTCAATCTCGTTCCAGTGGGTTTCAACCTTATTTAAAACTCAACCGGGGAGGTTGCTGATGCCATTCTCTCTCTGTGTGTGTGTGTACGTGTGACAAATAAGGTGGGATCTCCGTGCGTCTGAAGTGTAATATCTTGAATGCCTATATATATATATATATATATATATATATATAGAGAGAGAGAGAGAGAGAGAGAGAGAGAGAGAGAGACGTAGCCAAGGATTGTTAATACTAATGCTGCAACAGTCCTAATGCATAAGAATAAAGGGCCCTCTAAGGTTAATAGTGGCCTTTATTACCTGTTGTGTATTTTTCTCTATTCCAAAAATAACTCATAAGTTGAGTCATATATGTGTTCTTCAACTCTGAACCCTACTACCCTAATTAAACATGCATTTTATTCTGAACTTGCGATGATTTTATCCTCTAGCAGCTCCACAAAGCTACCTAGCTTGCGTGCTAGTTATCTACTAAGAAAAGCCAATTATTTGCTCATCAAATATAACAACAGAAGCTAAAAAGAAAATCGATGTCATCTTTCTCAAAAAGAAGATGGAAGGTATGGCAAATTTCAGGTTGTGATTTTGGAAGCATTTCTTCAATGCAAGAAACAAAAAACATGGTTGTTTAGCCCAGCCTGATATCAGAGGGAATATTAAGAAGTTGAAGCACTGTGTAGCACTTTTGGGATAAGTCTACAATGGTATTTGTTTTGGTGCAACAACAAAGCTAATAATTGCAAAACTTCATGATTTCAATGATATGCATCTATACCCTTTCTTTCTTTTCTTGTGGATTTAAGGACCTAAAATTAAGAACATGGTAACTGATCCTTGTTTATCATGTGATTGTGATATATGCTATATATATATATATATATACATATATACCTTTCCATCAAACGATATGGTGCTTTCAAGTATTTGGGTCTAGATAATCGTAATGCTCCAAGCATATCTATTAGTCCTTATCTGCTATGGGATTATTCATATTTGTAATTTTTAGTGCTATAAAGATAGCTCCACACTCTGGCAAGACTTTACCGATGTCTCATAAGTAGCTTTTTCTTTCTGCCAACCAACTTCGGTACATCTAAATCATCTTTGATACTATTTGTAATGTTTTAAGCCCACATGCTGGCTCAACTAACCTATTATCGAACCGAAACCACGTGATCTTAAAAACCCGATGTAAGTTAATTGGCAGTAAGTGAACTTGAGTTATAAGTTCTTCAAACTTTTTTTTCTATCCAATATGAAACTATTTTTGGGTATTACAATCTTTTTCTTTTATTATGTGATGCCCTCATTGCTAGAATTTATTCCAAGCGGAGTTATTAGTGTTATAAGAGTGGCTCTATACCATATTGGGACTCTCTACTACTGTCCTATGAGTAATCTTTTCCTTCTTGTCTATCAACTTATACATACTCGAGTCGGCTCTAATATCATTTACAACACCACAAGCCCATCTATTGGCCCAATTAATTTGTTAGCAATCTAAGTCCATGTGACTTTAAAAACTTACGTTCAAATTAATTGATAACAAGCGAATTTGAGTTATAACTCTTCAAACTATTCTTTTCCTATCTCATGTGAGACTATTCATGCTTAAAATATTAAAGCAACTATAGTGCAGTTCTATCTCTCTCCCTTTTTCTTCAAAAAAATAGTTCTATCTCTCTACCTTTATCTCTAAAATTATGGTATACTTTCGTTTCATTAACATTGCTCCTTAATCAATATCTTAGTTTGTAAGATTTATAAAGAGAAACTAACATTACATATTTATACTTAGTTTCATAATGAATATAAGAATATTTTCTTACCCTTTTCTTGGTAAGACCTTGGGCATGCAAAAGCAAGTTGTGCAAAAAAAAAAAAAAAAAAAAAAAAAAAAAATAAGAATGTGGTCCACCAAGCTCTTTCTCTCCTCAATTAAATCCGATTTGCTAAGAAGCCTGTTACTTTGGTTATAGTCTCTCTGTAGATATGTGAACATTCAACTCCTAAAACAGAGGAAATGATAAAATGAATATCTGTCATGTAAAAGTATTCATAATCCAATTGACCATTAACCCAAGAGACAATATATAGCTGTTGAGCCACCTTCTAAAGTAATCTTGAGATGCTAAAACATTTTCATAGCTGCTTTCAACTCATACCAGGCTCCTACCAATTCTACACCATTGCAAGTAGAATACACCTTTAATGATCTTTTATGATTTCTCCTGCTCCAAATGTTTCAGGATGTATTGAACTACCAAAATTCACTTTTATACGTTTTAGCTGAGGGGTGATTAGGAAACTAGTTTTGTAAAGGTTTACGAAGGGAAGTCGTAGATACTAGATGCCAACACACTAACATTGTGTTTGGATGAAGAGAAAAGGGAGAAAAGAAAATTAGAGGAATACAGGAGGAAAAATAAAATTTACCTTGTTTGGATGGAAGAAAAAAACTGAAGAGAAAACAAAATGAAGAAAAAAAGGGATGGGCTCTATCTAAAAGTTTTCTCTCCGAAATTGAAGGAATTTCGGAGAGAAAACTTAAGGGTGCTCTTTCATTTTTTTTTCATTCCGATATTGACCCTTCCAAAAAAAATATTAGGTCATTGAACAAAAGTACGTAAGCATTTGTAATAAGAGCATTATTGTCATTGTAAATTATCAACTTTTGATTTCTCTTTATTTTCCTTCCACTCATCCAAACATAAAGAGAGAAAATTTTTCTCTCCACTTTTCTCTTCTCTCCATTTTCTCCTTTCATTTTTTTTTCTCTCTACTTTTTTCTCCATCCAAATAGAGCATAAATATTCTTTGAGGTGACAAAATTGGAGAATTTAGTAGCTTTAACAACAACCTTCCTTGCCAACCAAATCGAATTGAAGAACTTATTAAAGAAATATACTTCATTGCGTGCCTTCCAAATCCACTATATTCATCCCTTTGATATTAGACTCAATCATTTAACTGAACAAAGGAAATTGAGCATTTGTAATCAAGCATCGACGGAATATTAATCTACACTACTTGGAAATCATAGAAGAAATTTTGGTCTAGAGTACTCTGACAGGAAACTTAGTGGCAGTTATCAACTATAAATGCTGAAGAAGTTGAAGAGAATGTCAGGAACATGAAAGAGTTACATGCTGTTAGCTTTTCCATGCCACTCTTTCACACGCCTTTGAGAACATTTGAGCACTCAATAGCGTATTTCACTCGAACAAAATTAATATCATGCATGCACTAGTTTTTGAGTTCAAAAGGAAGCCCCTAACAAATTTTTAAAACTTGTGGGGGCTGCTTGGTTAATGAGTTTTACTAAAACAAGTTTATAAAAAAATTAAATTGGATAACTATGTCAAGAATGGTCGTGTTATAATTATGTATTTAAGAAAAAGTCGGAGATAGACAGCCAATCCCATCAATTATAACTTGTGAGTTTATCATTCAGTTTAAAATCATATATTTCGAAGATTCTTAATTCCAAAATCATGATTTATTTCATTTTCCTGATTTAATATCGTTAAATCTATGAGGTGAGATTCTCTAGAAGTTGTTCTTTTGAGCAAGAAGTGGGTAGCTATTTTTGAAAAAAAAAATTGTTTGATGGACAAATTGTAAGATGATAAAAAGAGTGAAACATGATTTCACTCACATATGAATGTTTTGATTTTATGAATTTTGGAATTTGAGTAAATTGATTGCAGAACTGGAAATTTGGATGACAAACTCATGACTTGTAAATTCAAAAAATATCTAAGTCAAGAAATATTACAACTCAGTGGTGCATCAAAAAATTTTCATCGTTGTTCTTGGATTTTGACTTATAATCCTACTGGTGGTGACTGAAGATGCTAGTTTGAACCTTACCATGATTTTAGGACTTGAAACTTTGTTGGTTTATAATTTAGATTCAACTACAATAAAAATATAGCTATTGCTGAGCCACAAGATCCACATGAGGCATACTGGCTGATGTGGCTAATGAAGCCACCCTTAATCAACGGTGAAGATCAACCGACGAGGCCATGATCAAACAGATGGCAGAAGTTATATGACGAAGCTGACGTATCTACGACCGAACAACGGTGGCAATCGACCTGTCAAATCCACCCCTGCCAACCTCTGGAGTCTGCCTCTTCCATTCAACCTCTGGAGTTTGCCTCTTCCATTCGGCCTCCGAAGTTAGCCTTAGCCCCGGAGTCAACCTCAGCCATCCAGGCAATGCCCACAGTCGACCTCTCAGGTCGAACCCCGACTCGGCCACCAGAATAGCGCCTATAGTCAACCTCTAGGTCGGACCCCGACTCGGCAACTCGGGCTGCGCCCCCAGTTGGCCTCCTGGGTCAAACTTCGACTCGACCACCCAAACTGTGCCCCCAGTTGGCCAACCTAACAAGATTCTTGTCAAGGACGGCCTATATGGCCCACCAGCTTCTCTATGGCCACCACGTTTGGCGAGACCTAGCTCATCGGCTTCTCTGTAGCCACCACGTCTGATTAGACCTAGCCCACTAGCTTCTCTGTGGCCACCACGTCTGATGGGACTTGACCCACCAACTTCTCTACGGCCATCGTGCCTTACGGGACCTGATCCAATAACTTTTCTATGGCCATCATGCCTAACGAGACTTAGCCCACCAACTAGTGCGACCATCCATTTCGGACAGGACATGGCCTACTAGCTTTGACATATCACAAGGAGGGCACACCCCCTGCTGCTGTCCACATGCTCATTCTCTGCCAGGTGGCTACACCTCGAGGCTCGCAAATATCATAAAACAAGTAAAAGGGACCTCCGACCAGGTATGAACACTTAGACGCTCACACAGAGTTCTTCTTTCAAACTCCCAAGCTCTCTCAAACATACAGCTGTTACCAAAACCACTTACTTGAGTGTCGGAGGGTTTTTGTCGGAATCATCGGCTTCCGAGGCTTCTTGCAGGACTCCAACTAGAGCGGAGCCCACCGAAAGATCCTAGATTCACTGAAGAAGATGATCGGATGCTCGCTAACGATCAAAAATAATGATTTGGCATCAACACTGCCTATTTAGGGCTTGTGACTAGCGCCTCTCAAGTAGAATAAGTTGGTGACTTGGTGAGCAAATTGTGACAGCTAATTTTCCTTGGTTTTTAATTCAAGCCCATCTCCACACCAAGCTTCAGATAGGTCACACCAAGCTAAAGAGGCTCTTTCCTTTTCAAACGAAGAGGACCAGAAACACTTCCTTTCATGCATGATTGTGGAGCACAACGTGGTTAGTGGATTGAATTAAAGCCTTTTAGGAGGGGGAACTGAGGGAGGAATGGTGCAGTCGGCATGCAAACAGGAAGGGAAAGAGACAAACCAAGGTATGATCCGCTATATATCATCTTCCAGCTGGTTGGATAGTGTCTCAAATTTTCTACAGCAAGATGAACTCCCCAACATGCTCGGTGGAAACTCCGGTAAATACTTAAGTAGGTAAAGAGAAAAGCAGAAGATGGCCATCAGATTCTGATGAGAAAAAAAGTCCCCAAACTTCTTGCAGTCCTCCAGGTTTATGATTCAAATAAAGATAAAATTGCAAACACAAATGTTTGGCATGGATAAATGATATATATATAATACCGTTCCAGGATTTCTTTCAAAAGACGTTTGATTCATTAGAGGATATAAAGAAAGTTGATACTTGCTTAAAGATTTTCAAAACAATCGATTAAAGTACTAGAAATTAATCAAAGAATTGGATGTTTTATATAATTTCTGTTGGTGGGTGTTTGGCAGATGATGGTTACCTAATGAATTAGACTGAGGCTAGAGTTTCACTCTATGTCCTTAAGACAATTTCGTCCCACAATGGTGCTTACGGTCAGTATGACGATTGTCTCCCAGGATACAACAGTCTCCTTTTGATGAAAGCAACACTATAATTCATCAAAAACTTTCGAACCAAGAATGCTACACTCTTTTCAATGCACTATTGCTATACTATCCTTAGGAAAGTATGCAAATGCCTAAGAGAGAATGTTGACCCAATTGATGATTTTGATGATTAACAAAACTATTTGAGTATAACAATTGAAGGCTCTAATGATTTTGATTAAGTTTTTCAGATTATAAGTCGATTGAATGATCAAAATCAGGAGTTAAATCTTGTTCTGGATCGAATCTAATGTCTAGGTAAGATTGCAGACATTAGAGTCGACTCCGAGAATCACAGAGCCGACTCCAGTATCTGGCACGGAAGTTAGAGTCGACTCCGAGACTGTTAGAGCCGACTCCAACAGAAAAGACAGAACGTTGATTTTTCTGGCCCCGACTTAGAGTCGACTCCGGGTCTGTTAGAGTCGACTCCAGAAAAGTTTTCTTGTCGACCCCAGAAAAGTCAGAGACGACTCCAGAATTAATGGATTAAAGTGTTTCGAGTTAGAGCCGACTCCAGAAAAGTTAGAGTCGACTCCAACCCACCTGGAACGAAAAATCAAATTGCCAGATCAGCTCTAACGGTAATATTTCTATTTTACTTTATTTCTAACGGATATATTTTGTTGCAAGGTACACTCCAACGGATAGTTTTCTTCCAAAAATGGTTTGAAAGAAATCTATAAAAAGGGAAGACTATCATTCAAAAAAAAGAACGAAAAAACAAAAAGAAAAACGGAAATAGAGAAATCCCAATTCAAAAATCCGAAAAAGAGAGAGCCTGAATCTCAAGAGAAAAAACCTTCTAGCTCAAATCCACTCCACTCCAAAAAGCTCAAGAGGAATCCAAGGCATTCAAATCAAAGTTTTGGTGGATTTCCCAAATTGGAGAAAGAGGATCAGTTTCTTGCTTTTCAATCCTTCTCAACTGCTTCAACTGTGAAGAATCGGAGCTGAGGCTTGATTCAATCTAGCAAGGAGAAGAAGAAAAGAAGAAAAGAAGAAAAGCTCAAAAGCCAACCAACTACAAATCAGGCTTTTCTAAACCTTGTTCATTTACTTGATTATTTGCTCATTGAGGAGCTGTATACTTGAAAAACAATATTTCTTTTGTTTGTGTCTAGTTCAATCTGGGGGATTGAACTAGTGGAGGTAGTCTTACCTCGGTACAAGCTTGGTATAGCTTGTGTTAGGGTTTTGTGCTGGTGAGCCCGAAAACCAGCTGGGTTCGTTGTGATCCCGGAAAAACAACAAGTTTGAGTTGTGAGCTTGTAAAACAACTCGGCTGTAATCAAGGAAGATTATAGTGTGGACCCAAGTGAATCTTGGGAGTGGACGTAGGTGTTGGATACACCGAACCACTATAAAATCTTTGTGTTTGCCGTGTCTTTTCTCTATCTCTATCTCTATTTATTATTGTATTTTGTTTTTGCATTGCATTCACTCACTCACACTAAGCAAACAAATATTTAAAAGGTTTAAATTTTTAAGAACCCAATTCACCCCCCCCCCTCTTGGGTTGTCATCTGGGCCAACAATTGGTATCAGAGCAAGTGCTCATTAGATTTTGATCACACGATCAAGAGCTAAAGATCCAAATGGCAACACAAGTTGGATCATTTGCTGAAGGTCATTCTACGAATAGACCTCCACTTATTTAATGGTTCAAATTATTCATATTGGAAAGCTAGAATGAGGATATTCATTCAAGCTTCTGACTATGAATATGGGGTGTTATAATTAATGGACCTAGTACACCCACACATGTTATTGATGGCACTATTGTTCCTAAGCCCGAAAGGGATGGAATGATAATGATAGGAAGATGGCACAGCTTAACGCTAAAGCCATGAATATTTTATATTGCTTTAGACTCAAATGAATTTAATAGAATCTCACTTGTAATTCCGCAAAGGAGATTTGGGATAGATTAGGGTTACCCATGAGGGTACCAACCAAGTAAAAGAATCTAAAATAATATTCTTGTTCATAAATATGAATTATTTAGCATGGAACAATCTGAAACCATTGCATGCATGTTCACTAGATTTACAGATATTGTAAATGGTTTAAAAAGTCTTGGAAGAATATACTAACTCTGAACTTGTTCGCAAAATTCTTAGGTCACTTCCAAGATCATGGGAAGCCAAAATGACCGCAATCCAAGAAGCCAAAGACCTCAACATCTACCCTTAGAAGAGCTTCTTGGATCGCTGATGACCCATTGACAATGAAGCAGCATGTAGAGGAGGACAAGAAGAAGAAAGTGATTGCCCTCAAAGCTGCAAAAGAAGAAGAGAGCAGCAGCGATGATGATGATGATGATGATGAGACTGCTCTCTTAGCAAAAAGTTTAAGAAATTTATGAGGAGAAAGAAACCCTTCCACAAGAAGAAATTTGGAGCAAAGTGGGAAGGAGAAAAGGAAAGAATAAGACAAGGACAAAGAAAAAGAGAAAGACCCCTTGACTTGCTATGAATGTAATAAACCGGGGCATTTTAGAATGAATGTCCTAAATTAAAGAAGCCTACAAAAAAAAAAGAAGGCTTATGTGGCACTTGGAGTGATAGTGAAGAATCTTCTTCCGAAGAAGAAGAACAAAAGGAAGTCGCAAATATATGTTTCATGGCGGACGACAACGATGAGGTAAGTTCCGAAACCCTTGCGATGAGTTTGCATTTGATGAAATGTTTGATGCTTTCAATGAACTTGTGGCGATTTCAAATTTTGAAAAAGAAATACAAGCTTTTGAAAAATGAAAATTAACTTTCATTAAAGAAAAGGAAGATCTTAATAATGAAGTTAAGAAACTTAAATCTGAAAATGAAATTTTAAAAGAAAAAGAATTAATTTCCAATGAAAATGATAAACTAAGGAAAGAGGTTGAAAAATATAAGAACATAGTTGATAAGTTTACCTTAAGCTCAACTAAACTTAACATGTTATTAAATAGTCAAAAAGCAGTTTTTGACAAAGCCGGATTAGGTATAACATTTAGAAAACAAAAATCACTGAAAAATATTTTTGTGCGTGCTGGCCAAAGTAATATTACATGCTTTAAATGTAATAAAAAGGACATAAATCTTATGAATGTAAAATTCTAAAACCTAATAAAAACTTAAATGTTAAAGCAAAGAAAATATGGGTTCCAAAAGGAACAATTTTTATTGCTACTAACCATGAAGGACCCAAGAAGCTTGGGTACCTAAACATAAGTTGAAATTTTGCAGGAATGTCTTGTAGCCAAAAGATCAAAGAAAAAGTGGTATCTTGATAGTGGCTGCTCAAGACATATGACGGGTGACAAAGATGAATTCATCACCCTGAAAGAAAAGAAAGGAGGAGTTGTTACATTTGGCGATAATGGCAAAGGCCAAATCTATGGGCCTTGGTAACATTCAAATAACTCCCTCCACATTTATTGAAATGTACTTTATGTTGATGGTTTGAAGCATAATTTAATTAGTATAAGTCAATTATGTGACAAAGGTTTTAAAGTATTCATTTGAATCTTCTATGCACTGTAACTAATCCCATTGATAATAGCATTGTTTTTATTGGAAATAGAAATGGCAATGTATACTTGATTGATTAGACAAAATTGTCTACTAATAATCATTGCTTAATTGCTGATAATGCTAATATGAATGAGATTGGTTGGTTGTGGCATCGAAGATTAGGTCATGCAAGCACACACCTTATTTCAAAACTAATTAAATGGATTTAGTAAAAGGATACCTAAACTAGATTTTGAAAATAACAAATATGTGATGCATGTCAGTTTGGAAAACAAACTAGAAGTTCTTTCAAATCTAAAAACATTGTTTCAACTTCTAGGCCACTAGAGCTACTTCACATGGACCTTTTTGGACCAACTAGAACCACAAGTCTAGGAGGAAAGAAATATGGTCTTGTGATAGTAGATGATTACTCTAGATTCACTTGGGTAATGTTTTTAGCTCACAAAGATGAGACTTTCTCGATATTCCTGAAATTCTTCAAGAAAGTAACAAATGAGAAAAACACTACCATAGTGTCTCTAAGAAGTGATCATGGAACAGAATTTGAAAATCACTTATTTGAAAGTTTTTGCAATGAAAATGGTATTAATCATAATTTTTCTGCACCAAGGACCCCACAACAAAATGGAGTAGTTGAAAGGAAAAATAGGACTCTAGAAGACATGGCCCGTACCATGCTATGTGAAAGTAAACTCCCAAAATACTTTTGGGCGGAAGCTATTAACACAGCATGTTACATCCTAAATAGAGCTTAATAAGACCTATTTTAAAGAAAACACCTTATGAATTATGGCATGATAGAAAACCCAACATTAAATATTTTCATGCATTTGGTTGTAAATGTTTTATTCATAATAATGGTAAAAATAACTTAGGTAAATTTGATGCAAAATCTGATGAAGGAATATTCTTAGGTTATTCAACAACTAGTAAAGCATATAGAGTGTTCAATAAAGGAAGTTTAATTGTTGAAGAATCTATTCATGTAGTTTTTGATGAATCTTTAGCATCAAGTTCCAAAAGGATTGATGATGAGGAAGATACAAACATTCTCGAAAACAATCTTGAAAAACTTAATATTGATGTATCTTCAGATCATGAACAAGAAGCTAAAGATAATGATTCGCCTAATGCTGATGATTAATACTAATCATAATGATATAGATCTACCAAGAGATTGGAGATACGCTTATAGTCATCCCAAGGAATTGATTATAGGTGATCCATCTCAAGGAATAAGAACTAGATCATCTATGAGAAATATTAGTAATCACCTTGCATTTGTTTCTCAAATTGAACCTAAAACCATTGAAGAAGCTGAAAAAGATAATAATTGGATGTTAGCTATGCAAGAAGAATTAAACCAATTCACTAGAAATAATGTATGGACATTAGTGGAAAGACCTAAAGATCATTCTGTTATAGGATCAAAATGGGTTTTTAGAAATAAACTAGATGAAAATGGCATAGTAATTAGAAACAAAGCTAGATTAGTTGCAAAAGGATATAATCAAGAAGAAGGTATTGATTTTGATGAAACCTTTGCACCTGTAGCTAGATTAGAAGCCATTAGGCTATTACTTGCATTTGCATGTCACATGAACTTTAATTTATTTCAAATGGATGTCAAAAGTGCATTTTTAAATGGATTAATAAATGAAGAAGTATGTAGAACAACCACCAGGTTTGAAGATCATGAATTTTCAAATCACGTTTTTAAATTGCACAAAGCTTTATATGGTTTGAAACAAGCACCTAGAGCTTGGTATGATAGACTAAGTAAATTTTTGATTGAAAATGATTTTACAAGAGGAAATGTTGATAAAACATTGTTTTTGAAAAGAAAAGAAGATTTACTTGTAGTTCAAATTTATGTTGATGACATTGTATTTGGTGCTACTAACAATCTTCTATGTCAAGAGTTTGCTAAGTTAATGCAGGGAGAATTTGAAATGAGCATGATGGGAGAACTCAATTTCTTCCTTGGACTCCAAATCAAACAAAGCAAAGAGGGAATCTTTATCAACCAAACAAAGTACACAAGAGAAATTCTAAAGAAGTTTGGTATGGAATCAATCAAACCCCTCGGAACACCAATGAGTCCTTCATGCAAGCTGGACAAAGATGAAGAAGGTAAGAAGGTTGATCAAAAATATTATCGAGGTATAATCGGATCCCTACTTTACTTAACTGCAAGTAGACCAGACATAATGTTTGCTGTTTGCTTATGTGCTAGATTTCAGTCTGAACCTAAAGAATCACATTTAATTGCTGTTAAAAGAATACTAAGATACCTTAAGTGGAACAAAAAATGTAGGTTTATGGTATTCTAGAGACTCAACATTAAATCTGATTGCTTATTCTGATTCTGATTATGCTGGATGTAAGTTAGATAGAAAAAGCACAAGTGGTGCATGCCAATTTTTAGGAAGTAACTTAATCTCATGGTTTAGCAAAAAGCAAAATTCGGTTGCATTATCTACTGCTGAAGCAGAATATGTTGCAGCTGGAAGTTGCTGTGCTCAAATCCTATGGATTAAGAGACAACTTGAAGACTATGGTATCACACTTGATAAGACACCTATAAGATGTGATAATACAAGTGCAATCAATCTAACTAAAAATCCAATTCAACATTCAAGAACAAAGCATATTGAAATTAGATATCACTTTATAAGAGAACATGTAGCCAATAATGAAATTTGTCTTGATTATGTGAATACTGAAGAACAACTGGCAGATATATTTACAAAACCCTTAAGTGAAGAGAGATTTTGTTATCTTAGAGGAGAATTAGGAGTTTGTGATCCTTTGGAATAATTTTCTGAAACTCTTAAGAACAACTATCTAGATTTCATCAATTTCTTGAAAAATCTCGATATTCAATAAGGAAATCTATCTAGATCTTGATTCATTGTTTCCCCAATTGCTAAGGAACATTTATCTAGAGTTTGATGATTAATTTGAATAGTTTCAGATCCTTGAAACTTGATTTTTTATCTCTGAAACTGTTAGAGTCGACTCTAACAGTTTGTGGAGTCGACACCTTAGTTTTTGATGTTCTGTCTAAGCAATTAGAGCCGACTCCGGCTTCTGTAGAGCCGACTCTAATTCGAGCGCTGACAGACTTTCTGGTTCGGAGCCGACACCCAGTTTTCGGGAGTCGACTCTAGGTCGAACTAGGTCAAAAATAAAAAGGCGGAGTCGACCCCAAATCATTCCATCCGTCTCCCAAAACCCCTCCAAGGAGTTCCAAAGCCTTTCCAACCTCCCCAATCTTCTCAAAACCTTTGATTACACATTCCAATCAACTCAATGGCACCCAAGAGGCGCGGTTTCGTCGGAGGAGCGTCCGTTCCCACGAGGCGACGCACGATTCGGAGGCAACCCTCGCCATCCTCCTCTTCGGCCACTCAAGAAGATTCCCCTCCTTCACCCTCTTCACCCAAAGTAGATCAACTAGCCGGTAAGACTATCACAACTGGAAGGAAGGTCAACTTTGATTTCTTTGAGTCGGAGGGCTTCTCAATAGGAAGATGTTTAAAAGAAATGGGGTGGGAAAAGATTTGTTCATTAGATATCCCCACTTATCCTGCCCTAGTGAGAGAATTTTACAATGATTTGAGTAGAGGAGAAGGCGGTTTAGTCAGTATTGTAAGAGGAACTAGAGTTGTAATAACTGCTGAAATCCTTGGAAATCTGTTGGAAATGCCCACAATTGGTATTATGGAATATCAGCATGATGATAGAAGTGGTGCATTGTCAAGAATGTTAGGGAGGGATGTAACCGAGTTTGAGGAAATTCTTGCTAATCAATTAAATCTGGAGCTCAGGTTACTACACAACATATGTGGAAGAATTTTATTCCCCAAAATTGGTAGATTTGAGTACGTCTCGGAGCGAGACATTCTTTTGATGGATTGTATTATAACTGGAAGGCCAGTCAACCTAGCTGGCATGATGATTGGTTATGGCAGAGGCTGCTACAAAGAAAAGATCTACACTGCCATATGGTATGGTTCTGACATTGATCTTTAGAAGCCAAGGTGTGCTAATTATGGATAATGAACCCCTAAGGAAATTAAGGCACACTGACTATTATAGTATTTCTACTATTCATCGGATGGGCTTCAAGAAGTTAAATGGTATCTGGATGAAAGGAGGACGAGAAGAAAGAGCTGAGAGAGATAGAACTGAAGAGGCCAGAGTAGAAGATATCCCTGGACCATCCACTGCGGGACCATCAGTCCCTGATCCATTTATTGCGGGACCATCTACAGCTGGACCTTCAGAAGCTGGACCGAGCACAGTTCCCTCTCCTCCACATCTGTCTGTTACTGCTTCTGGGAGATTCTCTGATGAGCAGATTGGTCAGTTGAGAGCCTTGCTTGCTGAATATGACAGTCAGAGATCTCATGAGATTAATCAATTAAAAGAAGACTTCAATCAGCTAAAAGAAGAACTTAACTCGAGACTTGACATGATTTCCTTTTCCATAAGCAATTCTGTTGAATCCTTTGGTGCTGAACTTCACAAAATCTTTGAAAGGATGGAAGGCATTGCTGATGGCTCGGGATCTTATGTTCATGCAACTGGTCAACTGAAGAAGGACATTGACCTTGCAGTCTCACAGATTGAAGCTTGTCTTGAAAATTTTAAGAAATCTCAAAAAGATGATGTAATGGAAATCATAGGTCACTTGAAGAAAATTGTATTCAAACATATCTGACTTTGATTTTGATTTTGATACTCTTTGTATCTTAGGTTCTCCAGGTTTACTTTATCTTGATAGTTTGTAAGGAATTTTGAGTATCTAATGTATCTCACTTTGGAATGTACTTGAATCAACTTATGTAATGTTTCTTACTTATGTAATGCAATTACACATTTTCAAATCTGTCTATGATTGACTGCTTGAATCCCTATGTCTTATTGAACCAACAATTTTTCTCTAATAACTTTCTTTATCTAATACTCTCCTTATTGCTGATAACAAAAAAGGGGGAGAGATGGTTGAATATGCAAAAAAAAAAGACTTGAAATTTTAATGAGAGATGGTTGAATATGCAAAAAGAAAGAAAGAAAGGGGAGAAATGATTGTTTATGCAAAAAGAAAGAGACTTGAAATTTTAATCAGTTCAATTAAAATTTGATTTTTATATATAGGGGGAGCTATTCAATGCAGGGGGAGCTTAACAACAAGCTTAATTGCAATTTTCTGTACATTTAGTTTAAATGTTCATAATTGATGGCTTATATAGAACTCATGCATAATTTTAAAAGTTCACTTTGAATATTGGCATCAAATCCTTCATTAAAAATGTTTTAAGCTTTAAAATGACTATAATCTTTAGTTCGAATGAATTTTTTGAATGCATATACTCAAAGTTTTTGTTATCATCAAAAAGGGGGAGATTGTTGACCCAATTGATGATTTTGATGATTAACAAAACTATTTGAGTATAACAATTGAAGGCTCTAATGATTTTGATTAAGTTTTTCAGATTATAAGTCGATTGAATGATCAAAATCAGGAGTTAAATCTTGTTCTGGATCGAATCTAATGTCTAGGTAAGATTGCAGACATTAGAGTCGACTCCGAGAATCACAGAGCCGACTCCAGTATCTGGCACGGAAGTTAGAGTCGACTCCGAGACTGTTAGAGCCGACTCCAACAGAAAAGACAGAACGTTGATTTTTCTGGCCCCGACTTAGAGTCGACTCCGGGTCTGTTAGAGTCGACTCCAGAAAAGTTTTCTTGTCGACCCCAGAAAAGTCAGAGACGACTCCAGAATTAACGGATTAAAGTGTTTCGAGTTAGAGCCGACTCCAGAAAAGTTAGAGTCGACTCCAACCCACCTGGAACGAAAAATCAAATTGCCAGATCAGCTCTAACGGTAATATTTCTATTTTACTTTATTTCTAACGGATATATTTTGTTGCAAGGTACACTCCAACGGATAGTTTTCTTCCAAAAATGGTTTGAAAGAAATCTATAAAAAGGGAAGACTATCATTCAAAAACAAGAACGGAAAAACAAAAAGAAAAATGGAAATAGAGAAATCCCAATTCAAAAATCCGAAAAAGAGAGAGCCTGAATCTCAAGAGAAAAAACCTTCTAGCTCAAATCCACTCCACTCCAAAAAGCTCAAGAGGAATCCAAGGCATTCAAATCAAAGTTTTGGTGGATTTCCCAAATTGGAGAAAGAGGATCAGTTTCTTGCTTTTCAATCCTTCTCAACTGCTTCAACTGTGAAGAATCGGAGCTGAGGCTTGATTCAATCTAGCAAGGAGAAGAAGAAAAGAAGAAAAGCTCAAAAGCCAACCAACTACAAATCAGGCTTTTCTAAACCTTGTTCATTTACTTGATTATTTGCTCATTGAGGAGCTGTGTACTTGAAAAACATATTTCTTTTGTTTGTGTCTAGTTCAATCTGGGGGATTGAACTAGTGGAGGTAGTCTTACCTCGGTACAAGCTTGGTATAGCTTGTGTTAGGGTTTTTGTGCTGGTGAGCCCGGAAAACCGGCTGGGTTCGTTGTGATCCCGGAAAAACAACAAGTTTGAGTTGTGAGCTTGTAAAACAACTCGGCTGTAATCAAGGAAGATTATAGTGTGGACCCAAGTGAATCTTGGGAGTGGACGTAGGTGTTGGATACACCGAACCACTATAAAATCTTTGTGTTTGCCGTGTCTCCTTTATCTCTATCTCTATCTCTATCTTATTGATTGTATTTTGTTTTTGCATCTGCATTCNGGGTGTTGGATACACCGAACCACTATAAAATCTTTGTGTTTGCCGTGTCTCCTTTATCTCTATCTCTATCTCTATCTTATTTTGTATTTTGTTTTGCATCTGCATTCACTTTCATTCACACTAAGCAAACAAATATTTAAAAGGTTTAAATTTTTTAAAGAACCCAATTCACCCCCCCCCTCTTGGGTTGTCATCTGGGCCAACAATTGGTATCAGAGCTAGTGCTCATTAGATTTTGATCACACGATCAAGAGCTAAAGATCCAAATGGCAGCTCAAGTTGGATCATTTGCTGAAGGTCATTCTACGAATAGACCTCCACTGTTTAATGGTTCAAATTATTCATATTGGAAAGCTAGAATGAGGATATTCATTCAAGCTTCTGACTATGAACTATGGGGTGTTATAATTAATGGACCTAGTACACCCACACATGTTATGATGGCACTATTGTTCCTAAGCCCGAAAGGGACTGGAATGATAATGATAGGAAGATGGCACAGCTTAACGCTAAAGCCATGAATGTTTTATATTGCTCTTTAGATGCTAATGAATTTAATAGAATCTCCACATGTAATTCCGCAAAGGAGATTTGGGATAGATTAGAGGTTACCCATGAGGGTACCAACCAAGTAAAAGAATCTAAAATTAATATTCTTGTTCATAAATATGAGTTGTTTAGCATGGAACAATCTGAAACCATTGCATGCATGTATACTAGATTTACAGATATTGTAAATGGTTTAAAAAGTCTTGGTAAGACATATACTAACTCAGAACTTGTTCGAAAAATTCTTAGGTCACTACCAAGATCATGGGAAGCAAAAATGACAGCAATCCAAGAAGCAAAGGACCTCAACACTCTACCCTTAGAGGAGCTTCTAGGATCACTTATGACCCATGAGCTGACAATGAAGCAGCATGTAGAGGAGGACACAAAGAAGAAGAAAGTGATTGCCCTCAAAGCTGCAAAAGAAGAAGAGAGCAGCAGCGATGATGATGATGATGATGATGAAGAGACTGCTCTCTTAGCTAAAAAGTTTAAAAGATTCATGAGGAGAAAGAAACCCTTCCACAAGAAGAAATTTGGAGCAAAGTGGGAAGGAGAAAAGGATAAGAACAAGGACAAGGACAAAGAAAAAGAGAAAGACCCCTTGACTTGCTATGAGTGTAATAAACCGGGGCACTTTAGGAATGAATGTCCTAAATTAAAGAAAGCCTACAAAAAGAAAAAGAAGGCTTATGTGGCGACTTGGAGTGATAGCGAAGAATCTTCTTCCGAAGAAGAAGAACAAAAGGAAGTCGCAAATGTATGTTTTATGGCGGACGACAACGATGAGGTAAGTTCCGATAACCCTTGCGATGAGTTTGCATTTGATGAATTATTTGATGCTTTTAATGAACTTGTCGGCGATTTCAAGGTTTTGAAAAAGAAATACAAGCTTTTGAAAAATGAAAATTAACTTTCATTAAAGAAAAGGAAGATCTTAATAATGAAGTTAAGAAACTTAAATCTGAAAATGAAATTTTGGTAAAAGAAAAAGAATTAATTTCCAATGAAAATGATAAACTAAGGAAAGAGGTTGAAAAACATAAGAACATAGTTGATAAGTTTACCTTAAGCTCAACTAAATTGACATGTTATTAAATAGTCAAAAAGCAGTTTTTGACAAAGCCGGATTAGGGTATAACACTTTAAGAAAACAAAAATCACTGAAAAATATTTTTGTGCGTGCTGGCCAAAGTAATTTTACATGCTTTAAATGTAATCAAAAAGGACATAAATCTTATGAATGTAAAATTCTAAAACCTAATAAAAACTTAAATATTAAAGGAAAGAAAATATGGGTTCCGAAAGGAACAATTTTATTGCTACTAACCATGAAGGACCCAAGAAAGCTTGGGTACCTAAACATAAGACTTGATCATCATTGCAGGAATGTCTTGTGGCCAAAAGATCAAAGAGAAAGTGGTATCTTGATAGTGGCTGCTCAAGACACATGACGGGTGACAAAGAGAATTCATCACCCTTGAAAGAAAAGAGGAGGAGTTGTTACATTTGGCGACAATGGCAAAGGCCAAATCTTGGGGTTTGGTAACATTCAAATAACTCCCTCCACATATATTGAAAATGTCTTATATGTTGATGGTTTAAACATAATTTAATTAGTATTAGTCAATTATGTGACAAAGGTTTTAAAGTATCATTTGAATCTTCTATATGCACAGTTGCTAATCCCATTGATAATAGCATTGTTTTTATTGGAAATAGAAATGGCAATGTATACTTGATTGACTTAGACAATTTGTCTACTAATAATCATTGCTTAGTTGCTAATAATGCTAATATGAATGAGATTGGTTGGTTGTGGCATCGAAGATTAGGTCACGCAAGCACACACCTGATTTCAAAACTAATTAGAATGGATTTAGTAAAAGGACTACCTAAAATAGATTTTGAAAATAACAAAATATGTGATGCATGTCAGTTTGGAAAACAAACGAGAAGTTCTTTTAAATCTAAAAATGTTGTTTCAACTTCTAGGCCATTAGAGCTACTTCACATGGACCTTTTTGGACCAACTAGAACCACAAGTCTAGGAGGAAAGAAATATGGTCTTGTGATAGTAGATGATTACTCTAGATTCACTTGGGTAATGTTTTTAGCTCACAAAGATGAGACTTTCTCGATATTCCTGAAATTCTTCAAGAAAGTAACAAATGAGAAAAACACTACCATAGTGTCTCTAAGAAGTGATCATGGAACTGAATTTGAAAATCACTTATTTGAAAGTTTTTGCAATGAAAATGGTATTAATCATAATTTTTCTGCACCAAGAACCCCTCAACAAAATGGAGTAGTTGAAAGGAAAAATAGAACTCTAGAAGACATGGCCCGTACCATGCTATGTGAAAGTAAACTCCCGAAATACTTTTGGGCGGAAGCTATTAACACAGCATGTTACATCCTAAATAGAGCATTAATAAGACCTATTTTAAAGAAAACACCTTATGAATTATGGCATGATAGAAAACCCAACATTAAATATTTTCATGCATTTGGTTGTAAATGTTTTATTCATAATAATGGTAAAAATAACTTAGGTAAATTTGATGCAAAATCTGATGAAGGAATATTCTTAGGTTATTCAACAACTAGTAAAGCATATAGAGTGTTCAATAAAGGAAGTTTAATTGTTGAAGAATCTATTCATGTAGTTTTTGATGAATCTTTAGCATCAAGTTCCAAAAGGATTGATGATGAGGAAGATACAAACATTCTGAAAAAATCTTGAAAAACTTAATATTGATGTATCTTCAGATCATGAACAAGAAGCTAAAGATAATGATTCACCTAATGCTGATGATATTAATACTAATCATAATGATGTAGATCTACCAAGAGATTGGAGATATGCTTATAGTCATCCCAAGGAATTGATTATAGGTGATCCATCTCAAGGAATAAGAACTAGATCATCTATGAGAAATATTAGTAATCATCTTGCATTTGTTTCTCAAATTGAACCTAAAACCATTGAAGAAGCTGAAAAAGATAATAATTGGATGTTAGCTATGCAAGAAGAATTAAATCAATTCACTAGAAATAATGTATGGACATTAGTGGAAAGACCTAAAGATCATTCTGTTATAGGATCAAAATGGGTTTTTAGAAATAAACTAGATGAAAATGGCATAGTAATTAGAAACAAAGCTAGATTAGTTGCAAAAGGATATAATCAAGAAGAAGGTATTGATTTTGATGAAACCTTTGCACCTGTAGCTAGATTAGAAGCCATTAGGCTATTACTTGCATTTGCATGTCACATGAACTTTAATTTATTTCAAATGGATGTCAAAAGTGCATTTTTAAATGGATTAATAAATGAAGAAGTATTTGTTGAACAACCACCAGGTTTTGAAGATCATGAATTTTCAAATCACGTTTTTAAATTGCACAAAGCTTTATATGGTTTGAAACAAGCACCTAGAGCTTGGTATGATAGACTAAGTAAATTTTTGATTGAAAATGATTTTACAAGAGGAAATGTTGATAAAACATTGTTTTTGAAAAGAAAAGATAAAGATTTACTTGTAGTTCAAATTTATGTTGATGACATTGTATTTGGTGCTACTAACAATCTTCTATGTCAAGAGTTTGCTAAGTTAATGCAGGGAGAATTTGAAATGAGCATGATGGGAGAACTCAATTTCTTCCTTGGACTCCAAATCAAACAAAGCAAAGAGGGAATCTTTATCAACCAAACAAAGTACACAAGAGAAATTCTAAAGAAGTTTGGTATGGAATCAATCAAACCCCTCGGAACACCAATGAGTCCTTCATGCAAGCTGGACAAAGATGAAGAAGGTAAGAAGGTTGATCAAAAATATTATCGAGGTATAATCGGATCCCTACTTTACTTAACTGCAAGTAGACCAGACATAATGTTTGCTGTTTGCTTATGTGCTAGATTTCAGTCTGAACCTAAAGAATCACATTTAATTGCTGTTAAAAGAATACTAAGATACTTAAGTGGAACAAAAAATGTAGGTTTATGGTATTCTAGAGACTCAACATTAAATCTGATTGCTTATTCTGATTCTGATTATGCTGGATGTAAGTTAGATAGAAAAAGCACAAGTGGTGCATGCCAATTCTTAGGAAGTAACTTAATCTCATGGTTTAGCAAAAAGCAAAATTCGGTTGCATTATCTACTACTGAAGCAGAATATGTTGCAGCTGGAAGTTGCTGTGCTCAAATCCTATGGATTAAGAGACAACTTGAAGACTATGGTATCACACTTGATAAGACACCTATAAGATGTGATAATACAAGTGCAATCAATCTAACTAAAAATCCAATTCAACACTCAAGAACAAAGCATATTGAAATTAGATATCACTTTATAAGAGAACATGTTGCCAATAATGAAATTTGTCTTGATTATGTGAATACTGAAGAACAATTAGCAGATATATTTACAAAACCCTTAAGTGAAGAGAGATTTTGTTATCTTAGAGGAGAATTAGGAGTTTGTGATCCTTTGGAATAATTTTCTGAAACTCTTAAGGACAACTATCTAGATTTCATCAATTTCTTGAAAAATCTCGATATTCAATAAGGAAATCTATCTAGATCTTGATTCATTGTTTCCCCAATTGCTAAGGAACATTTATCTAGAGTTTGATGATTAATTTGAATAGTTTCAGATCCTTGAAACTTGATTTTTTATCTCTGAAACTGTTAGAGTCGACTCTAACAGTTTGTGGAGTCGACACCTTAGTTTTTGATGTTCTGTCTAAGCAATTAGAGCCGACTCCGGCTTCTGTAGAGCCGACTCTAATTCGAGCGCTGACAGACTTTCTGGTTCGGAGCCGACACCCAGTTTTCGGGAGTCGACTCTAGGTCGAACTAGGTCAAAAATAAAAAGGCGGAGTCGACCCCAAATCATTTTATCCGTCTCCCAAAACCCCTCCAAGGAGTTCCAAAGCCTTTCCAACCTCCCCAATCTTCTCAAAACCTTTGATTACACATTCCAATCAACTCAATGGCACCCAAGAGGCGCGGTTTCGTCGGAGGAGCGTCCGTTCCCACGAGGCGACGCACGATTCGGAGGCAACCCTCGCCATCCTCCTCTTCGGCCACTCAAGAAGATTCCCCTCCTTCACCCTCTTCACCCAAAGTAGATCAACTAGCCGGTAAGACTATCACAACTGGAAGAAAGGTCAACTTTGATTTCTTTGAGTCGGAGGGCTTCTCAATAGGAAGATGTTTAAAAGAAATGGGGTGGGAAAAGATTTGTTCATTAGATATCCCCACTTATCCTGCCCTAGTGAGAGAATTTTACAATGATTTGAGTAGAGGAGAAGGCGGTTTAGTCAGTATTGTAAGAGGAACTAGAGTTGTAATAACTGCTGAAATCCTTGGAAATCTGTTGGAAATGCCCACAATTGGTATTATGGAATATCAGCATGATGATAGAAGTGGTGCATTGTCAAGAATGTTAGGGAGGGATGTAACCGAGTTTGAGGAAATTCTTGCTAATCAATTAAATCTGGAGCTCAGGTTACTACACAACATATGTGGAAGAATTTTATTCCCCAAAATTGGTAGATTTGAGTACGTCTCGGAGCGAGACATTCTTTTGATGGATTGTATTATAACTGGAAGGCCAGTCAACCTAGCTGGCATGATGATTGGTTATATGGCAGAGGCTGCTACAAAGAAAAGATCTACACTGCCATATGGTATGGTTCTGACATTGATCTTTAGAAGCCAAGGTGTGCTAATTATGGATAATGAACCCCTAAGGAAATTAAGGCACACTGACTATTATAGTATTTCTACTATTCATCGGATGGGCTTCAAGAAGTTAAATGGTATCTGGATGAAAGGAGGACGAGAAGAAAGAGCTGAGAGATAGAACTGAAGAGGCCAGAGTAGAAGATATCCCTGGACCATCCACTGCGGGACCATCAGTCCCTGATCCATTTATTGCGGGACCATCTACAGCTGGACCTTCAGAAGCTGGACCGAGCACAGTTCCCTCTCCTCCACATCTGTCTGTTACTGCTTCTGGGAGATTCTCTGATGAGCAGATTGGTCAGTTGAGAGCCTTGCTTGCTGAATATGACAGTCAGAGATCTCATGAGATTAATCAATTAAAAGAAGACTTCAATCAGCTAAAAGAAGAACTTAACTCGAGACTTGACATGATTTCCTTTTCCATAAGCAATTCTGTTGAATCCTTTGGTGCTGAACTTCACAAAATCTTTGAAAGGATGGAAGGCATTGCTGATGGCTCGGGATCTTATGTTCATGCAACTGGTCAACTGAAGAAGGACATTGACCTTGCAGTCTCACAGATTGAAGCTTGTCTTGAAAATTTTAAGAAATCTCAAAAAGATGATGTAATGGAAATCATAGGTCACTTGAAGAAAATTGTATTCAAACATATCTGACTTTGATTTTGATTTTGATACTCTTTTGTATCTTAGGTTCTGTTTACTTTATCTTGATAGTTTGTATTTAGGAATTTTGAGTATCTAATGTATCTCACTTTGGAATGTACTTGAATCAACTTATGTAATGTTTCTTACTTATGTAATGCAATTACACATTTTCAAATCTGTCTATGATTGACTGCTTGAATCCCTATGTCTTATTGAACCAACAATTTTTCTCTAATAACTTTCTTTATCTAATACTCTCCTTATTGCTGATAACAAAAAAGGGGGAGAGATGGTTGAATATGCAAAAAAAAAAGACTTGAAATTTTAATGAGAGATGGTTGAATATGCAAAAAGAAAGAAAGAAAGGGGGAGAAATGATTGTTTATGCAAAAAGAAAGAGACTTGAAATTTTAATCAGTTCAATTAAAATTCGATTTTTATATAGGGGGAGCTATTCAATGCAGGGGGAGCTTAACAACAAGCTTAATTGCAATTTTCTGTACATTTAGTTTAAATGTTCATAATTGATGGCTTATATAGAACTCATGCATAATTTTAAAAGTTCACTTTGAATATTGGCATCAAATCCTTCATTAAAAATGTTTTAAGCTTTAAAATGACTATAATCTTTAGTTCGAATGAATTTTTTGAATGCATATACTCAAAGTTTTTGTTATCATCAAAAAGGGGGAGATTGTTGACCCAATTGATGATTTTGATGATTAACAAAACTATTTGAGTATAACAATTGAAGGCTCTAATGATTTTGATTAAGTTTTTCAGATTATAAGTCGATTGAATGATCAAAATCAGGAGTTAAATCTTGTTCTGGATCGAATCTAATGTCTAGGTAAGATTGCAGACATTAGAGTCGACTCCGAGAATCACAGAGCCGACTCCAGTATCTGGCACGGAAGTTAGAGTCGACTCCGAGACTGTTAGAGCCGACTCCAACAGAAAAGACAGAACGTTGATTTTTCTGGCCCCGACTTAGAGTCGACTCCGGGTCTGTTAGAGTCGACTCCAGAAAAGTTTCTTGTCGACCCCAGAAAAGTCAGAGACGACTCCAGAATTAACGGATTAAAGTGTTTCGAGTTAGAGCCGACTCCAGAAAAGTTAGAGTCGACTCCAACCCACCTGGAACGAAAAATCAAATTGCCAGATCAGCTCTAACGGTAATATTTCTATTTTACTTTATTTCTAACGGATATATTTTGTTGCAAGGTACACTCCAACGGATAGTTTTCTTCCAAAAATGGTTTGAAAGAAATCTATAAAAAGGGAAGACTATCATTCAAAAACAAAAACGGAAAAACAAAGAAGAAAAATGGAAATAGAGAAATCCCAATTCAAAAATCCGAAAAAGAGAGAGCCTGAATCTCAAGAGAAAAACCTTCTAGCTCAAATCCACTCCACTCCAAAAAGCTCAAGAGGAATCCAAGGCATTCAAATCAAAGTTTTGGTGGATTTCCCAAATTGGAGAAAGAGGATCAGTTTCTTGCTTTTCAATCCTTCTCAACTGCTTCAACTGTGAAGAATCGGAGCTGAGGCTTGATTCAATCTAGCAAGGAGAAGAAGAAAAGAAGAAAAGCTCAAAAGCCAACCAACTACAAATCAGGCTTTTCTAAACCTTGTTCATTTATTTGATTATTTGCTCATTGAGGAGCTGTGTACTTGAAAAACAATATTTCTTTTGTTTGTGTCTAGTTCAATCTGGGGGATTGAACTAGTGGAGGTAGTCTTACCTCGGTACAAGCTTGGTATAGCTTGTGTTAGGGTTTTTGTGCTGGTGAGCCCGGAAAACCGGCTGGGTTCGTTGTGATCCCGGGAAAACAACAAGTTTGAGTTGTGAGCTTGTAAAACAACTCGGCTGTAATCAAGGAAGATTATAGTGTGGACCCAAGTGAATCTTGGGAGTGGACGTAGGTGTTGGATACACCGAACCACTATAAAATCTTTGTGTTTGCCGTGTCTCCCTTATCTCTATCTCTATCTCTATCTTATTGATTGTATTTTGTTTTTGCATCTGCATTCACTTTCACTCACACTAAGCAAACAAATATTTCAAAAGGTTTAAATTTTTTAAAGAACCCAATTCACCCCCCCCCCCCCTCTTGGGTTGTCATCTGGGCCAACAGCTTTTCTTTTTTTCTTCTTTTCCTCTTCTCTTTTGAATGGTTGAATCAAGCTTCAGCTCTGATTCTTCACAAAAATTTGTTGTAGAGAAGTTGAAGAAAAAGGGGCTTTTGAGCTTCTTCTTTTCTCCTTTGAAAATCTTTTGAAATTGATCTTTAAGAGCTATGGATTTCTTTTGAATCTCTCTTCAGATAATGGGCATGCACAAAGAGATTTCTCTTTGAAAATATCTCTCTCTTTTCAATTGATTTTTTTGATTTTTTTAGTCCCCCTTTTTCAAACAGTCGAATCACCTTTTTATAGATTTCTTAATCCAAGATTAGGTGAG
Organism: Calamus simplicifolius; assembly: GCA_900491605.1. Taxonomy (NCBI): domain Eukaryota; kingdom Viridiplantae; phylum Streptophyta; class Magnoliopsida; order Arecales; family Arecaceae; genus Calamus; species Calamus simplicifolius. The sequence continues at coordinate 2,232,806 of UESW01004160.1, forward strand.
AAAATAGCCGTTACAAGGTACTTGGATTGCTTCTACACAAAATAAATATAGTCGTTAGAGATTAGGTGGAAAAATATTACCGTTAGAGTCCATTCTGACAATTTTAAAATCCATTCCTGACAGGTTAGAGTCGGCTCCAACTTGCATGTGTCGGCTCCAACACGGGTTTCCAAAAATAGCAATAAAAAGTTCGTGGGGAGTCGGCTCTGAAAAAGTGATGTGTCGGCTCGGCACATTCAGGTGTTGGCTCCAGTATCTGAGGGTGTCGATTCTAACGATGTCTTAAAAATACGCTCTCTGTTCTCATGTTAGAGTCGGCTCCAGAAATTTCAGGTGTCGACCACTGAACTCCAGGTGTCGGCTCCCGAATTCTAGGTGTCGGCTCCAAAAACTGATGCAAAAAGCACTTCTCTATATCTCAGTTAGAGTCGGCTCCATAGTTTCAGGTGTCAACTCCAAACCATGCCGAAAACTTAGAATTGTTCTGATACGCCCTGGTGTCGGCTCCAGACACTGTAGGTGTCGATTCCAAGTTTTGAACTTAAATATTTTTTATTTAAAACTTAATTCAAAACTGATTTTATGTATCATTTGAATAATTAAACATTCTTAAACCCTGAAACACTTCTCAAATTTGTCAGAAACACAATGAATATACTATGGCTTTTGTTAATCATCAAAATAAATAATTGGGTCAACACACTAGCACCGCTAGCCTACCTGGCTAGCAAACTTGTTTACGAGCACAAGCAATCAAGACTTACACACTAGCCCTCCAAGCTAGTCTTCTTGTTTATGGGTACAAGGGGACCTTACACACTAGCCCTCCAGGCTAGTCTTCTTATTTACGGGTACAAGCAAGGGCTAGTCTTCTTGTTTACGGGTACAAGAGGACCTTACACACTAGCCCTCCAAGCTAGTCTTCTTGTTTATGGGTACAAGGGAACCTTACACACTAGCCCTCCAAGCTAGTCTTCTTGTTTACGGGCACAAGGGGGCCTTACACTCTAGCCTTCTGGGCTAGCACACTTGTTTACAGGCACAAGCAAGCCTTACAAGTTTAAGCACAATAATATCAAGATTATACAACAAGCTCCTAATAATGAGCAGATAAAGCAATGAAATACTTTACAAATATTGAAGAACACTTCTCAAGATGGCTTCTTCCTTTGAGCACACCGGAGCACCAATGAAGCCTTTGATTGAAGCTTGAATACTCTTCAAAGAATGGTTGTTAGAGCTTGAATCACCACACCAAGAAAAAGTAAATGCACTTTGGTGGCTTTGAAACAATGAATGTAACTCTCCAATAAACCTCTCTTACAAACAATAAAACTCTCCTTCCAAATGATTCTTTTCACAAAGATTTTCAACAAGATTTTTCACAAGATTTTTCTCTCTTTTCTCTTTCTTTTTCTTCCCTCTTTTCTTGCTCACAAATAATCAATCAACAACTCAATATATAGAAGAACAAAAATATAGCCATTGTACATTACCGTTGTGAAATAGAGAAGATATAGCCATTGAAAGAGGAAGGAGTCCGGCCAAGAGAAGTTTTAGAAAATCCTGTTCAATAAAAATTGGTGGCAAGCATTAGCGTTCCAAAAAATGAAAACTGGAATTCTAACGATGTGAAACAAAGAACCAGCGAGTGTTTTCAAAATATAGCATTCCAATTTGTTAAAACCGGCATTCTAAAAAGTTCAGACAGAGAGCCAGCCAAAACACCAACAAAAGCGGCATTCCAATTCTTTAAAATTGGCATTCCAGAATTTGGAATAAGGAGCCAGCTGAACCAATGATAAAAGCGGCATTCCAACTTTTTAAAATTGGCATTCCAGAATTTGGAATAAGGAGCCAGCCGAAGCAATGATAAAAGCGGCATTCCAACTTTTTAAAATCGGTATTCTAGAATTTATCACGCCAAAAAGAAGCCAGCCGTATGGATTTTGAAAGTTGGCATTCCAACAACGGGAAATTGGTATGCCAAGGAAAAGTTGGCATCTCAACAATTTGAGCCATGAAATCAGCCAGAGAGCTTTTCAAAATTAGTATGCCAAAATCATTCATTAGCATTCCAAAAACAGGTGACAGGAGCCGCAAAGAGCTTCTCAAAATTGGCATTCTAATTTTTGGAAAGTAGCATCCTAATAAAAGTTGGCAGGGAGCTAAGAGGCCGTTTCAAAAATTAGCATTCCAATCTTTGAAATCGGCAGAAATAAAAAGGCTCTTAAACTTTCAATTAAAGGTCATTAAAAAATCTAACAGCCCAACACAAAATTTCGGTCATCAAATAAATACTTGAAAAATAGTTTTAGCACTCAATCAATAAGAAAATATTCACGACACGTAGAGGCTAAATAAAACTTTATAGAATAAAGATTTGATTGCGGAGATTGTAAGAATGATTTGTAAAATAATTAAATCCAATTTAAAACAATGCAAATATAATTAAACTTGAAAGTCATTTTGTCAAGTGAACCGTCCAAATATAAAACACATAAAAATCATCCAGTTACTACGAAATCCAAATCCTTTGAAAAAATAATTTAATCGCTCCAATCCTTTGAAAAACAATTTAAATTGCAAAGCATATCTATAAAATTAATATATTACCTTTCATTTTGAATCATAATTTACCTTGGGTTGAAGTAACACCATCTTTTTGATGATTCATTTGAAATTCGTTTAACTCAACCACAAGATCATTAGTATCATACTTAATTGTTTTGTAATCATCAAAATCAATATAAGGCCAACAATCTCTCCCTTTTTTATGATGACAAAACTATTAAGTATATAACAAGAAATTAAAAATTTCCATCATACCAATCCTTGATAATTTGAAGTATAAGACAGAGCGTGCCAAAATTTAGCGTATCGTACTGAAACTCTAAATTTCAAGAACATTTAAAATATGATATTTTAAAAAATACATTGCATAGCTCCCCATTTAGTTTTGAATATATGCATTATTTTGAAATATCATGAATGTATGCATTTCTCTCATGATATGTTTTTTTTTCCTTTTAAATGTATGTGTTTCTTTCCTTTTAAAATACCACAATGCATGTTATTCTTTCCTATGAATGCTATTATCTCTCATGAATGAAATGTATGCTATTCTCTCCCCCTATGATTGAATTCTCTCCCCCATGATTGAACTGTATACTATTCTTTCCCCCTTTTTGTCATCAATCAAAAAGAGATGAAAGAATGTGCATAATTTTTTTATTTGTCTTTTCTTCAAAAGTAACAAGGAGTAGCATAACTAAAGCATAAAGAGATTCAATATTTAATAACAATCATCATTCATAATTCTTAAATATCACTTTTTCATACCAATTAAAAAATTAGGATCAAAATATCACTTTCTTATATCAGAGCAGAGTAGCATGTTTTATAGTTTGATACCAATAAGAAAATATATTCAGATCATTGCATCATACAAGAGTTGATACCAATTAAGAAATTTAATATTCAGTACATCAAAGTGCTTAATGCTCAAAGTATCTAATTATTCAAATAAATTCATTCTTCCCCTTACTAATTTAAAAACATGTTGGGATACAATGTTAACAGATACCAAAAAAAAAATGTTTGATTTCATATATGCTTACATTGTTCTCCCCCTAAATGTTTCAAATTTGTTCTATATGCAATAAGAGTTTTATGCCACAAATGATACCAATATCATATAATCCAAGCATTTTATAAATGTATCATGCTAATCTCAATACATAGACATTTTAGCAATTACCACATATCACATAAGATATTTTGTATCAATTCTATCAAGTCCTTTTCATTTCACTCATAAACAATTAATTATAAGATATGATCAAGAAATGATACTAATTTAAAATATGCATTTAATGATCCAAGACTCACAATAGAATCATGTCAAGCAAGGAGTATACAAATCAAACTGATATCAATAGTTGCTGATACCATTGTAGCACAATCATGCTTCTTTAAGATTTCAAATTAATAATTTCATCAGTACCATTAGAATCTAATCTACATGATGAGCTCATAGAGGTACCGATACATTTAAATTTCTTCATGCCAAATTTCTTCAAGATTTCTTGATGTACATGGATTGGCTTATGAGGATTTCCTTCTTTGATTGCTTGATTTGAAGTTCGAGAATATAATTGAATTTATCGATCATGCTCATCTCGAACTCTCCTGTATAAACTTAGCAAAGTCTTGACACAAAGTAATATAATATCATCAATAGAAATTTACACTATCAACATATCATTATTTTCTCTTTTAATAAATAATGAAGCATCAACATTTTCATTAATACATTTATTGCTAATTAAGAACTTAATACGCCTATCATACCACGTCCAAGGTATTTGTCTCAAACCATATAAAGCTTTGTTTAATATGAATACATGGTTTGGAAACATAAGAATTTTGAACCCGGAACATTTGTTTAGCAATATATTCATTAAGGAAAGTGCTCTCAACATTCATTTAATATAATCATACAAGATGTAAATGCAAGAAGTAATCTAATAGTTTCTAATTTATCAACAGGAATATAAGATTCATCAAAATCAATATCAATTTCTGATTATATTCTATAGTTATCGGTCTTGCTTTATCTCTAATAACCATGCTCATCCAATTAGTTTCTAAATATCATTTAGTTTCAATAATTAGATGATTATGTGATCTACTAATTAGTGTCCATTATCATGCATGCCATTTAGGTTCTATATAAGGACAAAAACTAAATTATTACATGCATCCCTAAACGATGATCTAGTCTTAATATCATAAGATGGATCACTTACATTAGCTCTTTAGGGTAATTATGGACATACCTTCATTCTCTTTCAAATTAGCATTACCTTGAGGTTCATCATGTTCAATTTTCTTTCTCTTCCAAGGTGAGCTCTTTGATTTGATCATCAATTTCATCTACATCATTCAAAGCCTTTCTCTTCCTTAATGGAAGATCATTAGATTCATCGAATATGACTTAAATTCAAGGTCCTATCATTTCTTTAACAAAATTTTCAAAGTGATGGTTTTCAAATTTCTTTCTATGAATACTTCTAATAGATGAAACATGAAAACTTTTTTTTTCATTTGAAATACTTTTAAAGAATTTTTGAAATGCAGGAAAAGCTTTATCTTTGTTAGCTAAGAATAAAACCAATGTAAATCGAGAAAATCATCAATAATTATAAATCCATATGCAAAGGCTCTAACAATCTAGAAGTTGAAATCATATTTTAGACTTGAAATAAATTCTAGTTTGTTTTTCAAAACATGCATGCATCACAAATCTTATCTTTCTCAAAATTCAATTTTGGCAAACATTTAACCAAATCTTTTTGAATAAAAGAGAATCCATGCTAACATAAGCAAGTCTACGATGTCACAACTAGATTCATTAATTTTAGCATTTATGACAACTAGACAATCAAAACTATGATCATTCAAATCAACAATATAAACATTTCTAAACATATGACCAATCAATTTCATGTAGTTATCAGCAGGATTAATAACTATGCAAAGAGATAATTCAAAATACCTTTAAAATCTTTTTCACAAAACTAGATAATGTTAAGCAAGTTATAATTCAATCTATTTATAAGCAGGATATTGTCAATAAAAGTAGAGGGAGTGATACCAATTTTATCAATGCCAATAATTTTACTTTGGCCATTATCTTCAAGATAACCACTCCTCATCATTACATCCAAAGTGATGAAATGAGATTCATCACCCATTATGTGTCTTGAGCACCCACTATCAAAGTATCATTTCTTTTTGCTCCACAGGTTGCAAGACACACCTGCATCCAAAATATCAAGTTTTGCTTCTAGGTACCCAAGCCTTCTTGGGTCCTTTAAGGTTAATCAAGATGGTTCCTTTCGGAACCAAATCTTTTTAACATTATTGCAAGAATGTAAATGACAAGAATAAGCTTTGTGACCTTTAATTCACATTTAAAATGTAATATTAGAAAAATTATTTTGAGGAACAAGAATATTTTTAAAAACTTTTGTTTCTTTAAAGGATTATATCCTAAGCCTGCTTTATCAAAAACTACTTTTTGATTTTCAAGAATCATGTTGAGTTTGGTTGAGCTTAAGGCAAATTTTTCAACAATGGGTTTAAGCTTATTTACTTCATTTTTCAAATTCATGTTTTCTTGTGATAAAGAGTCATTTTCTTTTGAAATCTTTTCCTTTTCCAAAGTTAAGTTTCTAGCTTGATTTTTCAAATTTTTATACTTAGAACTAAGTTTTGCAAAATCATCAATTAATTCATAAAATGCACCATGCAATTCATCAAATGTAAAATCATCTAAAATGTTAGGACTTACCTCATTATCATTGGCCATGAAACAAAGATTTGCCTTTTCATTTTCCTCTTCTTCTTCTTCTTTGGAGCTTGATGTGTTACTATCGCTCCAAGTGGCTACCATATTTTCTTGAATTTCTTGGGACCTTTCTTTAGATATGGACAATCTGGCTTGTAGTGTCCCGGCTCATTGCATCCATAACAAATTATTTCATTTTCTTTTTCATAGCTTAACTCTCCTTTCATTAATGTCCTTTTCTTTCATCAAATTTCTTTCTCATAAATTTCTTAAATTTTCTTGTAATGAGAGCTATATCATTATCTTCATCACTTGAGCTCTCAATCTCATCCTTTTGGGCAGCACATTTTAGTGCTATAAATCTCTTATTTTTATTTTTGGACTCTTCTTCATCAAGGTGTTGACTTTGTTGAAGCTCATGAGTCATCAGCAATCCAATCAATTCTTCAAGAGATAGAATGTTTAGATCCTTGGCTTCTTATATTGCAGTGACTTTGGCCTCCAAGACCTAGGCAAGGATCTCAATACCTTTCTCACAAGATCAACATTAGTGTAAGATTTACAAAGACTTTTAAGCTCATTTATGATGTCAGTAAATCTAGTAAACATATCAGAAATACTTTCATAAGATTCCATTTTAAGCAGTTCATATTTATGAACAAGCATATTTATCTTAGATTCTTTCACTTGATTGGTACCCTCATGAGTAACCTCTAATCTATCCCAAATTTCTTTATAGATATGCAAGAAGATATGCGATTAAACTCATTTGCATCTAAAGAACAATATAAAACATTTATGGCTTTAGCATTTAGCTAAGCCATTTTTTTATCATGCACATCCCATTCCGTTTCCGGTTTGGGAACAACAATATCATCAGTTTTAATAGTGGGTGTGTGAGGTCCATTGACTATGATGCTCCATAAATCATAATCAAGTGCTTGAATAAATATTTTTATTCATGCTTTCCAATAAGTGTAATTAGTGCCATTAAATAGTGGTGGTTATTGGTAGATTGCCCCTCACTCAATATGGAACTCATTTGGGTTGTTATGATCTTTGGCTCAAAACTTTTTAAGGCTTAAAATCAAGAGCACCTACTCTGATACCAATTGTTACCCAGATATAGCAACCCAAGAGGGGGGTGAATTGGGTTTCTCAAAAATTAACTAGACTAATTAGCAAGTATGTGCAATTAAATTTTCTTCATAAATAAACTAAGTGCAGTGCGGTGAAAATAATATGCAAGCAACACAATAAAGAGCACAACCAAACACAAGGATTTATAGTGGTTCGGTGCCAACCTGCACCTACATCCACTCCCAAGAACACCTTGGAAATTCCACTAGCACTATTAGCCTACCTGGCTTGCAAACTTGTTTACGGGCACAAGCAATCAAGCCTTACACACTAGCCCTCCAAGCTAGTCTTCTTGTTTATGGGTACAAGGGACCTTACACACTAGCCCTCCAAGCTAGTCTTCAAGAGGACCTTACACACTAGCCCTCCAAGCTAGTCTTCTTGTTTATGGTACAAGGGGACCTTACACACTAGCCCTCCAAGCTAGTCTTCTTGTTTACAAGCACAAGGGGCCTTACACTCTAGCCTTCCGGGCTAGCACACTTGTTTACGGGCACAAGCAAGCCTTACAAGTTTAAACACAATAATATCAAGATTATACAACAACTCCTAATAATGAGCAGATAAAGCAATAAAATACTTTACAAATATTGAAGAACACTTCTCAAGATGGCTTCTTCCTTTGAGCACACCGGAGCACCAATGAAGCCTTTGATTGAAGCTTGAATGCTCTTCAAAGAATGATTGTTGGAGCTTGAATCACCACACCAAGAAAAAATAAATGCACTTTGGTGGCTTTGAAACAATGAATGTAACTCTCCAATAAACCTCTCTTACAAACAATAAAACTCTCCTTTCAAATGATTCTTTCACAAAGATTTTCAACAAGATTTTTCACACGATTTTTCTCTCTTTTTCTCTTTCTTTTTCTTCTATTTTTCTTCCCTCTTTCTTACTCATGAGTAATCAATCAACAACTCAATATATAGAAGAACAAAAAATATAGCCATTGTACATTACCGTTGTGAAATAGAGAAGATATAGCCGTTGAAAGAGGAAGGAGTCCGGCCAAGAGAAGTTCCAGAAAATCTCGTTCAATAAAAATCGGTGGCAAGCATTAGCGTTGCAAAAAATGAAAACTGGAATTCAACGATGTGAAACAAAGAACCAGCCAAGTGTTTTCAAAATATAGCATTCCATTTGTTAAAACCAGCATTCTAAAAAGTTCAGATAGAGAGCCAGCGAAACACCGACAAAAGCGGCATTCCAATTCTTTAAAATTGGCATTCCAGAATTTGGAATAAGGAGCCAGCCAAACCAATGATAAAAGTGGCATTCCAACTTTTTAAAATTGGCATTCCATAATTTGGAATAAGGAGCCCGAAGCAATGATAAAAGCGGCATTCAACTTTTTAAAATCGGTATTCCATAATTTATCATGCCAAAAAGAAGCCAGCCGTATGGATTTAAAAGTTGGCATTCCATAATGGGAAATTGGTATGCCAAGGAAAAGTTGGCATCCCAACAATTTGAGCCATGAAATCAGCTAGAGAGCTTTTCAAAATTAGTATGCCAAAATCATTCATTAGCATTCCAAAAACAGGTGACAGGGAGCGGCAGAGAGCTTCTCAAAATTGGCATTCTAATTTTTGGAAAGTAGCATCCTAATATAAGTTGGCAGGGAGCTAAGAGTCGTTCTAAAAATTAGCATTCCAATCTTTGAAATGGCAGCAAAAAAGGCTCTTAAACTTCCAATTAAAGGTCATGAAAAAATCTAACAGCCAACACAAATTCTGATCATCAAATAAATACTTGAAAAATAGTTTTAGCACTCAATCAATTCCAAGAAAATATTCACGACACGTAGAGGCTAAATAAAACTTTATAGAATAAAGATTTTATTGCGAGATTGTAAGAATGATTTGTAAAATAATTAAATCCAATTCAAAAATGCAAATATAATTAAACTTGAAAGTCATTTTGTCAAGTGAACCGTCTAAATATAAACACATAAAAATCATTCAGTGATTACGAAATCCAAGTCCTTTGAAAAAATAATTTAATCGCTCCAATCCTTTTGAAAAATAATTTAAATTGCAAAGCATATCTATAAAATTAACACATTACCTTTCATTTTGAATCACAATTTATCTTGGGTTGAAGTAACACCATCTTCTTGATGATTCATCTCAAATTCATTTAACTCAACCACAAGATCATTAGTATCATACTTAATTGTTTTATAGTCATCAAAATCAATATAAGGCAAACAAAGTGAAATACAAGTTTAGTGAAATACAAACTAAATGTGAAGTAAGCATGAAACAACAACATAATTTTAAGTTAAATCCTAAGTACAAGCTAGAACAACTATTAGATTCTAACTACAGAATCCTAAACATATACTAAGATAAATTGATTGGTTGGTTGAGTTGGAATTGGCTTGGATTAGCTTGGCTTGGATCAGCTGGAGCAGCAGGAAGGAAAGGAGACTTTCATATGAATTGATCTTTAGGATTCTCTTTACTTCAGCTAAAATTTCTTCCATTCCTCCCACTTGAGTCTTGCAAAAATCTTCATCAAATTCTCAATCTTGGATGTAGCATTTTCAATGTTCACTTGAACTTTTGCAATGAAATTAGAGTAGATATCAGAGTCATCTACAATTCCTTTAAGTTTGATATACTGCAACTCAGTTTTCAAACTTTCAGCAGACAAATTTATAGAATTTTCCATCTTTTCTACTCTTTCTTCCAAAACATAAATCATATGCTTGATATTTAAGAACTGATCCCTGATATTCTCAATCAATCTTTCTTCTTTTCAACCAAAGTAGATTTCATTACCTCTTTAATTTGCAATAATTGTTCTATGTGAAAAAAAAAAAAAAGGGAAGGTCCAGAAGAAGTTGCCGGTGCTGGTGGAGGTGTTGAAGAAAAACTTGGTCCAGGAGTAAAGGGTCCAGCTGCTGAAGGTCCCTGGACCTTCTCAATAATATCATCATCAACCTCCTTTGCTCTAACTGTCATAGACACATTAGATTGTCCTCTTCTCTGCCATTGACCATTTAACTTCCTGAAGTTTATGCGATGAAGAGTGGAGACGTTGTAGTAGTCAGTGTGCCTTAGCTTTTTCTGTGGCTCATTCTCCAAAATGTTCATACCTTGGCTCTGAAAGATCAGTGTCAAACCATCCCATATGGTAGAGTGAACCTCTTCTTATTCGCAACCTCAGCCATATACCCAATCATCATACCAGCTAGGTTTATAGGCTGTCCAGTAATAACATAATCCATAACAACTACATCTCTTTTAGATATATACTTAAATCTTCAGTTTTGAAAACAAAATTCTACTACAAATATTGTGTAACAGTTCAATTCCAAAGATAACTGATTGGTATGAATTTTTTTTAAATCAATTACCTCTCTCCTAACATTCTTGATAAAGCATCACCTCTTGTGTGGCAGTCATCCCAACAACAGGAATTTTCAACATATTACCCAAAATATCCGAAGTGATATGAACTCTTGTTCCTCTAACATGGCTAACCAATCCATCATCTCCTCTACTTACATTTTTATAAATTCTTTTACTAAAGTAGGGTAAGTGGGCATATCGAGTGAACAAACTCTTTTCCAACCCATATCTTTTAACTATCTCCCAGCATAAAAACTTCAAAGTCAAAGAAGTTAAAATCTACCTTTCTTCCCATTGTTATAGCATTCCCAACTAGAAAATCAACTTGAGGTGAGGGAGGAGTAGGAATTGCACTTGGAGTTGAGAAAAAAAAGGTTGAAGGAGTGCATGATGAAGGCAGCCTCGTCGGATGTCGTACAGAGCATCTCCGGTGGTGACGATGACTCCAATGGTGGAAGCTCGGTGTTTGGAGACCATTGAGATCAAGAGAGTGGAGAATCAAGGATGTTTGGAAGCTTGAGAGAAGTGAAGAGAATTTGGAATAATTTGAGTCGATTTGGCTTGGAGAAGAGTCGGCTCTGCCCTAGATATATCAAATGGGGATCGCTTAGAGTCGGCTCCTACAAAGCAAGGTGTTGGCTCTAAATTGCTAACGCAGTCAAGCCCAAAATAGAGTCAGCTTTGACAGTAGCTAGAGTTGGCTCCATAATAGTTTCAGTAAAAAATAAGAGTTTCAAAGAATCTAAAACTTGTCAAGCCATGATTAAATCTCTAGATAAATTTCCTTAAAATATGTGGAATCATGGAATCAAACATCTAGATGAATTTTCTTAGAAACATAAGAGAGATTTCAAGAAAATTAATTAAAATCTAGATAATCATTCTTAGGGGTTTAAATTTATTCTAATGGATCACAAACTCCTAATTCTCCTCTAAGATAGCAAAATCTCTCTTCACTTAAGAGTTTTGTAAATATATTAGCTAATTGATCATCAGTACACACATAATCAAGACAAACATTATTTTTAGCAATATGTTCTCTAATAAATGGTATCTAATCTATATGTGTTTGATTCTTGAGTGTTGAATATGATTCTTGGTCAAATTTATTGCTCTAGTGTTATCACAACTAATTGGAATCCTATCAAGTGTGATACCATAATCCTTAAGTTGTCACTTAATCCAAAGAATTTGAGCACAACAACTTTCAGTTGCAACATATTCAGCTTTAGCAGTTGATAATGCAATTGAATTTTGCTTTTTGCTAAACCAAAAGATTAAGTTACTATCTAAGAACTGGCATGCGCCACTTGTGCTTTTTCTATCTAATTTATAACCAGTAAAATTAGAATCAAAATATGCAATCAAATTAAATAATGAGTCTCTAGAATACCATAATCCTATTTTTTTGTATCACTTAAGTATCTAAAATTTTTTTATAGCAATTAAGTAAGATTTTCTAGGATCATATTGATATCTAGCACATAAACAAACAACAAACATAATATCAGGTCTACTAGCTATTAAATAAAGTAAAGAATTAATTATACCTCTATAAAGCTTTTGATCTACTTTCTTACCATCTTCATCTTTATCGAGTTTGCATGAAGGACTCATTGGTGTGCTAAGAGGTTTAACAATTTACATACCAAACTTCTTAAGAATTTTCTTTGTATATTTGGTTTAGTTAATAAAAATTTTCTATCTTTCTTGTTTGATTTAAAGTCCAAGAAAGAAATTCAGTTCTTCCATTATGCTCATTTTAAATTCTTTCTGCATTAGCTTTGCAAAATCTTGACAAAGAAGATTGTTAGTAGCACCAAATACTTTGTCATCAACATAAATTTGTATAACTAATAAATTTTTTATTTTCTTTTTAAAAATAGGATTTTATCAATATTTCCTTTAGAAAATTATTTTTAATCAAAAATTTACTAAGTCTATCATATCAAGCTCTAGGTACCTGTTTTAAACCATAAAGTGCTTTGTGTAGTTTAAAAATATGATATGAAAATTTATGATCTTCAAAACCAGGTGATTGTTCAACATAAACTTTCTCATTTATAAAATCATTCAAAAATGCACTTTTACATTCATTTAAAATAAATTAATGTTCATGCAACATAAAAATGCATGTAATAACCTTATGGCTTCTAATCTAACAATTGGCGCAAAGGTTTCATCAAAATTGATATCTTCTTCCTAATTATATCCCTTTGCAACTAGTCTAGCCTTATTTCTAACAACTGTGTCATCTTATCTAACTTATTTCTAAATATCTATTTGGATCTTATAACTGGATAGTCTTTGGGTCTATCAACTAAGGTCCATACCTTATTCCTAGTGAACTGATTCAATTCCTCTTGCATGGCTAACATCCAATAACTATCCTTTTCAGCTTTCTCAAGTATTTTAGGCTCTATATGAGACACAAATGAAAGATGATTATTGATATTTCTCATGGATGATCTAGTTCTTACACCTTAAGATGGATTACCTATAATTAAGTCCTTTGGATGACCATAAGCATATCTCCAATCTCTAGGTAGATCTGTATCACTACGAGTAGTAAAAACATCATCAACCTTAGGTGAGTCATCATCTTTAACTTTAAGTTCATGATCTGAAGATACATCTGATAGAGATATAGACTAAAAGATATGCTTTATGTTATATCTTTACATTTTAATGAGAATTCATTTTGAGCAATGTATGTCATTTACTATATATGTGCATGTGTCTAGTATTTACAAAGAGTATTTGATCTAGTGTGTAGAGTACGGCTTACACACAGAAGACTAGATCATCGGTTCTTTTGGAATACAAGTTTATTGTTCACAGTTTTAGATGGAATTGGACACACCATCAGTAGAACTATAGCATAAATTTTTAGTAGGTCTATCTTGACTACGGGGAATGTTTATTCTAACTATTTTGCTAGTACACTTTGTGTGTATTGAACAGGACCCAGTTGAGTTAATTATTTTATACTGACTTTATAAAATAATTTAAACCTCATGAATATTATGATTACTTATGCTCTTAATCCGAATTCTATTTCTAGACACGTGTATGTAGTGATTATTGCTTTGATTACACATAGAGTGAGATTCTATATGAGTCAATAAACTCAGTGGGTTGGGCAATAACATTATATATATGGTGAATATTAATAGTTGAAGGAAACCACGTCCTGATAAATTGGATTGATGATATCCCCTTGAGGAAGCTTATAAGTTTTGATTGTATCAAATCTTGCAAGTGGATTTTGAATCCGATACATCAAATAAGTTAAGTGGATAGGTCTCAAGGATAATAAAAGCCAATTAAATTATATTGTCAGTAATTAAATTTAATGGTGGATATCTGTAATCTTAACATGGGGAGATAATGAGTATTTAATATTAAAGGCTCAAAAATATAAATTCAAATATGATTAGGAGTACAATTATAATTCTTTAGTGGAATGAATTGTAATTTACGTAATTGAATCCTAACCCGGGTAGGATTGGGAGATTTAATTGCGTAGGAAGTCCTTTTCATATTTGCCTATTGGTCCCTGTTGTAGCCCTATAAATACCCTCTCAGTTGGTTGCTAGGGTTAACATTTTTTGGAGAAAGAAAAACAAGAAATCCTAGGACGGCCAAGAGATCCCACCATCTTGTGAGAGAAAGAAGGTATTTTCGGGAATACGGCGGAAGGCTAAAGGTTGAGGTCGAGCAATCAAATCAAAGTGATCGAAAGTTCAAATTTGAAGGTATGATCTTGTACTATAGATTAGAATGGTAAAAGTTTTTTTTTATATTACTCATATATGCTATAGCCGTGATCTTGGGGGTATTTTGCATTCCCCAACAGTGGTATCAGAGCCACGCTGATACTGTATGTATAATATGGCCATGTTCTCCATTAATCAGAATATGCATGCGTAGGATAGATCGTGCTTGCTGCTAACGTTGTTTTGTAGGTTTCTATCCTGTTATTATGGTCACATGAATGTATGTGTTTTGATTTAATATTACTTAGATCTGTTTTGTATACTCCGGTTTAAGGAGGCGTAGGATCATTGTAATATTTCATAGCATGTATGCTTCAGTTTTTTGAGAGCTTTGTGATTGTAAATACGTAGCATGTGAACTCCTACATGGAGGCATAGGATTTATGTAATCTGTGCGGCTCTGATGGAGGAAGAAGACCTGCTGCAAAAAGCAGGATAGGATTCTGAGGAGAATAGTTGCAGATAGGATTCTAGGATTCTGAGGAGAATCCGTTGCATAGGATTCTGAAGAGAATCCGTTGCATATAGGATTATGAGGAGAATCCGTTGCAGATAGGATTCTGAGGAGAATCCATTGCATGATAGGATTCTGAGGAGAATCCGTTGCAGATAGGATTCTAAGGAGAATCTGTTGCATGATAGGATTCTAAGGAGAATTCGTTGCAGGATCAGGATTCTGAAGAAAAATCCGAAGCGCGAAGGAATCGAAAGGAGCTGATTTCGATCCCCGCTGGGGGCCAGCCCCCAGACCCCCGTATGCAAAGCGGCAAATCATCGAGCAAAGTAGCAATCATGGTGCAACGGGGATCTTCATCTGCATGGAGAATTTTTACCATAATAACAGGGATTTTATTTATCTTGTTTATATTGGTTATGTTGCATACTTGATTGTTTATCCTTTTGTTCTTATATCTATAACTAGGAGAACATGGTTAATTGGATAATACTTACTGTTTTGTTTTGATATATATTCAAAATTCCAAACTAGTGTGAACATGGGCAATTAGAGAGTAAAATTTATTCTCAATTTTAATTTAATTTTTTTAAATTTAAGGGAATTAAGAGTTTTATTTGTTTCATATATGTATATCGATCACTACTATGGGATTTTGAATTTATAAGATAATCAAACACAAGTTTTATAACCCTCAAAATATTGTTTAAATAACTAAGTGGGAGAGGGAATTAATCACATTTAAATCCCATGGTCCATCACTTGTTTATTGGTGAGGTAGTTAATTTCACGTGTTGGCATTAGTGCTTTCCTCCCCATAGGATGAAATTGATTGCCAGCTCACCATGAATAATCCCTAGTAATTGTTAATGTTGGATTACCTCTCCATCTGAGGGATCCACCATGGGACAATGGATCCAGGATTGAGTGATGGTATACACTTAGGTATAAATATTAGTATCCTCCCCATCGGAGTCACTACAAATATTTATATGACCAAATTAGCCAGCTAATTAATTTTACTTGGTATGTTACCTTTTACCTAGATAGTAAAATTAATAGGTTTTATATGTCTAGATAAATGATGAGTAGTAGACGTCCTCCCATCGAGGCATACTATTCAAAATGTACTAGGCTGCTGGGAAATTCTTTTATTATGTAGTGGTTGAGGGGCCCTACTTATAATTTTGAATTTAAAGTTTATTGCTCATTATATCTTATTTGATGTATGAATGATTCTCAGGATTAAAATGTCTTCTTTCAATCCACTTGCTGTGATACTCAAAGAAAACAAATTGACTGGTCCTAATTACATTGATTGGAAAAGAAACCTAGATATAGTGTTAACTGCAGAAGGGTACAAGTATGTGCTCACTCATGTCTGTCCCGCAGAGCCCGGTGAAGGGGCTTCAGATGAGGAGTCCCAAGCTTACCGGAAGTGGATTAAGGCTGATGAGATGGCGCGGTGTTACATGTTGGCATCTATGTCAAATGTTCTGCAACATCAGCATCAATCTATGTCCTCTTCCTATGACATGATGTTCAACCTCAAAGAAATGTTTGGGGATCAGAGTCGTGCGGCTAGGCAGACTGCGATGAAAGAACTGATGAACACTAATATGGTTGAAGGAACTCCTGTCAGGGATCATGTTCTAAAGATGATTAGTCTTCTGAATGAACTGGAGATCCTTGGAGCGGAGATGGATGGGGAAACCCAGGTTGATATCATTCTCCAGTCCCTACCTGCTTCTTTTAAGCAGTTCTGCCTAAATTATACTATGAACAAAATGATTTTTCACTGGCAGAGCTACTTAAAGAACTTCAGGTAGTAGAGAGTTTCATTAAGAAGCCTGCAGTTGCTATGGTTACTGAAAAAGGTTCTTCTTCAAAGTCTCATGCTAAGAAGAAGAAAAAGGTTCAGAAAAAGAAACAGCATCAGGCCCCACAGCCCAATGGGGAAATAAAAAAGAAGGGAAAGTGCTTCGTCTGCAAGCAGCCAGGTCACTGGAAGCAGCAGTGTCCAGTTTGGCTTGCCAGGAAACAGGCTAGAGGTATATCTCATTCACTTGTAGTTGAAACTTGTTTAGTGTATTATCTACCAGTGGCTGGTGTGTAGATACGGGAGCCACTAATCATGTTTGCAATTCTTTGCAGGGGTTCCAGCAGACCCGGTAGCTAAGTGATGGGGAGATTTACATATTTCTGGGAGATGGCACGAGAGTGTCAGTAGTTGCAGTGGGAGATTTTAGCTTTTCTTTTAGTAGAAATAGGATTTTAATATTAAAGGACTATTTTTTTGTACCTTCAATTAGAAGGAATTTAATTTTAGTTTCTAAGTTAGTTGATGATGGATATTCAGTTTATTTTAATGACTCCGTTGTTATTAAGAAAAATAAACATTTTATCTGTTCTGGTACATTGGTGGATGGTCTTTATATTATTAATCATGTTTCTCCTACTGTGCAACTAAATGAAGTGAATAACTATAATAGACATGTAAGAGAAAACATCCTTCTAAAATGAATCAAACTTATCTTTGGCACTTGCGCCTAGGTCATATAAATCTAAGACGGATTTCTAGACTGGTTCAAGATGGACCATTAGGTTCATTGGAAGTAGAGGCACTACCGGTCTGTGAATCTTGCTTAGAAGGAAAAATGACCAAGCGGCCATTCTCGGCCAAAGGCAATAGAGCTAAGGAGATATTAGAATTGGTTCACTCTGATTTGTGTGGCCCAATGAACATCCAAGCTAGAGGTGGTTTTGAGTACTTTGTCACCTTTATTGATGATTACTCAAGATATGGGTATATTTATCTGATGCGCCGTAAGTCTGAATGCTTTGAAAAATTTAAAATTTTTAAGGAAGAAACAGAGAACCGTCATGGTAAAAATATCAAGACACTACGATCCGATCGTGGTGGTGAGTACCTCTTAGGGGAGTTCACATATTACTTATTAGATGCTGGGATTGAATCCCAGTTATCTGCACCTAGTACACCACAGCAGAATGGTGTAGCTGAAAGAAGGAATAGGACTCTTATGGATATTGTTAGATCTATGATGAGTTATTCAGACTTACCTATTTCGTTTTGGGGATATGCATTAGAGACAGCTGCATATATTCTTAACTTGGTACCATCTAAGTCAGTACCTAAGACACCCACAGAACTGTGGACTGGGCGCAAGCCTAGTCTAAGACATGTTCGGGTTTGGGGTTGCCCAGCACATGTACTAAAAGGTAAACCAGATAAGTTGGAATCAAGGACAGATGTATGCTTCTTTGTTGGATATCCTAAAGGAACAAAAGGTGGTTTATTTTATTGTCCTAAGGATCAGAAGGTCGTTGTTAGCACCAATGCCCGATTCTTAGAGGAGGGCTATATTATAGACCACAAACCCAGAAGTAAAATTGCTCTAGAAGAGTTGAGAGGCGATAAAACTAGACTGGCTCCTTTAATACCAATAGTACAAGCGAAACACCACAAGAAAGTGGGTTCCCAAACTTCCCATTAACTCTTCGTAGTGGGAGAAGTATAGTAACACGAACTGACCCTGAACTGGTACAAAAGGATACCATTAATGCACCAGTTTCAGAACCAGTGCAGGTTGATGGAGCACAAGATCAGAGTCAGATCGTATTACTACAAGCACATACAATTAGGTTGTGCCTCGTCGTAGTGGGAAGGTTGTAAATCCACCTGAAGGTATATGTTCCTTGGAGAGTCATATGACAGAATCTCTGATGAACTGGATACTGAACCCAGTAGCTACAATGAAGCATTACAGGATAAAATGCAACTCTTTGGCAAAATGCTATGAAATCAGAGATAGAGTCTATGCACTTTAATCAGGTCTAGGATATTGTAGAACCACCCGAAGGAGTAAAACCCATCAGATGCAAGTGGATCTATAAGAAGAAGAGAGGAGCAGACGGGAAGGTGAAAACCTTCAAGGCTAGGCTAGTTGCAAAAGGTTTTACTCAGAAAGAAGGGATCGACTATGACGAAACCATTTCACCAGTAGCTATGCTTAAGTCTATCCAGATTCTCTTATCCATTGCAGCTCATTTCGATTCGAAGTTTGGCAAATGGATGTCAAGACAGCTTTCCTTAATGGAAATCTTGACGATTGCATTTACATGATGCAACCAGACAGTTTTATGGTAAAAGGCTAGGAGCACTTGGTGTGCAAGCTTAAGAGGTCCATTTATGGACTTAAGCAGGCATCTAGATCTTGGAATACTCGTTTTGATCAAGCTATTAAATCTTATGGTTTTGATCAAAGTCCTGACGAGTCATGTGTGTACAAGAAGCGTGATGGAAAAACTTTGGTGTTTCTGGTGCTATATGTGGATGACATCTTACTTATTGGAAACGATATGGGAGTGTTATCTTCGATCAAGGTATGGTTATCTGGACAATTTGATATGAAGGACTTGGGAGAAGCAAGTCACATCCTAGGGATCAAGCTTTTGCGAGATCGCAAGCAAAGGATGATATGCTTATCTCAAGCCACTTATATCGATAAAATTCTCACCCGATTTGGTATGCATAATTCCAAGAAAGGATTTCTTCCTTTCAGGCATGGAATTTCTCTATCTAAGGATCAGTGTCCTAAGACACCTGAAGAGATAGAAAGTATGAAGGCAGTTCCTTATGCTTCTGCAGTAGGAAGCCTAATGTATGCTATGCTATGTACTAGACCTGATATCAATTTTGCCGTAGGCATAGTTAGCAGATTTCAGTCTAACCCTGGGCGAGAACATTGGACTACAGTAAAACATATAATTAAGTACCTGAAAAGGACTAAAGATTATATGTTAGTTTACCAAGCAGATAGTCTTATGCCTATAGGATATATAGATTCGGACTTCCAATCATATAATGAATCTAGGAAATCAACCTTGGGATATGTGTTCACTTTGGGTGGTGGAGCCATTAGTTGGAGAAGTGTGAAGCAAACTTGTGTTGTTGACTCTACCATGGAAGCTGAGTATGTGGCTGCATCTGAGGCTGCAAAAGAGGCTGTTTGGCTTAGAAAATTTCTTTTGGATCTTAGTGTGATACCTTCAGTGCAATTACCTATTACACTTTATTGTGATAATAGTGGGGCAGTTGCTAATTCGAAGGAACCCAGGACCTATAAGAAAACTAAACACATTGAGCGTAAGTATCACTGATACGTGACATCGTGCAAAGAGGTGACGTGCTGGTGACCAAGGTTACATCTGAGGACAACATGGCAGACCCTTTTACAAAGAGTTTAACTTCGAAAGTTTTTTATAGACATGTAGAGGGGATGGGAGTTAAATGTGTACAAGCATTGCTTTGAGTCTAAGTGGGAGATTGATAGAGATATAGACTAAAAGATATGCTTTATGTTATGTCTTTACATTTTAATGAGAATTCATTTTGAGCAATGTATGCCATTTACTATATGTGCATGTGTCTAGTAGTTACAAAGAGTATTTGATCTAGTGTGTAGAGTACGGCTTACACACAGAAGACTAGATCATCGGTTCTTTTGGAATACAAGTTTATTGTTCACAGTTTTAGATGGAATTGGACACACCATCAGTAGAACTGTAGCACAAATTTTTAGTAGGTCTGTCTTGACTACGGGGAATGGTTTATTCTAACTATTTGTGCTAGTATACTTTGTGTGTATTGAACAGGACCCAGTTGAGTTAATTATTTTATACTGACTTTATAAAATAATTTAAACCTCATGAATATTATGATTACTTATGCTCTTAATCCGAATTCTATTTCTAGACACGTGTATGTAGTGATTATTGCTTTGATTACACATAGAGTGAGATTCTATATGAGTCAATAAACTCAGTGGGTTGGGCAATAACATTATATATGGTGAATATTAATAGTTGAAGGAAACCACGTCCTGATAAATTGGATTGATGATATCCCCTTGAGGAAGCTTATAAGTTTTGATTGTATCAAATCTTGCAAGTGGATTTTGAATCCAATACATCAAATAAGTTAAGTGGATGGGTCTCAAGGATAATAAAAGCTAATTAAATTATATTGTCAGTAATTAAATTTAATTGGTGGATATCTGTAATTAATATGGGGAGATAATGAGTATTTAATATTAAAGGCTCGAAAATATAAATTCAAATATGATTAGGAGTACAATTATAATTCTTTAGTGGAATAAATTGTAATTTACGTAATTGAATCCTAACCCGGGTAGGATTGGGAGATTTAATTGTGTAGGAAGTCCTTTTCATATTTGCCTATTGATCCCTGTTGTAGCCCTATAAATACCCTCTCAGTTGGTTGCTAGGGTTAATGTTTTTTTGGAGAAAGAAAAACAAGAAACCCTAGGACGGCCAAGAGATCCCACCATCTTGTGATAGAAAGAAGGTATTTTCGGGAATACGGCGGAAGGCTAAAGGTTGAGGTCGAGCAATCAAATCAAAGTGATCAAAAGTTCAAATCTGAATGTATGATCTTGTACTCTTAGATTAGAACGGTAAAAGTTTTTTTTTGCATTACTCATATACGCTATAGCCGTGATCTTGGGGGTATTCCGCGTTCCCCAACAACATCAACATTTAATTTTTTTAAAATCTCTTCCAAGTATATTAGTATCTTACTCATCATCTTTCTTTTCCGAACTTGATGCTAAAGACTCATCAAACACTACGTGAATTGACTCTTCTATAATCAAATACTTCTTATTGATCACTCTATATGCTTTGCTAGATGTGGAATAACCTAAGAAAATACATTCATTTAACTTGGCATCAAACTTTTCTAGATTATTTTTTCGATTATTATGAATGAAACATCTATAACCAAATGCATAAAAATAACTAATATTTGGTTTCCTATCATGCCACGGTTCATAGGGAGTTTTCTTAAGGATTGGTCTAATCAAGACTCTATTTAGGATATAACATGTTGTGTTTATAGCTTTCGTCCAGAAATATTTTGGGAGTTGGCTTTCACATAACATGGTACGAGCCATGTCTTTTAGAGTCCTATTTTTTCTTTCTACCATCCTATTTTGTTGATGTGTCCTAGTTGCTAAAAAATTATGATGGATGTCATTTTTAATGCAAAAATCTTCAAACAAATGATTTTTAAATTCAGTTTCATAATCACTTCTAAAAGACACTATGGTAGTGTTTTCTTATTTGTGACTTTCTTAAAAAAATTTAGAAATATCGAGAAAGTCTCATCTTTGTGAGCTAAACATAATATCCAAGTGAATATAGAATAATCATCTACTATCACAAGACCATATTTCTTTCCTCCTAGACTAGTGGTTCTAGTAGGTCCAAAAAGGTCCATGTGTAGTAGCTCGAGTGACCTAGAAGTGAAAACAATATTTTTAGATTTGAAAGAATTTCTAGTTTGTTTTTCAAATTGACATGCATCACAAACTATATTATTTTCAAAATCGAATTTTGGAAGACCTTTAACCAAATTCATTCTAATCAATTTTGAAATCAAGTGTGTGCTTTCATGACCTAATATAAGATTTCATAGCCACCCAATCTCATTTACCTTAGCATTATCAGTAATTAGGCAATGGTTACTTATAGATAAATTATTCAAGTCAATTAAGTATACATTGTCATTTCTATTTCCAACAAAATAATGCTATTGTTAATGGGATTAGACACTGTTCGGATAGATGCTTCAAAGAAAACTTTGAAACCTTTATCGCATAATTGGCTAATGCTAATCAAATTATCTTTAATTTATCTACATATAAAATATTTTCAATAAAGTGGATGGAGTGATCTGAATTTTACCAATGCCCATGATGTGACCTTAACCATTATCTTCAAAGGTCACCACTTTACCTCTTTTAGCTTCAATGGTGATGAATTGATCCTTGTCATCCGTCATGTGTCTTGAGCAGCCGCTATTAAGATACCATTTTTATTTTAATCCTTTGGCTGCAAGACATGCCTGCAAAGCAATCACATCTTATGTTTAGGTATCCAAGCCTTCTTGAGTCCTTTATGGTTAGTAGCAGCAAATATTGTTCCTTTTGAAACCCAAATTATCTTACCTTTATAACCAGCATTTATATAAGAAATCTTATGATTGCAAACATAGGATTTATACCCTTTTTTACCACAATAAAAATAAAAAAATATCTTTTTCAACTAATTTATTTACAAAGAAATTATTAATAAATTTTTGTTTCTTATGTGGTTTGTAATCCAAACCAGCCTTATAAAAAATAGTTCTTTGATTATTCAAAAGTAAATTCAATCTTTTCGAGCTATAAGTAAATTTATCAACAATACTCTTCTATTTTTCAACTTCATTTTTTAAATTTAGATTTTCAACAGAAATCACATTCTTCTCTTTTTCTAAATTTTAGTTTTTTGATTTTATCTTTTCAAATTCAATAACAAATTTATTTTTCTTTTTAAGAAGATTCAGATTTTTTATTTTTAAAACATCATTCTTTGTTCTCAAAACTTTAAAATCATTCATCAATTCATTGAAAACATCATAAAGTTCATCAAATGTAAAATCATACATGGAAGTTTTAGAACTTACCTCTTCTTCTTCATTTATCGTAAGACATATGTTGGCAACTTCTTGTTGTTCATCTTCGGATGAAGATTCATCACTATCACTCCATGTTGCAACATACGATTTCTTCTTCTTTCTAAATCCCTTCTTGAGTTGAGGACATTCAGATCTGAAATGTCTAGGCTTTTTACATTCATAGTAAATCAAGGGATCTTTCTTTTTTTTATCTTTCTTTATCTCCTTTCAACTTGACACCATTTTTTTTTTTTTTGTGAAATGCCTCCTCTTTGCATGAATTTCTTAAACTTTCTTACAAGGAGAGCGGTGTCTTCATCATCTTCATCTTCTTCACTGCTGCCCGTTTTCTTTTCAGCATCTTTAAGTGCAATAGTTCTCTTCTTTTTCACATCTTCTTCTTGATGTTGCTTCATTATGAGTTCATGAGTCATGAGTGATCCAAGAAGCTCCTCCAAAGGTAAGGTATTGAGATCTTTGGCTTCTTGATTACTGTCACTTTAGCTTTCCATGCTCTTGGAAGAGACCTAAGGATTTTTCAAACAAGTTCATAATTATATAGGACTTTTCAAGACTTTTCAATCCATTCACTATATCAGTAAATCTAGTGTACATGCAAGTGATGGACTCATTTTATCCATGTTAAAGAGTTCATATTTATGCATAAGAATGTTAATCTTGGACTCTTTAACTTGGTTAGTACCCTCATGGGTAACTTCCAACCAATCCCATATCTTCTTGCCTGAGATACAAGTGGATATTCTATTAAATTCATTTACATCTAAGGAGCAGTATAGGACATTATGGCCTTGGCATTGAGCTGAGTGTTGGGTTACGGAATGAAAAATCCCAATCTAATTGGAATAAAATTGCAGCGGAAACAAAATAAATTTATAACCCACCAAGAATCACATGCGTTTCATAAAAACCGAAAGAAGGATAAACAAAAATATTACCTTTTGTTATTACCTTTTTCTATTACCTTTTTAATCAGTATGTAATCCTTCTGTTCTTGTGTTGGGTTTTCTCGGATCTTCAAAGGTGCTGCCTTTCAGAAAGACGATCACCCTCTACAAGTATCCACACACGAACGGACACCAAAATGGTTTTGAATGCTAGTTCAACCATTCCATTTTTCACAAAAATGAACCCCTTTTTCAACTCTCTATTTTTCCATCTTTAAGGCAAAAGATATGACGCTTCAAAAGCCCCAATCGACGTGACCTTTTAAATGCCCCAATCGACGTGACCTTTCAAATGCCCCATAGACTCTAAAACGTATATATCGAACATATATACAAGCCTGCTAGGAATTTTGGTTAACTAAGATTTTAATTGATATTTATTTAAAACTCCTTTTAAATAATAACAATTTAAATCCTTTCCTTACAAAATAAGGAATATATATTTTTAACCAAAAAAAATTATGGATTATTTCCTTATCCAATAAGAAAATGTAACAATTTAATTACTTGTCACAATTTAAATTACGAATTTAAATTTTCTCAAAATTAAACTCGAATCTAAATGACAACTAATTATTATTTGTAATTTAAAATAATCTCATCATTTTAAATTATATAGAGAGTAACAAATCGTAACCATTATTGTCCGTTCTTAGTGTGCGACCCTATAGGTTCAATTAACGTTGGCAGTAGGCCTAAATCACATTTTGAACCTACAAGTCATAAGCGGCCTCTAGCAAGACATTATGACTACCCAAGTTAAATGAAAAGCTCATGTTCCGAGACAACCTTAAAGTAGCTATTAACATAATCCTTTTGTCACATGATATCTTGATAGAATATAAGGCATGGATAAAGTCAACCTTATATCTCTCTATCTTTAATTTCTCGAAACCCAATTAGACTGACTAAACAAATGATATTGATCTCCATCAATTCATTTGAGCATGGCCATGCATTTCTCAGTCTCAATCATCGAGGGGCCCAGAGATATCTCTCTTATAATAAGAGGGACAAATTTCATCTTAATCACTCACATCTCACTACATGATTCTTATTATGTTCAATCATAATCTTTATAATCATCCGGTTAAAGACAACGTTTGATTATGTCAAAACATAATATTCCTCATGTTGAGAACTATGGCAATCTCAGGTCTAAGGATTTAATGACACAACTACTAGAGATTAACTTATGACTTTGATCCATGTATTAATCTCAAGGCGGGTCTTGTCCAATATTTGTTCTCAACAAATACATATAAATTTGATTTGTATCTCATACACATATTCATCTCATGAATATCAATCAAATTTCATACTAATCTTAATTTATTGTTATTCCCACAACAATAACCGATTAGGGACATTTAGAATAATTCATAATATTATTCAAGGACATTATTATATAATAAACATGCAAATTATGATAATAGTAAATGTTCATAAATATTCAAAATACCATGTCCATACAATAGGCCTAGGGCACTATTACTAACAATCTCCCACTTGCACTAGGCCCACTCATCAATGTATCTAATACCTATGAACCTAGCATGACGATCATGCTTTGCTTGTGGTAGAGGCTTAGTCAATGGATCAGCAACATTGTCATCTGTTGGAACTCTGCATATTTTTACGTCACCTCTCTCAATGATTTCTCGAATGAGATGATAACGCCTAAGAATGTGTTTGGATCGCTGATGTGACCTAGGTTCTTTTGCTTGTGCGATAGCACCATTATTGTCACAATAAACATCAACAGGATTTGTGATGCTAGGAACCACTCCAAGGTCAGTAATGAACTTCTTGATCCAAACTGCTTCCTTTGCTGCATCAGATGCTGCTATGTATTCAGCTTCAGTTGTAGAATCAGCAACAGTGCTTTGCTTCGAACTCTTCCAGCTAACAGCACCACCATTTAAACAAAACACATATCCTGACTGCGATCGGAAATCATCTTTGTCAGATTGAAAGCTTGCATCTGTGTAACCACTTACAACTAGATCATCTTCCAATCCGCCATACACCAAGAACATATCTTTAGATCTTCTCAGATACTTAAGAATGTTCTTGACCGCCGTCCAGTGACTCTCACCGGGATCTGACTGGTATCTACTCGTTATGCTTAAAGCATAAGAGACATCTGGTCTAGTGCACAACATAGCATACATGATAGATCCTATTGCTGAAGCATAAGGAATCTTACTCATGCGCTCTCGCTCATCTTTTGTGTTAGGACACTGAGATTTGCTAAGTGTAATACCATGAGACATAGGCAAGTATCCTCTCTTGGAATCTTGCATACTGAACCTTTTCAGTACCTTGTCTATGTAAGTACTTTGACTTAGACCAATCAGCCTCTTAGATCTATCTCTATAGATCTTTATCCCTAGGATATAGGCAGTTTCACCTAAGTCTTTCATTGAGAAACATTTCCCTAACCAAGACTTGACACTCTGCAAGGTAGGGATATCATTCCCAATGAGTAAAATGTCATCAACATATAGGACCAGAAATACAATGGCGCTCCCACTAACTTTCTTGTAAACACAAGGTTCATCTTCATTTTTGATAAATCCAAACTCTTTGACTGATTCATCAAAACGAAGATTCCAACTCCGAGAAGCCTGCTTCAAACCATAAATGGATCTTTGAAGCTTGCATACTTTACTAGAATTCTCAGGTTGTACAAAACCCTCAGGTTGTGTCATGTACACATCCTCAAGTAAGTTTCCATTAAGAAACGCTGTTTTAACATCATTTGCCAAATCTCATAGTCATAATATGCAGCAATGGCAATAAGAATTCTAATAGACTTAAGCATGGCTACAGGTGAAAAAGTTTCATCATAGTCTATACCATGAGTTTGTTTGAAACCTTTTGCAACTAGCCTTGCTTTGTAAGTATGCACTTTACCATCCATGTCAGTTTTCTTTTTGAAAACCCATTTGCACCCAATAGTCTTTGTACCTTCAGGTGGCTCAATCAAGGTCCATACCTGATTATCATACATGGATTGGATTTCAGACTTCATGGCCTCTAACCATTTCTCAGAGTCTGGATCTAACATAGCCTCTTGATAGGTAGTAGGTTCATTTTGATCCACTAACAATACATCATGATTATCAGTCACAAGAAATCCATATCTCTCGGGCTCATGACGTATCCTATCAGATCTACGTAACTTTTGTGCTACAGGTGGTGTGTCAACAGTGGTTTGTTGACTTTGAGCATCCACAGGCGGTTCAATGTTATCTTGTGGTTCTCGAATCTCTTCGATTTGTACCTTGCTCCCACTGTTCCTTTAGAAATAAATTCCCTTTCTAGAAAGACACCATTCCGAGCAACAAACACTTTGTTCTCAATGGGATTGTAAAAGTAGTATCCTTTAGTCTCTTTAGGATATCCCACAAAAAAACATTTATCAGACTTGGGTTCCAGCTTATTTGAAACTTGACGTTTTACATAAGCTTCACAACCCCAAATCTTAAGAAAAGACAAACTGGGCTTTTTACCATTCCACATCTCATATGGCGTCTTTTCAACCGCTTTGGTTGGAACTCGATTTAGTGTGAACGCAGCTGTGGCAAGTGCATAACCCCAAAAGGTAAGTGGAAGATCTGTTGGACTCATCATAGATCGAACCATATCTAATAAGGTTCGATTCCTTCTTTCAGACACACCATTCCATTGCGGTGTTCCAGGAGGAGTTAGCTGTGGAATGATTCCACAACTTCTAAGATGGTCATAAAAATCTTGGCTCAAATATTCTCCACCTCGATCAGATCGAAGTGCCTTGATTGTCTTGCCAAGTTGGTTTTGTACTTCATATTGAAAAGATTTAAACATTTCAAATGATTCAGATTTGTGTCTCATCAAGTAGACATAACCATATCTACTGAAGTCATCAGTAAATGTAATGAAGTACTTGTAACCTCCTATGGCTTCTGAACTTAATGGTCCACATACATCTGTATGTATTAGGCCCAATAATTCATTGGCCCTTTCACTGTGTCCAGTAAAGGGATCCTTTGTCATCTTACCCAATAGACAAGATTCACATGTATCATATGATTCAAAATCAAATGAGTTCAAAAGTCCATCTTGATGGAGTTTTGATATGCGTTTCTCATTTATATGGCCAAGGCGACAATGCCAAAGATAGGTTGAATTTAAGTCATTGGACTTAACTTTCTTAGTAGTTATGTTATAGACAGAAGAATTGTTGGATTTTTGAAGATTCAAAACATAAAGACCATCTAGTAATTCGGCATTTGCATAGAACATGTCTTTATGATAAATGGAGCAATTATTATTCTCAATAATAAAAGAAAAACCATCATTATCCAAACAAGAAACTGAAATAATATTCCTACACATTGTAGGAACATAATAGCAATTGTTCAAAACTAACAAAAGCCCACTGGGCAAAGAAAGTTCATAACTTCCTACAGCTAAAGCAGCAACTTTTGCTCCATTGCCTACTCGAAGATCAACTTCGCCCTTCTTCAGTTGTCTACTCCTTTTGAGCCCCTGCACATTTGTGCAAATGTGAGATCCACATCCAGTATCTAATACCCAGGAACTAGAAGGAGAGAAATTAATCTCTATAACATAAATACCTGAAGAACCGGTCTCACCAGTCTTCTTCTTCTTCTTTAGATCCTCCAAATACAGCTTGCAGTTTCTCTTCCAATGACCAGGTTCATTGCAAAAGAAACAGACACCCTCCTTTGGGGCTTTAGCCTTGGGTTTAGGATTGGGCTTGGGTTGAGCATTGGACTTTCCAGCCCTTCCCTTACCCTTTCCTTTTCTTTTCTTCATAAGGCCCTTTCCCTTTTGAACCATCAGAATATGGCCAGGCTTGGACTTAATATTCTGTTCAGCAGTTTTAAGCATCGTATGCAGCTCAGAAATTGATTTGTCCATTTCATTCATGTTATAGTTCATGATAAACTGATCATAACTATCAGGAAGTGAATTTAGGATCAAATCTGTTGCCAACTCTTGGCTCATTGGAAATCCAAGCCTATCAAGGTGCTCAATATAGCCTTTCATTTTCAACACATGAGCGCTAACTGAAGCACCCTCAGCCATTTTACAAGAGTGCAATGCCTTGGTAGTATCATACCTTTCTTGCCTTGCTTGTTGCTGGAACATTTCCTTTAGATTGACAATCATATCATAAGTTTCCATGTTTTCCAAATCTTTCTGAAGTTCAGAACTCATGGTAGCTAGCATCAAGCATGCAACATCAATAGAGTCATTATGATGCTTCTCATAAGCATTCTTTTCAGCTCTAGAAGCATTATCGGCTGGTTCTTCAGGGTGAGGTTGATCCAGGACATAAAGCTTCCTTTCTTGTTTGAGAACAATTCTCAAATTTTGAAACCAGTCAAGGAAATTAGTCCCAGTAAGTTTGTCCTTCGCAAGGATTGATCGCAGTGACATAGTAGAATTGTTATCATTGTTGGCCATCTACAATAAATGCAAAGTTCGTTAAGTATTTTGATTATGAAAAACTCCCACTAAATTAACAACCCTCAATGATAAAATCATATTAATTTAGTGAGCTAAGATCCATATTTATACTCAACTTTAAGTCAGCTTTGGCATGACGCTTAAAATTAAGTTTTTTAGGTAGGTAACTCTTACCAATTGCAACTCATGCAACTCTTAGAAATTTATGGGATTATGACATCATATGTCTCGGCATGTTTAAATCCCATCTCATGCCATTAGGCCCAAAACCGTTTTGATAACCTAATTAAGTTAAACCATTTTTAAACATATGGGTAGCACCATTACCCATCTTGCCTCACTAATGTAACCCAATGTACTTCTACTTTGGTAGAACCCACATTAAGGTGATAAAAGCCTTGACAAGTGTTCAAATATGGATGGCATGTCAACTTAAGATTTTATGTGAGGGATCTAGATAGATTAACAGATCTCATCATGCATTTAGTATCACATACTCATTGATATCATACATAGCATCACATACTTATGAAACATCATACATAGCATCTCATACATGTATATAATAAACATGTCATAGTATGACCTTATCAAGATTGATCTTCATAAGCCAATATGAAGATCAATGGTCAATCCTAGGTAATAATGAGCAACACCATAATGTCTACTTGACCATCATCATGTGCATAGACACCTAGCTCCTCTATCACCATGGTTGGATTGCAGGATTTTAAATGGTTTGCTTTGTCTTCTTGCTTTATTACAATAAATAAACAAATACTACTAAAAGTAAAAGAAAAATTATAATGAAACAAAATAGCACGCAGGCCATATATATGATAATTACAACCCTTGTAAAAGAATAATAAAAACCTGCCAATCATATTGGTCACAAGGCCATACCATGCACCATACAAAGCAAAGCAACACACCATGCAAAATATATCATGTTATCATATAGCATATACATATTGCATTAAAGAAAATAGGCGTGTTTTAAAACCAATTAAATTTACAAGGCGCTCTGATTAGGTAGTACTGCGGTTCCTAAAATTTGGAGATACAATAAAGTTTCATCCTAAAATTTGATTTTATTGATCTCATCAATAAATTTAAGGCTCACATCCGCACCACCATAAACAGCAATTGATAAATCCTTATTGATATGTGAATTCAGTTCATGTATTAATCTAATTAAGACATCACCGAAATCATATATCAAGATATTAAACACTTTAATTGCAATATCCCATTCGGATTTTTAATCATATTAACGAATCCTTACAGGAAACAGATTCATCAATTAACACCTTAGAAAACCTATTATCTATGTCGTTCGTGCAAACACTAATATCATATATATATACAAGAACGCAAACCATGCCAAGATCATATACATCTCATACATACAATCAAACATGGCAGTTTTGATTTTTATGAAAACGCAAGAGGCTCTGATACCACTGTTGGGTTACGGAATGAAAAATCCCAATCTAATTGGAATAAAATTGCAGCGGAAACAAAATAAATTTATAACCCACCAAGAATCACATGCGTTTCATAAAAACCGAAAGAAGGATAAACAAAAATATTACCTTTTGTTATTACCTTTTTATTACCTTTTAATCAGTATGTAATCCTTCTGTTCTTGTGTTGGGTTTTCTCGGATCTTCAAAGGTGCTGCCTTTCAGAAAGACGATCACCCTCTACAAGTATCCACACACGAACGGACACCAAAATGGTTTTGAATGCTAGTTCAACCATTCCATTTTTCACAAAAATGAACCCTTTTTCAACTCTCTATTTTTCCATCTTTAAGGCAAAAGATATGACGCTTCAAAAGCCCCAATCGACGTGACCTTTTAAATGCCCCAATCGACGTGACCTTTCAAATGCCCCAATCGACGTGACCTTTCAAATGCGTTACCTTTCAAATGCCCCAGACTCTAAAACGTATATATCGAACATATATACAAGCCTGCTAGGAATTTTGGTTAACTAAGATTTTAATTGATATTTATTTAAAACTCCTTTTAAATAATAACAATTTAAATCCTTTCCTTACAAAATAAGGAATATATATTTTTAACCAAAAAAAACTTTATGGATTATTTCCTTATCCAATAAGAAAATGTAACAATTTAATTACTTGTCACAATTTAAATTACGAATTTAAATTTTCTCAAAATTAAACTCGAATCTAAATGACAACTAATTATTATTTGTAATTTAAAATAATCTCATCATTTTAAATTATATAGAGAGTAACAAATCGTAACCATTATTGTCCGTTCTTAGTGTGCGACCCTATAGGTTCAATTAACGTTGGCAGTAGGCCTAAATCACATTTTGAACCTACAAGTCATAAGCGGCCTCTAGCAAGACATTATGACTACCCAAGTTAAATGAAAAGCTCATGTTCCGAGACAACCTTAAAGTAGCTATTAACATAATCCTTTTGTCACATGATATCTTGATAGAATATAAGGCATGGATAAAGTCAACCTTATATCTCTCTATCTTTAATTTCTCGAAACCCAATTAGACTGACTAAACAAATGATATTGATCTCCATCAATTCATTTGAGCATGGCCATGCATTTCTCAGTCTCAATCATCGAGGGGCCCAGAGATATCTCTCTTATAATAAGAGGGACAAATTCATCTTAATCACTCACATCTCACTACATGATTCTTATTATGTTCAATCATAATCTTTATAATCATCCGGTTAAAGACAACGTTTGATTATGTCAAAACATAATATTCCTCATGTTGAGAACTATGGCAATCTCAGGTCTAAGGATTTAATGACACAACTACTAGAGATTAACTTATGACTTTGATCCATGTATTAATCTCAAGGCGGGTCTTGTCCAATATTTGTTCTCAACAAATACATATAAGTTTGATTTGTATCTCATACACATATTCATCTCATGAATATCAATCAAATTTCATACTAATCTTAATTTATTGTTATTCCCACAATAATAACCGATTAGGGACATTTAGAATAATTCATAATATTATTCAAGGACATTATTATATAATAAACATGCAAATTATGATAATAGTAAATGTTCATAAATATTCAAAATACCATGTCCATACAATAGGCCTAGGGCACTATTACTAACACTGAGCCATTTTTTGATTATTTTCATTCCAATCCCTTTCGAGTTTAGAAACAATGGATCCATCAACTATGTGTGTGGGAGTGCTAGGACCATTGATAATGATACTCCATAAATCATAGTCTAAAGTTTGAATGAATATCCTTATTCTAGCTTTCCAATATGAATAGTTAATGCCATTAAATAAAGGTGGACGATTTGTGGATTGTCCCTTAGAAAAAGAAGAACTAGCTTGAGCTATCATTTGGATCTTTAGCTCTTGATTGTTAGATCAAAGAAGGATGAGCATAAGTTCTGATACTAATTGTTGGCCCAGATGACAATCCAAGAGGAGGGGATGAATTAGGTTCTTAAAAAATTTTGGCGCTTAAAAATAATTTTACAAGTGATAGTGCACAGGGATAAATGCAATAGGTGTGGTGCTAAGAATGCAAAGCAGAATATAAGGATAGAGTAGAGAGAAAAAGAGATAAGCACGATAAACACAAAAATTTATAGTGGTTCGGTGTTAGCTATACCTACATCACTCCCAAGTAACTCTTGGGCCCATACTATAATCAACCTGATTACAGCCGAGTTATTTTATAAGCTCACAATTCAAACTTGTTTTAACAATGGAATCACAACGAACCCAGTCGATTTTTACAGGTTCACCAGCATACAACCTATCACAAGCTACCCTAGCTTGCACGAGGCTAATCTGCCTTATTTGATTCAATCACCTGATTGAATTAGTAACCAAATATAATAAAAGTAAGGTTACAGCAGATAGAAAGCTCCTTAAATGAGCAAATAAGCAATATGACTAAGATATAAATAGAAGAGCCTGATTTAGAAGATTTCTGAAGTTGGGCTTTTCATCTTTTTTTCTTTTCCTCTTGGATGATCTTTCTTAAGATAGGATCAAAGCTTTGAAAGATTCGTTGATGTAGAGGATGTTGAAGAACTAGGGCTCTTTGCTTTTCCTTTTTGATTTGATGAAAATTCTTCAAAGTTGACTTTTCAATGCTTTGGATTTCTTTGAACTCTTTTTCGAACACTTGGGATTTCAAATCTAAACTTTTTTTCTTTGATTTTTAATTTTTTCTCTTCTCTATTCTTGTTTTTTCAAACAATCGAAAGCTTCCTTTTATAATTTTCTCTTAATCCATTTTTAGATAAAAACTAGCCATTAAATGTACTTATGGATGTGTTTAGCACAAAAGAGAAAAGAGTCGTTGAGGTATATTGAAAAAAAGAAAACTTCTGGAGTCGTCTCTGATACATCTGAAATTCGCAAGAAAGAGTCGTTGAGGTGTATTAAAAAAAAGATAACTTCTGGAGTCATCTCTGATACATCTGAAATTTGCCTATGACAGATTAGAGTCGGCTCTAATCTGGCCTAGAGCCAACTCTAAGTCAGGATGCTCAAAATAGCAATATCCATCTGTCGCGAAGTCGGCTCTAACTTTTCGTGGGGTCGACACATCGTGTGTTTGAGTTGGCTTTAACAAATGCGGGAGTCAACTCTAATTGTGCTCTGAAAAACTAGTCTTTGTTTGTCAATTAGAGTCGGCTCTAATTCTCTATAGGAGTCGGCTCTAATTTAATGCAAAATGAGGTTCTCTATTTTTCGATTAGAATTGGCTCTAATCTCTGCAGGAGTCAGCTCTAATCCATGCCGAAAGTACTAAACTGTTCCGATACGCTCCAGAGTCGGCTCTAATCCTTCTAGAGTCGGCTTTAATGTCTGAAACTTGATACTTGACACTAGAATTGGATTCAAACTTAATTTTCTTGGATTTTGATTAATTAAACACTTTAAATTTCTGAAACACTTAATCAAAATCATTAGCAACACAAGAGATATACTCATATGAATTTTGTTATTCATCAAAATCAATAATTGGATCAACAATATCCTCAACAAAGACAAAGTTGATTCAACAAATGGGTTGTTTTCTTTAAAAAAATGCTTATGTGAAGCTCTTCAACGTAACTATCACAACATCTTAAATGGAATTAATTTATATTATCTACTATAATGCATAGTTCAAATTTTTGAGTTGACAGCTAGACTTCAAAAATTGAGAAAGTTACTTTATTTTGTAAGGCACATATATACAAATTTCTAATAAGAATACTTACCATATTGAAAGCTACGGCTAGGTGGGTAATTATGAAGAAAATATTATAGTTGAGTATCCATGACTTTAGAAATATAGCAGCAAATCCAATAGGAATATATATGGAATGGATAAAAGCATTAACAAGAATTGATGTAATCTTTAAAAAAATCAATAAGGAAACTCCATACAGATAATTTAAGTAGAAAATGTTGTGTTTAAGGTTTTCAATTAGAACAATAATCATGAAAAAGATGTGCCTTACCATCTAAAAATATAAAAAATGCAACCACCATTGCTAGATTGAACAAGATGAAGAAGTCAATAATATGCCCCATCATTTACGATTGGGTTTTCATTTTTTTTTCTCCAAGTGTGAAGCTAGCATCTTCAACAAATTAATATTATGAAATACATACATACATACATATATGGTTAGAAAAATGAAATTGCAAAAAATCAAGTGCAATTATAGATAAGTTCTATTGTATAAAAAATATTAAATTTCACGGTCTTGAAAAAAAGTGAAGACCAAAGATGTCAAACGAGTTGAGCTAGCTCAAACCTGATATGACATAACTGCTACAATAATCATATCGGGCCTAGCATGGCCCACCAGTCGGCCTTTTCTAAGATTTGTAGACTGTGCTGATATGTGACTTATCGTAAGCTGGCAAGAAGACGAACATAGCATGGCTTGTAGCCATATTGGGCCGTGGCACGCGCGCCCGCACGGGCGCGCGGCCAATGCCGCACCTCGGTGCGCGGCTTCATACACCGGGGGCGGTGCAGGAAGAGTTTTCCCTTGTGGCACTAGGACGATCGCATAGGCTAGCCTGTGAAACAGCCCGTTGGGCCAACTTGTTAGGCCCAACACATCGAGCTCGGCATGATTGGCTTGCTAGTCTGGCATGCGGACCCAACATGCAAGATTTGTCACGCGATAACACATAAAGGTCCATTGGGCCAGCATGCCAAGGATGGCTCGCTGGGCATGCGCCTAGTCTAATTAGAATTTTTTCTATTTTACCCCCTTCAACAGCCATAAAACGATCAGTTTAGGGTTGTTTCCAATCAATTCCTATTTATCCCTTTTCAACTGCCAATAAAAGGTTAGTTTTCAAGAGTATTTTAGTCTTCTGCTTAAAAGACATTTACCCTTCCTACAATAGCTATAAAATGGCTAGTTTTTAAGGTTATTTGGATTATGTAAAAGCCCTCCAATATTATAAATGGCCTTCAACCTTTCTACCTCAACATATACCAAATCACAAGCTCTCTAAAATTCTTTTAAGCCCTTCTCATCTTCCTAAAAGCTTTCTAATCTTTGTAAACTTTTTTAATCTCTCTATCTCCAGTTAGCTACCCTAATCTCTTTATCTACTCTCTACTCTCTATCCTCTATAATCAACTATATCTAGTGTTGGTAGCTTTTTCCCACCCATGGTTAAGAGTTTTTTGACTTTAGCACTAACACGAGGGAGTATGGGCATACCAATCGTAGACTAAAGCTGTGTCCATAAATCCACTATGGCCTTCGGTGTTATGTCAATCATTAGGTCCAAAGCTAAATCCAGGACCTCCAAAATGTAGCCACACTTTGACATTAAGAAAATCACGAGTGAAGAGCTCTGCACTTTCAATAAGTCCATAAAAAAAAAAAAAAAAAACTAAAACTATGACACTTAAGAGAACTAATCATCTGGTTGAGTATTAGAAGAAGCATGAGAATGCAACTCATGATGCCACCCAATCTCAAATTAGACTGGGATAAGGAGGCGAGTTAAGAAAAATTTTCTTATTTTTAGGAATTAAATAGAATATTTTAAAGTATTTCTAGAAATATGTACTTCTAAATTTGATTATTTTAAATAATATTTTGATTATAGAAAAATATATTTTATATTTTTAAATTTTGATAATAGAATAGCATTTACATATGATATTTGGATGACCACCGCAAAATTATATTATATTTATTTACTATATATTTTATTGATTATGATCAAATTATACAAAAAGAAATATTAGTTTTAAATTAATTAGACATCCACACAATACCAATACCATTTCTACTCATATTATTCAAACAATATGTGAGTACTATATACATGATATTTTTTCAATTAGTTTAAATAATGTTTTTAATAATAATTTTGTTATTTAATTACTCAAGTTACATCTACATCCCATGTTAGATAAAAAATTTTATTTCATATTAAAAGTGCATATCACAATATAAATTTAATTATATAAAATAATTTAAAAGTTATTGAATCATATATGAATAAAGTTCGATCGATATGTCAGTAAATATATATAATCCTCAAAAGTTAGATATGTCATTAAAAATATATAATCCTCAAAAAGTTAGAAGATAAGAATTAAAAGCTTTATCTATTGCTCATGATTAAAATATAAATATTTTTTATCAAAAATAAAACATATATAAAAATTCTCTATATTTAAAATTATAATTATATTTTAATATAAAGATATTATTATTATATTTTATAATATTTATTTTTTCTGTTGATGAGGGGTAAAATCGTCATTGCATTATTGGTAGCTCACATCGGCGATGGGGTCACGCCCAATCCAAACACTCTATTTACCAGCTGGTCAGCTGGCGTGATATTCTAGCGACAAGGTCAAATCAGCTTTGATAAAGTCGGATCACCCTGACAACTCGGACCACCTTTATACTTCGGCCATCTGAGCAGAGCTATCCTTATTCCTCGGTAACCCGAGCTATTCCTATGATTTGGCCATTCGAGCCAAGCTATCTTTAATCCTCGGTAACCCGAGCTATCCCTATGCTTCGGCCGTCCGAGCCGAGCTATCCTTATCCCCCGATAACTCAAGCTATCCTTATACTTTGGTCGTCCGAGTCCAGCTATTCCTCGATCATTCAAGCCGATCCATTTTACACTTCGAAAAACCAAGCTATTCCTCATCCAGGCCAACCGCGACATTCAAAATACCTCTACGGAATCCGGCACGGGAGAGCTCAAATCCACTATAGCTGAATAAGATTCCAGGCAGCGAATCATGCCAGAAGTGGCCTAAGATATGCAAGAGTGGCCTAGGATCTGCAAGAGTGATCTAGGATCTACGAGATTAGCCTAGGTCTGATCATCGAGCCTCAAGGCATCAGCCAGCTCTCCCAGCCGTCGATCCTCTAACTGACAAGATACGGACCCTACCGACCTCATAACAAACTTGATTCGAATCCTAACAGTTTTCAGACTCATCCAGGGCACGTCCAAGAAATCGGGTGATCGCCTATAAATACCAGAGCATTCCAACCTCTTAGGTACGCACGTAAACTCTGAGATAACCCCTTATGCATTCATTTCACTCACTGAATCTCATACTCCATACTCCATTAGAGCTTTCACAGAGCCTGGAGGAGCATCTTTCTCTGTGAGAGTCTTCTCCTCACATCTACTTGTTGTGAATCTCCACTGACTTGAGTGTCGGAGGGTCCTCCGCAGAGGGCAACCCTCACAGCACCCTCTACGTGCGAATTGTCTTACAGGTTCCACCTCAAGGCGATGAGATCGACGTCCAAATTAGGAGTCAGAAGCGCACCCGAGTCAGAGAACGAAAATCTGCGGCAACAAATTGGTGCTAGAGGAAGGACCTTAAGTCCCATAAACTTGTGATCTAGGAGACAAGACTCAAGAACCAGAGAAAAGCATCCTCTAATGGCCAATCGGAAGAGAGCCACATCTAAAGGTCAAGACCAGGCCACCTCTCAACGGCCTAATCTGATTAGCGATGCAGTACCTCCGCTACCACCGCCAGCTGAAACTCCTTCACCGCCAGCAACGGCAGTAACCCTGAACCAGTTCGCCACTCTGGTTCAACAAGTCCAAGCGTTGACCTAGTTGGTCTAGAGATTCCAAGCGATCCCTGGAGCTGCTATCCCTGCCTCTTAGCCCCATGAGGAGGCCGCTGCCCCTACCCCGCCAGCGATTTCTTCTTCTGACCCGCCTGGAGTGGTGGACCGTGGTCACCAGCC
The DNA here is from genome assembly GCA_900491605.1 of Calamus simplicifolius. Lineage (NCBI taxonomy): Eukaryota > Viridiplantae > Streptophyta > Magnoliopsida > Arecales > Arecaceae > Calamus > Calamus simplicifolius. Next base: position 2,272,153 of record UESW01004160.1, read on the forward strand.
CGCAAAGGTGAAGCCGGCACTGCAACGAGCTGGAGGGAAGAGCCCGCTTAGATCCAGGCAGGTTCGCTCCCTCTCCCTGGTGTCTTCCCAGGATTTGATGCCGTGGCCATCTTCTCCTCGAACGATCCCTCATACCACTCTGGATGAAGAGATCAGACAGCAGATGAAAGAAATGCGGCAAGAGTGGCGCCGGGAGTTGGACGCCGCCAGACAAGCTCCTCCATCCCAGCCGAAAGCGGAGCAGGGCATCCCCATCTTCGAGAGGATCATGAGGGAAGTGATTCCCCCTCATGTCAAGCTCCCCACCATCGAGCCGTATCATGGATCCACCGATCCCGACGTGTTGGCCCAGATGACAACCCAAGAGGGGGGGGGGGTGAATTGGGTTCTTTAAAAAATTTAGCCTTTTTAAAATAGTTTGCTTAAGAAGAATGAAAGCAAATGCAATGTAAATACAAAGTGCAGTGAATAAAACAGAGATAGAGATAGAGTCAATGGAAGCACGGCAAACACAAAGATTTTATAGTGGTTCGGTGTATCCAACACCTACGTCCACTCCCAAGATTCACTTGGGTCCACACTATAATCTTCCTTGATTACAGCCGAGTTGTTTTACAAGCTCACAACTCAAACTTGTTGTTTTCCCGGGATCACAACGAACCCAGCTGGTTTTCCGGGCTCACCAGCACAAAAACCCTAACACAAGCTATACCAAGCTTGTACCGAGGTAAGACTACCTCCACTAGTTCAATCCCCCAGATTGAACTAGACACAAATAATAGAAATATTATTTTTCAATTACACAGCTCCTCAATGAGCAGATAATCAAATAAAAGAACAAAGTTTAGAAAAGCCTGATTTGCAGTTGGTTGGCTTTTGAGCTTTTCTTCTTTTCTTCTTTTCCTCAACTCCTTTGAAGTGTAGAATCGGGCCTCAGCTCGGATTCTTCACGGACTGAACGTTGGAGTTGATTTGAGCTTTTTCTTCTTTCTTTGAATGTTGAAAATCTCTTGAGTTGCTCTTGAATAGCTCTTGGATTTTCTTCTGAAGCTTTCTTGGATTGTTGAACTTGAGCACAGACGAAGCTTCCTTTGATTTCACACTTTTTCTTTCACTCTATTTTTGAATCTTGGATTTTTTCAAATGATGCTCTGTTTTTTGATTTTTTTTTCTCTCTTGATGTGTATATCTCTCTATTTGTATATCTTTGATTTGAAAACGGCTTCTCTATTTATAGATTCTGCAAAAATATAGCCGTTAGAAACAAAGAAATATAGCCGTTAATTAAAAATCTTACCGTTGACGCTGAGTTGGCATTCAGAAAAATCACGCCCAGATTTGTTGGAGTCGACTCCTGCTTTCCGCGAGTCGGCTCGAAGACGCGATACCAAAAATAGAAATATTCAGAAAGTCAAAGGGTCGACTCATCGAAAATAAGGTGTCGACTCCTGACAGTCGGGGGTCGACTCATGAAAAGTTAGGGGTCGACTCGCGAAGTGCTCAGAAAAATTTCTCTGGTGTCTGAGCGGAGTCGACTCACACAGTCATGGAGTCGGCTCGACAGAATCGGGGGTCGACTCTTGAAATCACAGGGGTCGACTCGAGAAAATCAGGAATCTCTGTATACTGAGTGGAGTCGACTCTGAAACTCTAGAGTCGGCTCCGGAACGTATCAAAAATCAGAGAATTTTCTGATTGACTTGAAATTCGTTCCAGATTCATTTTAAATCAATTTTTTGACTTGAATATAATAAAATTGTCATTAGGAATCAATTCAAGAAATGTTCCAAAAACTCATTGATTGAATATGAAGTATAAAAATTTCTTTTTGAAAGCTTAAACATGGAGCTTGAAGTTACTTTCAAATTGATTAAAGTCATACTTAACATACTCATTGATTGTTCTAAATAAATTCATTGCTCATGTAAATAAACTCATTGCATCTTTTAATATACTCATGGCTTTTGGTAATCATCAAAATCAATAAGATTGGGGCAATAATTTCTCAACAATCTCCCCAACAATCTCCCCTTTTTGATGATGACAAAAACATTGAGTATATGCATGATTGATTAAAGAATTTATTTTATTTATAGTTAGGCTTAGGCTCCCCCTGAATGAGGTAGCTCCCCCTATGAAACTCAAATAAATATCCCATTCATTCAATGATTTATTATATGCATGTATAATATCATTCGATTAATTAATTTCTCCCCCATGCATATATAGTTATAAAACTCTCCCCCTTTTTGTTATCAACAAAAAGGTAGAGATGCAACAAATATAATCATTCATTCAAGATATGTTTTAACAAAATCTGAGATTCATTTATAATAGGAGAAGTACATTAAACTCAGATTAC
>UESW01004160.1:2278284-2416986 GCA_900491605.1 Calamus simplicifolius
AGAAAGATGATTTGGGTTCCCAAAGGAACAATATTTAATGCATCTAACCATGAAGGACCCAAGAAGGCTTGGGTACCTAAAATTAAGACATGAATGTTTTGCAGAGTGTCTTGCAGCCATCAGACTGAAAAGAAAATGGTACCTGGATAGTGGTTGCTCAAGACACATGACGGGTGACAAAGATCAATTCATCACCCTTGAATCAAAAAGAGGTGGAGTAGTTACTTTTGGTGATAATGGTCAATGCCATATCATGGGTATTGGTAAGATTCAAATTACTACATCTACTCATATTGATAATGTTTTATATGTCGATGGACTTAAACATAATTTGATAAGTATTAGCCAACTATGTGACAAAGGTTTCAAAGTTTCCTTTGAAGCTTATGTTTGCACTGTTACTAATCCCATTGATAACAGCATTATTCTTGTTGGTAAACGTTATGGCAATGTGTACTTAATTGATTTGAGTAATTTATCTCCAAGTAATCATTGCTTAGTTGCTAATAATGCTAAGATGAATGAGATTGGTTGGCTATGGCACCGTAGATTAGGTCATGCAAGCACACACCTAATTTCCAAACTATTGAAAATGGATCTAGTTAAAGGTATTCCTAGCTTAAATTTTGAAAATAATCGAATATGTGATGCATGTCAATTTGGAAAACAAACAAGAACCTCTTTCAAATCTAAGAATGTTATTTCAACTACTAGGCCACTAGAGCTACTACACATGGACCTTTTTGGACCTACTAGAACCACAAGTCTAGGAGGAAAGAAATATGGTCTGGTGATAGTAGATGATTACTCTAGATTCACTTGGGTAATGTTTTTGGCTCACAAAGATGAGACTTTCTCAATATTCCTGAAATTCGTTAAGAAAGTCACTAATGAGAAAAACACTACCATAGTGTCTATTAGAAGTGATCATGGAACTGAATTTGAAAATCACTTATTTGAAAAATTCTGTTTTGAAAAAGGCATACATCATAACTTTTCAGCACCTAGAACACCGCAACAAAATGGAGTTGTAGAAAAAAAGAATAGGACTTTAGAAGACATGGCCCGTACCATGCTATGTAATAGCCAACTTCCAAAATATTTTTGGGCGGAAGCTATAAACACAGCATGTTACATCCTAAATAGAGCCCTAATTAGACCTATCCTTAAGAAGACTCCCTATGAACTATGGCATAATAGGAAACCAAATTTAGGTTATTTTCATGCATTTGGTTGTAAATGTTTTATTCATAACAATGGTAAGGATAATCTTGGGAAGTTTGATGCAAAGTCTGATGAAGGTATTTTCCTAGGATATTCTTCATCTAGCAAGGCATATAGAGTATTTAATAAGAGAAGCTTAATTGTAGAAGAATCCATTCATATAGTGTTTGATGAGTCTTTAGCATCAAGTTCAGATAAAATTGATGATGAGGAAGATACATCTTTGATTGAAAGAGGTATTGAAAAATTAAATGTATCTTCAGATCAAGAACCTGAAGCTAAGGATAATGACTCACCTAAGGATGATGGTATTGATACTGCTCATAATGATAAAGATCTACCTAGAGATTGGAGATATGCTTATGGTCATCCTAAGGACCTAATCATAGGTGATCCATCTCAAGGTGTAAGGACTAGATCATCAATGAGAAATATCAATATCATCTTGCATTTGTATCTCATATAGAACCTAAAACTATAGAGGAAGCTGAGAAAGATAGTTATTGGATGTTAGCAATGCAGGAAGAGTTAAACCAATTCACTAGGAACCAAGTTTGGACCCTAGTAGATAGACCTAAAAACCACCCTATAATAGGATCTAAATGGGTTTTTAGAAATAAATTGGATGAAAATGGATTGGTAATTAGAAATAAGGCTAGATTAGTTGCAAAAAGATATAATCAAGAAGAATGTATAGATTTTGATGAAACCTTTGCACCTGTTGCTAGATTAGAAGCCATTAGGCTACTACTTGCATTTGCATGTCATATGAATTTCAACTTATTTCAAATGGATGTTAAAAGTGCATTTCTAAATGGTTTTATAAATGAGGAAGTTTATGTTGAACAACCTCCTGGTTTTGAAGATCATGAATTTTCAAACCACGTCTTCAAACTACACAAAGCACTTTATGGTTTAAAGCAAGCACCTAGAGCTTGGTATGATAGATTAAGTAAATTTTTAATTGAAAATAATTTTTCTAGAGGAAATGTTGATAAAACCTTATTTTTAAAAAGAAAAGAAAAGGATTTATTAATTGTTCAAATTTACGTTGATGACATTATATTTGGTGCTACTAACAATCTCCTTTGTCAAGAATTTGCTAAGTTAATGCAGGGAGAATTCGAGATGAGCATGATGGGAGAACTAAACTTCTTCCTTGGACTTCAAATCAAACAAGAGAAAGCGGGGATTTTCATTAACCAAACAAAGTACACAAAGGAAATACTCAAGAAGTTTGGTATGGAATCTGCTAAACCTCTTGGTACGCCAATGAGTCCCTCATGCAAGCTGGACAAGGATGAAGAAGGTAAGAATGTAGATCAGAAGCATTACCGAGGTATGATCGGATCACTTCTTTACCTAACGGCAAGTAGGCCAGATATCATGTTTTCTGTTTGCTTATGTGCAAGATATCAATCTAATCCTAAGGAATCACATTTATTTGATGTTAAAAGAATCTTTAGATACTTAAATGGAACTAAAAATGTAGGATTATGGTATTCTAGAGACTCAACCTTAAAATTGATTGCTTATTCTGATTCTGACTATGCTGGTTGTAAATTAGATAGAAAGAGTACAAGTGGGGCATGCCAACTTTTAGGAAGTAACTTAATCTCATGGTTTAGCAAGAAGCAAAATTCGGTTGCATTATCCACTACTGAGGCAGAGTATGTTGCAGCTGGAAGTTGCTGTGCTCAAATCCTTTGGATTAAGCGACAACTTGAAGATTATGTATCACACTTGATAAAATTCCTATTAAATGTGATAATACTAGTGCCATTAATCTAACTAAGAATCCAATTCAACATTCAAGAACTAAACACATAGAAATTAGACATCACTTTATTAGAGAACATGTAACTAACAAAGATGTTTGTCTTGAATATGTTAATACTAATGATCAATTAGCTGATATTTTTACCAAACCTTTGAGTGAGGAAAGATTTTGTTATCTTAGAGAGAATTAGGAGTTTGTGATCCTTTAGAATGATTTTCTGAAACTCTTAAGGACAACAACTATCTAGACTTCATTAATTTCTTGAAAATCCTCTATGTCCAATAAGGAAATTTATCTAGAAATTTGATTCATTGTTCCCCAATTGTTAAGGAACACTTATCTAGAGTTTGATGATTAATTTGATTAGTTTCAGATCCTTGAAATTTGAATTTTTCACTGAAACTGTTGTGGAGTCGACACCTGCAGTTTGTGGAGTCGACACCTTCATATTTGATGTTCTGTCTGGGCAATTAGAGCCGACTCTGGCTTCTGTAGAGCCGACTCTAATTCGGGCGCTGACAGATTTTCTGGTTCGAGCCGACACCTCATTTTCGGGAGTCGACTCTAAGTGGAACTAGGTCAAAATAAAAAAGGCGGAGTCGACCCCAAACAAAACCTATCGTCTCCTAAACCCCTCCAAACCGTTCCAAACCGATTTCAATCCCTCCAAATCCCTCAAATCTCTCAATAACTCATTCCAATCGAATCCCATGGCTCCTAAAAGGCGTGCGATTGTTGGAGGTTCGGCCGTTCCCATGAGAAAAAGGACGATTAGGAGGCAAGCGATGTCGTCTTCTTCATCTGCCACTCAAGATGACTCTCCACCCTCACCATCTTCTCCACAGGTAGACTAATTAGCGGGTAAGGCCATTACTACCAGAAGAAAAGTAGATTTTGACTTTTTTGCTTCGGAGGGCTTCGCTATTGGACGTTTGTTGAAGGAAATAGGATGGGAGAAAGTCTGTTCTTTGGATGTCCCTACATACCCTGCCCTTGTGAGAGAATTTTACAATGATTTATGTAGAGGAGAGGGAGGCTTAGTGAGTTTTGTAAGAGGAACTAAAGTGATTATCACGGCTGAAACTCTTGGAAATCTATTGGAGATGCCTACTATTGGTTTAGTTGAATATCAACATGATGATAGAGGAGGCGCCCTATCTAGGATGTTAGGGAGAGAAGTTTCTGAGTTTGAAGAAATCATGGCCAATCAACTTAATTTGGAACTCAGGTTACTTCACAATATTTGTGGAAGAATTTTATTTCCTAAAATCGAAAGGTTTGAGTATGTCTCGGAGCGAGACATCTTGTTGATGGACTGTATTCTCACTGGAAGACCTGTTAATCTTGCCGGTATGATGATTGGTTATATGGCAGAAGCAGCAACTAAGAAAAGATCAACACTGCCGTATGGTATGATACTAACCTTAGTCTTTAGAAGCCAAGGTGTGCTAATAATGGATAATGAGCCACTAAGAAAATTAAGGCATACTGATTACTATAGTGTCTCTACAATTCACCGCATGGGCTTCAGAAAAGAGAATGAAAATTGGATAAAAAGAGGACAAGAGACCAGAGCTGAAGATGCTAGAGTTGAGGAGGTCAGAGGAGAGGATATTCCTGCTGGACCATCTACTGCTGGACCATCTACTGCTGGACCAAGCACTCACCCTCCACATCAGTCAGCTTTGGCATCTGAAAGATTTTCTGAGGAGCAAATAGGTCAGCTCAGAGCTTTACTGGCTGAGTATGATAGTCAAAGGACAAATGATATGTGTCAATTGAGAGAGGAGTTCAATCAGTTGAAGGAAGAGATCAATTCAAGGCTTGACATGATTTCTTTTTCCATTGGCAACTCGGTAGAATCCTTTAGCGCTGATCTTCATAAGATGTTTGAAAGGATGGAAGGCATTACAGACGGTTCTAGAACTTATCTTCATGCTACCAGTCAACTAAAGAAAGATATCAACCTCGCCGTTTCTCAAATTGAAGCTTGTCTTGAAAGTTTTAAGAAGACTCAAAAAGATGATATTATGGAAATGATTGGACATTTGAAGAAAATTATGTATAAGCATGTTTGATTTTGATATCCTGTCATGTAATGAATCTTGCATTGGAATACAATTACACTTTTATTGCAAATTTATCTATGATTGATTGATTGAATTTCAATGAATGAGTTTACTATCTCTATGATTAATTGAACCAACAACCTTGCTCTGATAATTCACCTTATTGCTGATAACAAAAAAGGGGGAGAGAAAATTGTATATGCATAAAAGAAATAAGAATGAAAGAATATGAGTATAAGATTTCAATCTTTTGGCATATCAAAAAGGGGGAGAAAAATTTTGAGATTTATAAATTCTAATCAATTTGTATCAATCGATTTTAGTTTATTTACATAGGGGGAGTTATTTAATGCAGGGGGAGCTTAATAATTTCCTACGTAAAGTTAAATCATCTTGATTGATGTTTATAATAGGACTCATGTATCTTTTTTGATTAATTTTGAAAATTGGCATCAAATTCTCTGTTAGGAAGTTTTAAAGCTTTAACAATGTCTATAATTCTTAATTCAAATGAATTTTTGATGCATATACTCAAAGTTTTTGTCATCATCAAAAAGGGGGAGATTGTTGACCCAATTGAGGATTTTGATGATTAACAAAACTATTTGAGTATAATATTTGAAGTTACTAATGATTTTGATTAAGTTTTTCAGCTTATAAGTCGATTTGATAATCAAAATCAAGAGTCAAATCAAGTTCTGGTTCGAATCTAATGTCAAGGTAAGTTTGCAGACATTAGAGTCGACACATGGAATCGCAGAGTCGACTCCGGAAATCGGCACGGACTTAGAGTCGACTCCAGGACTGTTAGAGCCGACTCCAACAGAAAAGACAGAACGATGGTTTTTCAGGCCACGACTTAGAGTCGACTCCCGGACTGTTAGAGTTGACTCCAGAAGATTTTTGTGTCGACCCCAGAAAAGTCAGAGATGACTCCAGTTCAAGCGGGTTAAAGATTTTCGAGTTAGAGCCGACTCCAGAAAAGTTAGAGCTGACTCCAGAATGTCAGACGCGACTCCAGAACTGTCAGAACGACTCTAAACCTTATCTTTATCTTTTTTAATCCCAATGGCTATTACTATTTTTGGTTCTAAACCTTCTTACACTTGTTTTTAACGGATAGTTTTAAACTATTTATGGATTAAACTGATCTATAAGAAGAGGATTTGCTGCATCCGAAAATGATATAGAAAAAGAGAGACAAAAAGAAAAGAATAGAGAGAAATCTGTGAAATCCATCAGAAAATCAAAAGAGAAAAGAGGAAAAACTCGAAAGGAAAGATCATATTGATTCCCAAAAGAAAAGAGAGAGATTCCAAGCTTTTGTTGTTTATTTCGAAGAAATCTCAAGGGAAGAAGGAAGCCCTAGTTTTCTGATCTTCTGAGTCTCAAGAGCACCTTGAAGGAAGATCCACTCAAAGGAAGAGAAGGAAGAAGCCACCAAGATCTGCAAATCAGGCTTTGATTCCTATCTTTTTATTTCTGTTTCATTATTGTATATTTGCTCATAGGAGGAGCTGTTTATCTTGTAAAACAAATATTGTTTGCTGGGTCAATCTGGTGATTGATTCAGTTGAGGCTGTTAGCCTTGTGCAAGCATTAGCTTGTGGTGTTAGGTTTTGTGCTGGTGAGCCTTGAAAACCAGCTGGGTTCGTTGTGCACCCGGAAAACAATAAGTTCGAGTTGTGAGCTTACAAAACAACTCTGCTGTAATCAGATTGATTATAGTGTGGACCCAAGAGGTACTTGGGAGTGGACGTAGGTGTAGGTACACCGAACTACTATAAAATCTCTTGTGTTTGTCGTGATTGTCTCTTTATCTTTAACTCTCTATTTATGCATATTCTGTTTTAATTTGTGTGAATCTAAGTTTTTATTTTCGCTGGGGATTATTTTCAAAAGAGTTTAATTTTTGAAAAATCCAATTCACCCCCCGCTCTTGGGTTGCTATCTGGACCAACATATGTGCTAGGAGTCGAGATTTTAAAAATTAATAGCCTAAAAAAATAATATGAATTAAGATAAAAAATTAATAATTAAAATAGAAATCATGCAAAGAGCTGAGATTAAAATTAAATTAATTAAATTTTCTACTATAGGTATGGTGAAAATTTTGGATAAAAAAAGAAAAGAATAATTTTAGCATAATTGGATAAGAGTCAAATTATCCTAAAAATTTTGCTCTTTCAAATCAGGCATGGTGCTCTCTAGGCCGCTAAAGAATGATATGTCCAAAGCACTAAATTTTTGATTTGAACTTATTATAATAAATAATAAATTTTTATTACCAAATGGAAGCTGAGAGAACTTCTCTCGGCCTTGGCCATCAAAGCTGGACAAAAAATGTAAAAAAAAATTTTGATAAAAGAGAAAAAAATAGACAAAGAGATGTCAAGAGAAAAAGAATGGGTGATCTACCATTTATATATAAAGGTGGAGTGGGAGCGAAAAAAATTAAGCATTAAATTTACTTAACACATAGTATCAAAAAAAAAAAAAATCTTAAATACAGCATAAACATCAAGGAGCCCTTTTTGAAACCAATGTTTGACATCACTTTTACATCATTGGTGTGAAAGGTAAAGTTTTTTATAAAAATAGGATTAAAATAAAAAGCATCATTTTAAATGATGCTTTTCATATCCACGATTTCAAATGGAGCTTTTAAGAACCATCGCTTCAAATAACTCTATTAAGAAGCATTATTATTTCACGTTAAAATCTCTTTTTACACAAAAGTAAAAAGTGGGAAGGTCTTCTTAAAAGCACAAATTGAAATAGTACCTTTAAGAAGCGTCACTTGAAATGATACTTTTTGATTGCTATTGTGAACCTAAAATGGTATTTTTTATTTTAATTTTTTTTATAAAATTTTTATTTTTCACATCAATATTATAAAATCGGTGTCGTTTAACATCGATTTGAAAAAAGGCTTAACATCAAAAGACCATTGGTAAGTGATACCAGCGGCCACCGCTAGTGGCGGGGCTTTTGGCACGTGAGAAGCTAATGGAAACCATGCATGTTACATCATTTTTTTTTCAAATTAAATGATGGAGCGACTGTTAGTGGCGTATTCTTGGCATTTGAGAAGTTAGTAAAAGTCACTGTTTTGCACCAATTTTTTTTTCTCATTCCATGAGTTTGGCTATGATATGGGAAAAAGTCTTTGTACACCATTTTACTGCAATCATGCTACATCGAATATGATGATTTGATCATGGGCAAATTCACACCAAAAGGTTTGCTCATGAGTTTTACATGATTGATATATAAATTTGTGCATGAGCAAATCATTATGTTGTATTGAAAGTATATTGAAAGTGATATACAAAGATTTTTTTTATAATAAAATAAAACTAGATAAAAATCAAGTGACGACAATGGCTGTAGTAGCGGGGTTTTGGCACGTGGGAAGTTAGTAAAAGTCATGATGCATCATGTGTGTGTGTGTTTTTTTTTTTTTCTTCATTCCTTGAGTTTGGTTTTAAAGAGCGACAAAAAACGATGGGAAGGCACCTCCTTTTACATAGTCGCGAGCTTGAAAATGAAAAAAAAAAAATCAAAAAAGCAGATATATATATATATATATATATATATATATTAATTTAATTACATTTGAATATAATTAAATTTGTTATTTAATTATTTTTTAAATATATATATATATATTTTTTTTTATTTTAGAATTAATATGAATTCTAAAGCTACATTATTTTTTTATTTTTAAAATTTATGAATTATGTAAATTTAAAAATAAAAATAATTAATTTATAATATTATATATGTGTATATAAAAGAAAGAAAGAAAGCAAGCGGCATCTATTTGAGAGAGATATGTATTATGGGAAAAATAATTAATAAAGCAAGCAGCAGCATGAAACACCATGAAAGCACGAAAGTTTTTCTTGAAGCAACGAAGCATTGATTTCATCGATTTCTCTTGGCTCAGTTTTTCACAGCATTTGCTTCCTTTTAAAAAATATAGTGAAGAAGCTCTGATCATCGGCCATTCAGCCTTCCCTGTCGCCTGAGAGGAAAACACGTGCATTAAATGAAGGTCTTTCCACACGTAAGGGTAAGGCAGAGGGGAGTTTAAAAAAAGGAAAAAAAAAAAGAAAAATGCAGCTAACTCGTGGCAATTTAAAGAAAAGGACGCTGTAGACCTTCTCTCGGATTGAGGGTCGGTCGGGATGGGAACGGCATCCGGATGAGAAATAATCTAATTCAGTGGGGATGGGATGATAAAAAAGATTAGCCCACGGATTGGACGGGGGCCAAGGGTTATTTTCCTCGGTGTCCAGCCGGCCCCTCACCCCTAGGGGAAAACCGGAAACGTGCCTCACGCCCTCCGCCTCCGAGTGAGGCGCTTTAAAACACCGACACGCACCGCGGCTCTCGCATCCCCCTCCCGTTCTCGTAATTATACACACAGCACTCGATTGAAAATTGCCACCATGTCCATCCACTACGACCGCACAGCTGCGATCAAAGCGTTCGACGAGACGAAAGCTGGCGTGAAGGGCCTCGTTGACGCCGGCATCACCAAGATCCCTCCCTTCTTCGTCCAACCTCCCGAACTCTTGGACGGCATCAACCCCCCCAACGGCGACAGCGCTACCGCTCGCTTCCAAATCCCCGTCATCGACCTCCGCGGCGCCGAGTCCGACAGAGCCCGGCGAGCGGAGGTGGTGGGCGAGGTGAGGCGGGCGTCCGAGATGGTGGGGTTCTTCCAGGTGGTCAACCACGGCATCCCTGCGGCGGTGCTCGACGGGATGCTTGCGGGGGTGCGGAAATTAACGAGGGGCCGACCGAGATGAAGAGAGAATTCTACAGCAGAGACTCGGCGAGGAAGGTGCGGTTCTTAAGTAATTTGGACCTGTACCAGGCACCGGCGGCTAATTGGAGGGACACTGTCACGCCCCAGACCCAAATATTGGGCTAGGGTGACAATCCATCGCGAGACAATAATTATGAAAACCAACCATAATACAAATGATAATTATAAGTTTTGGGTATCAAACCCTACATCCAAGTCTTGGGCTACAACAAGCTCTACATACAAACATAATAGGATTACACCAATGCAATGGTTCTTATTTTATTTATTAGAAACTCCATCAACTCCGAATATCCATCATCAACCCTGAAAAACATTATGAAGGTTTAATGAGTTTACACTCAATAAGTAAGCCTATTATACAATCATATTATACTTGAATTATATTTAACATGTCATCAACATATGCATCTTGTTAACTTAACATAAATTGAACATTCAATAAGCATCAGGATATGCATTCTAGCAAACTCACTGTTTATGTAATTATAGATTTTCTATGTATCCCACGGCCCTGCAATACCTCAATCAGAGCACATCCTCCAGACGTGTGGCCATAAAAATCAACAGAACACATTGTACGATGTGTTGGGCCATACCATAACAGAACATACTCTACGATGTATGTGGCCATATGAAAATCAAACAGAATACATTGTAAGACATGTGGGGCCATACCATAACAGAACACACTCTACGGTGTGTGTGACCATATCATAACAGAACACGTCTATAATGTGTGGGGCCATATCATAACAGAATACATCTCCAGTGTGTGTGGCCAAATAAAATCAACAGAACACATCTACAATGTGTGGGGCTATAGTAAAGGAGAACCGCGACGACACATATAAATCTATTTAACATTTTCATCACAATTGCATCATGCATCTGTATCTCACATTATCTCACAGTGGTTTGCACAGTACTAGGAAATGCATATAATCACCTCAATATAAACATATCGTACAGGCAGTCACATTTCTGGCATATACATCAATAAATCATTCTTACAATATTACCAATCACTATAATCATATAATTGTTCATTTGTAATCCACAGTTCCATGCTACAATTCAGATAATTTCTAAACAAACCCACTGTTTATGTAATTATTATTTTTGTATGTGTCCCACGGCCCTACAAATTAATCAGAACACATCCTCTAGATGTGTGAGGCCATACATACTCAAATAGAACACACCCTACAGATGTGTGAGGCCAAATGAAAACCGCGGCGACACATACTAGTCTATCGCAATGTTATCACCATACTTGTATGTCACTCATCATGCATCAATTTCTCATATTACATCTACAGTAGTTTGTACATTATTAGCAAATGCATATGGTCATCTCAACATATTTTGCAAATCAAAGAATTTATATTTTTGCACATACACCAAGAAACTATTTCTTTCAAAATATTATCAGCTACTATAGTCATAATAAATGCACATATGTAGATTTAGGGTACCATTCAAAATAATCAAACCAAATAAACTTCCGTTTTCCTTATCTCATAATATACTTAAAAACTATAAAACCATGAGTTATAAATTATTAATTATAAATAGACTTACTTACCTCTTACGTAAAATCCAAATGATGCACCAACTAATCAGATGTCTGGGCACCAGCGACTCCAGCAGTGTCGCTGTAGATGGCATAGAAAGAGGATGCCGAAACCGGAGGAATCATATCATCAATCCGTTGAACGGAGCTTGACGCAGGCAAGCAAAACTAAATCGCTCTCTCTTCCTTATTTTTACCTTTCCTTTACCTTCCCTCTCCGTGCCTCTCCACCGTGCAAGTTGGGAAAGGTGCGTACGGTGCCGGCGGCTCGGCCGGCCACCAGGGCCGGCCGGACCTCCACCGGACGCATGCCCGGTGCCGGTGGAGGTCACCGGCCAATCCTCTCAGGTCCTCTCTCTCTCTCTGGCTCTCTTCTCTCTCTCTATTCCCGGCTATTTCTCTCTCTCAGGCTCTCTCTCTCTCTCTCTCTCTCTCTCTCTCTCTCTGTGGCAGGGGAACGTACCTGAGAATGAAGCACGCCAGTGTGAAGGAAGGAGTCCTCCTCCGTCATATTTAATCACCTGTGCGACGCCTCGGAACGGGAGTTTCCCGAAGACTAAACGCTTCACCTGGAGCGAAGCGTCAGCCAGGGAAAACCAACAGACTAGAACATGGTTCATCTGAGCCGGGTTAGAGGGAGTCATCCTCCAACTCAGTATAAACATCACGCGACGCCTCGGTCCAGGGACTCGGAAGACCCATCAGACACGCAAAAACTCGAGAATCCAAGCATCATACTCGGAACCTAAATGTCAGACTAACTCTAAGTGCCAAGTGACCCCAATTAAATACCGAGAGTTATCCTCCCCACAATTAATTTACCAGGGGGGGTTACATTCTCCCCTCCTTATAAAAATTTTGGCCTCGAAATTTGATATACATCCAATAGAATACAAATCCAAATTTTCTATCTCATAATCAGCTAAATTTCATTCAAAAGTCACCGTCATCGATACATCATTGATCTGTAATAAGATATAAATAATTGTGGATGTTTCTTTTTCATTTTCTCCTTAGACTCCCAAATAATCTCCCTCTCAGAATAATTACTCCACTGAACTTTGACATAAGGAATACTACACCATCTCAGAACTTAATCCTTGCGGTCCACAATGTGCACAAAATGATCTTCATAGGTCAATTCTTTCTTAAGCTAAATTGGTTCAAGTTCTAACACATAACGGGGGTTTGAAATATACCTCCTCAATCATAAAGATATGAAACACATTAAACACCCCAAAGAGTAATGAAAATAGTGCTAAGTTATAAGCCACCTCCTTTATTTTGATCAAAATCTCAAATGGCCCAATGTATTGTGGCTCAAATCACCTCTGACACAAATCTCATCACATCGTTGGTTAGTAAAACTTCCAAATGATTTTCAACCTGAAATTTCAAATCTTTCTTTTTGACATCAACATAACTTTTCTATTAACTCTGAGTTATAAGAAAATGCTTTAATTAACGATACTTTTCATAGTTGCTACACCAGTTCAGTCCAAAATTGTCTCTCTCTCACCTCATCTCAATATGAAGGGAATCTACACCTTATATCATAGACAATTGAAGTGAATCCATTTGAATGTTGGCTTGGTAATCATTAAAATAAGCAATTTCACTAAGGGTAAGAGGCTATACCAAGCACTTTCTAAATCCATCACGCAGGCTCGCAGTATATCATCAAAATCTAATTGGTTCATGCAGATTGTCCATCTATTTGAGGGTGGTAGGCTGGACAGAAATTCAGCTTAATCCACAAAGCTTTATGAAGACATCATCAAATTAGGAGAGTAAGATAATTGGGTTCAGACTCAATTTACGCAGTTTACCATTAAACCAAAAACAAATATTAACATTTAACCCACTAAAATTTCATCCTCGAAATTAAATGTCCACAAATTTTGTACCATTATAGATACTCACTAGCAACTTTTATTTCATTCCTAAGTACCCAAATGACATGTCCAACTTTCAAAATTAATTTAATCTTTCTACCAAATAAAATTAAATTCCTTAAGAAGTATTTCTTTCCTGTCCTTTTTTTTTATACCTTAACTTCTCACAACACAATTATCATAACTATCATAGAGTCCATCACATGTATTATATTATCCGTTCTTAAGGTTAATAACCTATATCAATTACTGTTAGTTCCTCGATAAGACAGTTCCAAGTTCTTTTGAATTAAATATAAGATAGTTTCCTTCCAATGCTCTCTCAACTCATAAATAGTTGAATGTGCCATTAATCATTACGACACTTATTTCAATCATCATAACATACTTGGTTTCACTTTTGAATACTTCAAACTAACATCTATGAACATTTAGCCAATCATTTAGGATATCTTTCATAATTATCATAATCAACTTTTTAATTTCTTTGAATAATAGTGCCATCATAATCATCAGTATGATTAATTTATCTCCTTCATATTTATCAATAATACCACCATAACCAATCAATTTCTCGTGAATAGGTTAGTATATCCTCAATAAATAATGCAATTTAAATGATTCAAATTCTTGAATCGATTATTTTGTTACCAATGATTATCAAAATCATCTATAGATTATGCAATGTCTCATGCCATAACATGACCAACTAATTTAAACCCTTCAAATATCTCAAAGTGACTTCACTAATCTAGCTCAGTTGGATACAAGACTTATAAGGTCAATAAAGATTGAAAATGCACTTACCATCTGAAAGACATAATTGAAAATTATAGTAATCTCTCTATGACTTGAAAGTGATAATAGATGTACCCTTAACCATAATCCATAACTAATAATAATCAAAATAAAATCATCTCCCTCCTATTTTCTTAACAATAATTATGCCACTTATGGATGATTGATAATTTATCCATCCTAGAGAAAGATATCTACTTAGGAACTATGAAGAAAGGTACAATAAGTATGCACAATAAATTAATGAATATATATCTTGATTTAGAAATCTATTAATAGATGAAAATCCTCATGAAATTCTTTATCAGTGAAATTTATCTTATTCTCATTATTGCTAAAATCTTTCACTTTCTACCATCAAAATATTTGATCATTTATAGCCAAAATCAGTTCTAAAGATTAATAGAGTCTACTGCTCTCAAAAACTTAAACAGTAATTATCTCAGAATTTAAAATTTTATATTCTTCCTAAATGGTCCATCAAGATATAATATGCAGTCAACTATTTCATTAGCATCAGTCTCAACCATCTCCATATTTAGCAAGTTAACAATCAGCTTTGAGCATGCAATATCCATAATAAAAGTTCTCTTAGTAAAATTCACTATATATACTTATCCATCCAGACTCAAATTCAGAAAGTACTCAATTATGATTGATCAAAAACATGTAATTAACTATTTCATTCCCAAAATATCATCAATATTAATCATCCATATAACCAGCAGATTAGCTCATAATCTTAAACTTACAATATTAACAATGTAAGTTCTACAAATAAAAATTCAATATATACATCCACATTCAAATTTAGATTTACTAACTCCAAATCCACATATCAACTCAATTGCAATATGGACATAATGATGTTATCTTAGTCATATTAGCCATCAATTGCAATTTTCAACTATTATATCATATTCCATATATTCATCTTGTCTTTTATTGTATATCCAATTAAAGTTTCATCTCTACCCATATTATTTAAAGATCTGGAACTGCTACGAGCCATTTCCAATAAGTTTGACGGAACTAAAACATCTAGAAGCCCCTAGGCCTCCCCATTGGTCAAGGTCACCAGCTTGGGAATCTCACATTATATCATTAGCTTCTGATGCGATGGTTCATTCTTAATTCCTATCAAATTCATATTTCAATTAATATCTTGATAACCTTTAAATTTTAGGCTTTCAAAGCATAATTCATGAAATTCCTTTAAAGTCATAATTGTCTCCATATCATCCTAGTATTTTGCCTAGAGTGTCATCACGCATGTGTCCCTAAGGTCAAAACCTAGGCTCTGATACCATAAAATCTGTCATGCCCCAGACCCAAATATTGGGCTAGGGTGACAACCCGCCGCGTGCCGGGCACACAAGGCGTCATAAAAATCTTGATATACGATTCAAATGAGACAATAATTATGAAAACCAACCATAATACAAATGATAATTATAAGTTTTGGGTATCAAACCCTACATCCAAGTCATGCTAATAAAGTTGGGCTACAACAAGCCCTACACACAAACATAATAGGATTACACCAATGCAATGGTTCTTATTTTATTTATTAGAAGCTCCATCAACTCCGAATATCCATCATCAACACTGAGGCTCTGAAAAACATTGTGAAGGTTTAATGAGTTTACACTCAATAAGTAAGCCTATTATACAATCATATTATACTTGAATTATATTTAACATGCCATCAACATATGCATCTTGTTAACTTAACATAAATTGAACATTCAATAAGCATCAGGATATGCATTCTAGCAAACTCACTGTTTATGTAATTATAGATTTCCTATGTGTCCCACGGCCCTGCAATACCTCAATCAGAGCACATCCTCCAGATGTGTGGCCATAAAAATCAACAGAACACATTGTACGATGTGTGGGGCCATACCATAACAAAACACACTCTACGATGTATGTGGCCATATGAAAATCAAACAGAACAATTGTAAGACATGTGGGGCCATACCATAACAGAACACACTCTACGGTGTGTGTAGCCATATCATAACAGAACACGTCTACAATGTGTGGGGCCATATCATAACAGAATACATCTCTAGTGTGTGTGGCCATATAAAATCAACATAACACATCTACAATGTGTAGGGCCATAGTAAAGGAGAACCACGATGACACATATAAATATTTAACATTTTCATCACAATTGCATCATGCATCTGTATCTCACATTATCTCACAGTGGTTTGCACAGTACTAGGAAATGCATATAATCATCTCAATATAAACATATCGTACAGGCAGTCACATTTCTGGCATATACATCAATAAATCATTCTTACAATATTACCAATCACTATAATCATATAATTGTTCATTTGTAATCCACAGTTCCATGCTACATAGACAATTCAGATAATTTCTAAACAAACCCACTGTTTATGTAATTATTATTTTTGTATGTGTCCCACAGCCCTACAAATTAATCAGAACACATCCTCTAGATGTGTGAGGCCATACATACTCAAACAGAACACACCCTACAGATGTGTGAGGCCAAATGAGAACCGCGGCGACACATACTAGTCTATCGCAATGTTATCACCATACTTGTATGTCACTCATCATGCATCAATTTCTCATATTACATCTACAGTAGTTTGTACATTATTAGCAAATGCATATGGTCATCCCAACATATTTTGCAAATCAAAGAATTTATATTTTTGCACATACACCAAGAAACTATTTCTTTCAAAATATTATCAGCTACTATAGTCATAATAAATGCACATATATAGATTTAGGGTACCATTCAAAATAATCAAATCAAATAAACTTCCGTTTTCCTTATCTCATAATATACTTGAAAACTATAAAATCATGAGTTATAAATTATTAATTATAAATAGACTTACTTACCTCCTACGTAAAATCCAAATGATGCACCAACTAATCAGATGTCTGGGCACCAGCGACTCCAGCAGCATCGCTGTAGATGGCATAGAAAGAGGATGCCGAAACCAGAGGAATCATAACACACTACAGCAAAAGAAGGATTTCCTGACCCTTTTTTGCCGACGCTAGGGGGGAGCGTCGTGAGATCCCGCAAACTGCCGACGCTTTTAAATAGCGTCGTCAGACTGCCGACGCTTATAAGCGTCGACAAATAACGACGCTTATTAGCGTTGGCATATTTACAGTTTGCCGACATATTGGAAAGCGTCAGCGCATAACGACGCTTAAAAGCATCGAGATATACCAATATATAAACTATGCCCTAGCTCCCTTTCTCCCCCGCGTGTTGTGCGATCGGTGCCCTAGCTCCTGCCCGCCTCTTCGTTCGGCTTCGAATCGCCTCGCTCAAGCTCTCAAGGTACGGCACCCATCTCCAACTCTTCTTTTTCTTTTCTCTTTCTCTTTCGCTTCTTTTTCACTTCTCCCTTCTCAACGAGTTATCCATGGACAGCAAAAGATTTGATGGGGGAGAGACGGTTCATTTCCTTGTAGCTTGCCTTTGGATCTATAGACGCTGATCGATGTAGCGGCGAGGGATCATGGCAAGGAGCTGTGGGCACGATGGGACGGGATCGTGGAGCGGCTCTACTCGGATCGGTGCCAGAAGTGCAAGAAGTACAAAACGATGCTTTGATCGACGAGCAGACCAAGATCTTGGCTATTAAGCAGTTTCTGCAAGACCCCGATAAGGTCCATCTCCTTCCTTCCTTCCTCTCTATTTTTTTATTTTATTTTATTTTATTTGATGAACTTTTGATTTGGTTGGGACAGTATCCGGATTCTCTGGTGAGTTTGCTGCGAAATCTCGCAGACATGGAGGTCACATTCCAGGTTCTCAAGGTAATAAAATAATTCTTTTATTTTTTCTTGAAATTTTGTTTTACATCTGGTGAATTTTATAAAATTTATTTATTTTTGTTTCTCTTCCGTTTTCTGGTCTCAGGAAACGGATATAGGAAGGCTTGTGAACGGCTTTCAGAAGCATCCGTCGGCTGAAGTACGGCAGTTGGTGAAGCAACTCGTCAGGTGATGATGCTAACGATGATAAAAAAAAGGGGGGAAAGCCAATTATTTTTTTTCTTTCAAAAAAAGTTTCAAAGAAAGCATCTGATCATCCTCTTCTCAAATTTGGTCTTTAGGAGGTGGAAAGATACCGTTGACGAGTGGGTGAAATCGAATCCCGCCGGCGGCTACATTACATCTCCCGCAAATATAAGTAGGTGTTGCCAAACTCAAAACCCAAAATTAAAAAAGAAGACAAAAGGAAGTAAAAAATGAACGATCTTTTTTGCCGTCTAATTTTACTATGGATTGGATTGCAGCTGATGGAGACTCGCCGCAGCAAATTCCTGTGAGAAATAGCAAACAAAACAGCCACCACCAGGTACTCGATTCTCTGCAAAATTTCTAAATCTAATTCCCTTCTCCCCTCTAATTGTCTTGGGATCGAAATCACTATAATTATTTTGTCCCCTTCTTCAAGGTGTGGCTGTTGGATGAATTGAAACGGTGAGTTCCGTTCTCTGAGGAGTAACGTAAACGAAGCTTTAAATAGAGTGGGTGTTGACTCTCCAGAGTTTGATTTGGGTGAGCCAGAGGTTGAAATGGAGGAGGAAAAGGAAAACCCATCTCGATTTTCATCAGTGGGTGTTGATGATTTCTTCTGATAAGACTTCTACCATGTACAGCTTATTGTTTCCCTGTTCCTGTGCTTATCATTGATTCTTAAAGTAATCAGGAAACTGGGGCTTACTCCTTAATTGCCTCCTTAGATCAACACTGTATATTATTAAATATCAAAGAGAATAAGGAGGAGAAAAATCAGTTGTTAGGTGGTCTATATTGGTTTACATGTGCTGAAATTTATGTATTATCCACTAGCTGTTTGCATGTGCTTAAATTTATGTATCATTTCAATATTTTTGCTGGTAATGATGGATTCTTCTGAAGTTGAATGAACTGAGCGCCGAAGGGGCAGAGGGGGTGGGGGGGGGGTGCTGCTGCTGTTATGGGGGGGGGGGGGGGTGGTGTTATGAAGGTGCCGATGCTTTAAACCGTCGGCAAAAACATCAAGTTTTCGACGCTTCTAAGCGTCGGCATATTCCGACATCGATGCCGATGCTTTTAAAAAGCGTCGGGATTTCGCGCCTTCACCCCCTGTATCCCGATGCTTTAAAAAGCGGATGATATTTCTTTGACGCTTTTTAGCATCGGAAAATATTATTTTTAGCGTCGGAAAATGCTAAATTTGTTGTAGTGACATCAATCCGTTGAACGGAGCTTGACGCAGGCAAGCAAAACTAAATCGCTCTCTCTTCCTTATTTTTACCTTTCCTTTACCTTCCCTCTCTGCGCCTCTCCACCGCGCAAGTTGGGAAAGGTGCGTACGGTGCCGGTGGCTCGGCCGGCCACCAGGGCCGGCCGGACCTCCACCGGACGCACGTCCGGCGCCGGTGGAGGTCACCGGCCAATCCTCTCATCTCTCTCTCTGGCTCTCTTTCTCTCTCTCTACCGGACGCACGCTCAGCGCCTCTCTCTCTCTGGGAGTGGAACGTACCACCGCCAATCCTCTCAGGTCTCTCTCTCTTTCTCTCTCTCTATCTCTCCGGCTCTCTCTCTCTCTGGCAGTGGAACGTACCTGAGAATGAAGCGCAATCTCTCTGGCAGATGAAGCGCGATCTCTCTGGCAGTCTCTCTCTCTCTAAAGCGCGCCCGTGTGAAGGAAGGAGTCCTCCTCCTTCATATTTAATCACCTTTGCGATGCCTCGAACGGGAGTTTCCCGAAGACTAAACGCTTCACCTGGAGCGAAGCGTCAGCCAGGAAAACCAATAGACTAGAACCTGGTTCATCTGAACCGGGTTAGAGGGAGTCATCCTCCAACTCAATATAAACATCACGCGACGCCTCGATCCAGGGACTCGGAAGACCCCGCAAAGACTCGAAAATCCAAGCGTCATACTGGGAACCTAAATGTCAGAATAACTCTAAGTGCCAAGTGACCCCAATTAAATACTGAGAGTTATCCTCCCCATAATTAATTTACCGGGGGTTACAGACACCGTGTCCTTTATGATGGCGCCGGAACCTCCAAGCCCGGAGGAAGTGCCACTGGCCTGCAGGTAACGTCCGTCATAGCTATTCCGCTACGGTATTTGGCTCAATCCTTCGCTACTTCTCGCCGGTTATTTAATTTCTATTTGATTGCAGTTTTTAATATAAAAACAATGTTACGATAACTCGGAAATAGGAGAGCAATTTTATTCCAAACCGCTGGAATTCATCTAGATCGGTACTGGGTCTTCTAGTATACATCTCGGATCAAACGGAACTTAGGATTCTCTCCATCACTCTCCCACTTTTTTAAAAAATAATTTTAAAAGTATGGAAAAAAAAGCTCTAGTGGAGCGAGGCCAGGATTCTGTTCGCAAGGGTAAGGATTAAACTTTTTTTTTTTTTTGGGATAAGAGTTAAAATTTCCCTTGATGACGTACAGGATGAGATATGAAACGTGAGAATAAAGATGGAATAGACCAAAAAAAATTTATCTCATCGCCATATCTATCCGGTTGGAAAAAGGTCAACGAAACGTGTTCAACGCAATTCACGATGATGGGAAAAAGAGAGGGGTCGTTGAGGATACCCTCACTGGGGATGATTTTTCTTGAGTTACATTGATTTTTTCCGTGTTGGTAAAACTTTTTTTTATTCTTTTAAAATAGATAAAATTCTGTTTTCAGGCATTAACCTCAAGGCAAAGGATGCATCTTTTATAGATTGTTGGCAACTCATAATATTTAAGTCCAACAATCTATTTTTCTACATCATTTATTTTAAAAATAATAAATAATTTAACTAAAGTACATTAGTAATATGAATTGCTGAGTAACACCTTCTTTATCTAATGTAGAGGACTGAAGTTGAGTGAGAGTAAAGTATGAAAGATTTCGAATACCGATTGGGATAAGAGTGCTGGTCAAAAACAGCATGTATGCCTAGCGACAAAAATATGATACAAATAATTAAGCTTAGTATAAACAAATTAATCTTAATTACTTTCTTTTCTTCTTTATGTTTCCTAAAACTGCTTATTAATGTACGTACCTCGTTGGTATATCCTGTTTGAATTTTATTTGCTATCTTACGGATCCACATCTTTTATATGTAGAGAAATAATCTTTCAGTATGCAAATCATGTTCAAAGACTAGGAATCTTTCTCTTTGAGCTGCTTTCTGAGGCACTCGGCCTTAACCGTGATCATCTAAATGAAATGGATTGCGCCAAAGGACTTGGTATTGCGGGCCACTATTATCCACCTTGCCCAGAGCCTCACCTCACTCTTGGAGCTACCAAACATTCTGATCCGAGTTTTCTAACCATCCTTCTGCAAGACCAGGTTGGTGGCTTGCAAGTTGTGCATGGAAATCAATGGATTAATGTGCCTCCTTTATCAGGAGCTTTAATTTTAACATTGGTGACTTATTACAGGTATGTTTTCATTAGGTACAGAAATATTTCTTTGATTATTCATTACATGATTTACTCTAACATTGTATCATTTAAAGAGAGAGAGACAAAAGATTTACTCCAACGTAGCCTGGTTGTGTAGCTTTGAATTCGAAGAATTGAGATTATCATATATATATATATAATGTTTATCATTTTTCTCTTGTTTTTTCTGTGATCTACAGCTGATCTCCAATGATAGACTTAAAAGCGTGGAACACAGAGTGCTTGCAAATCGGAGTGCTGGTTCTAGAATTTCTATAGCATGCTTCTTTACCACAAATCGTTACCCATCTGCAAGGCTTTATGGCCCTATCAAGGAGCTATTATCCAATGAAAGACCGAAGTATAAAGAAGTATCTGTGAAGGATTATACCATCTACTTCAACACTAAAGGACTTGATGGACAGTCGGCACTGAACCATTTTAAGATATGATTAAAAGTCAGGAACAATTTAGTCTGCTGGATTTTACTGAAATGATGAATTCCAAAAGACTGAAGATGTATGGATATGCGTGCATTGTTACGTGAGAAATTATGTGAAGTATTTTACCGCAGAGTGCTCATGATTCCGCAAGGCCTGTACTAATTATCAACTAATAGAAAGACTTCTACATCTCGAGATATCAGCAATATTCTCATCCTTATCATGGTGAGACGAACTGATATCAATTTATCTCAATTGATGTGAAAGTCTGAAGTGTCGTAACAAGGCAATCAGCTTTCTTAAGCATGGATTTTTCATGGTTAGCTTCCAAGAAAACTCATAAAACATAGTACTAAAAAGGATTAAAAATACCAACTCCAGTGAACAAAAATAATTATCATATTAAATAACATCTCCAAGTGTTCCAATTTAGCTACGCCGGAAGGAAACAATTCATAACGGCCTCACGAAATACAGCAAGAAATCCACCACTTCATCCAGGTATTAGCTTGATAATATAATCTAGAATCATTAGAGGCACATAAATAGTAGAAGATCCAAGGCCTGCCACCTAGCATATATGCACAAAATACGTGCAACACCATGCAAACAAACTTCATTGAATCCCAGGAGACAGCTCACATTCTCATTCTAACACCAGTCCCTACTGATCCCAGACGTATTCATCCTAACACCAGTACCAGAGTCCCCTGTTTGTGACTTGGAAACGCGATAGATAATAACGTATAAATATTTAGATATAATTAATAAAAAAAAGATGAAAAAGGATTTAGTTGTTAAGATGAAAAAAAATACTTTAATTTAAAGTTTATTTAATAAATTTAAAAAAATTTAAAGTAGAAAAGATTTATTTTTTATAAGTTGAAATGAATTAGGTTTGGATCAGAACAAAAAAATATATGATTTGGATATGATACAAAATTAATTTGAGTTAATTTTTCAAACCTAGATCAACTCATGAGTCTTTAAATATGGATTGAGTTAGATCTAATCATATTAGATTTGAGTTTAGTTATGCATTGACTTGATCCATTTGCAGTTATATTTTAGGTATCCTAAAATAATCCACCTCTGAATTACTTTCTGCTCATGTTGATCCCTTCCAAATCTACTTTCGCATCAAGTTTGGATGAAAAAGGCTTACATCACTACTCCGGCCATACCTTAACTATGGAGATTCTCTGCCTTTTGTGTTGATAGAAATAGGAGTAGATTTTTTTTTTTCTTTTTTATCTCTACAGATGGAAATAGGACATGAATCGAAATAAGTTGTTCCTATTTAAATATTATTATGATATTAAATATTATCATAATTAAAATATTTAAGCCATCTTATTGCTGTCAAGTCACTTGTGATGAGCGCTAGGTGTGCTGAGATCTTCGTGGGCCTTCGAGGAGAGGGAAAGGTTGCTTTCTTCCTTCGGGAACCTGCAAGAAGTCCCGGGCTGGTGTTTCGGCGGGGACGCTCCGACGCTCAAGTTAGTGAGCTTATAGAACAGTAATCTCTCGTGGGTTTATTCCAGAGAGAAGAAGAAGATCCCCCGCCCTAAGCTCGGGGTTTTCTTTTTTATACCTGTCTGGGGGGGTTCCTTTTACCTCATTCCGTTGGAGCCGTCGAATCCCTCCGGATCGATCCTGTGAACGGCAGGCCGGTACCTCGTTGCAGGGCGAGTGTCGTAAATACCGGCGACCGTTGAGCATGCTGGCAACTTCCCGCAAATTTAGCCGTGATAGATGGGCCAGCCGTGTCGTAGTTGTTGTTTTGCATTACTGAGCTTGATACTCAGAGTTGGTTTCATGAATGTAGGGAGCACGTAGCACGAACATAAAGGTAAGTGGAATCGGAGACCAAAGCTGAGGCCAAGCCGTTTCCGAGGCCGAAGCTGAGGCCAAGCCGAATCAGAGGCCCAAGCTGAGTTCAAGCCGAATCCAAGGCCGAAGCTGAGGCCAAGCCGAATTCGGGGCCAAAGCTGAGGCCAAGCCGAATCCAAGGCCGAAGCTGAGACCAAGCCGTTTCTGAGGCCGAAGCTGAGGCTGAGCCGAATCAAAGGCTCAAGCTGAGTTCAAGCCAAATCCGAAGCTGAAGCTGAAAGCCGAAGCTGAGACTGAGCCGAATCCGAAGCCGAAGCTGAGACTGAGCCGAATCCGAGACCGACGCTGAAATCGGAGCTACGGCTGAGTCTTAAGCTAGTGATAATTATCCAAAAAATCGTGTGGTGTTATCGTACCGCCCGATAGTTGATTAGCAACATCAGGTGCCCCCCGCCCCCGAGATGGGTGAGCGCGCACTTACCATTGAATGGGGTGTTTTATCACCCGGTGGCTAATCTTCAGATACCACGTGCCAAGGGCCCTGCCCTTGAATATGCATCGGACGCTGCGACGCCATCATCTCACCCACCTCGACTATTGGGATTGAGGCGGATCTCTCTCGAGTACGGGGCGAACACATCATTACGGTGAGGTCACCGCTATCTCTTCATTGGCAGTGGCCTCTGTTGACCCAATTGAGAATTTTGATGATTAACAAAACTATTTGAGTATAACATTTGAAGTTACTAATGATTTTGGTTTAATTTTTCAGTTTATGATATGTTCTATTAATCAAAATCATAAGATAAAGTAAGTTCTAGTTCGAATCTAATGTCAAGATAAGATTGCAGACATTAGAGTCGACACATGGAATCGCAGAGTCGACTCCGGAAAACGGCACAGACTTAGAGTCGACTCCGGGACTGTTAGAGCCGACTCCAACAGAAAAACAGAATGATGGATTTTCAGGCCACAACTTAAAGTCGACTCCCGGACTGTTAGAGTCGACTCCAGAAGATTTTTGTGTCGACCCCAGAAAAGTCAGAGACGACTCCAGATCGAGCGGATTAAAGTTTTTCGAGTTAGAGCCGACTCCAGAAAAGTTAGAGCCGACTCCAGAATGTCAGACGCGACTCCAGAACTGTCAGAACGACTCTAAACTTTATCTTTATCTTTTTTAATCCCAACGGCTATTGCTATTTATGGATCTAATCCTTCTTACACTTATTTCTAACGGATAGTTTTAAACTATTTATGGATTAATCGGGATCTATAAGAAGAGGGTTTGCTGCATCCAAAAAGAAGAGACAAAAGAGAGACAAAAAGAAAAGAATAGAGAGAAATCTGTGAAATCCATCAGAAAATCAAAAGAGAAAAGAGGGAAAACTCGTAAGGAAAGATCATACTAATTCCCCAAAAAAAAGAGAGAGATTCCAAGCTTTTGTTGTTCTATTTCGAAGAAATCTCAAGGGAAGAAAGAAGCCCAAGTTTTCTGATCTTCTGAGTCTCAAGAGCATCTTGAAGGAAGATCCATTCAAAGGAAGAGAAGGAAGAAGCCACCAAGATCTGCAAATCATGCTTTGATTCCTATCCTTTTATTCTGTTTCATTATTGTATATTTGCTCATTGGAGGAGCTGTTTATCTTGTAAAAACAAATATTGTTTGCTGGGTCAATCTGGTGATTGATTCAGTTGAGGCTGTTAGCCTTGTGCAAGCATTAGCTTGTGGTGTTAGGTTTTGTGCTGGTGAGCCTTGAAAACCAGCTGGGTTCATTGTGCACCCGGAAAACAACAAGTTCGAGTTGTGAGCTTGCAAAACAACTCTGCTGTAATCAGATTGATTATAGTGTGGACCCAAGAGGTACTTGGGAGTGGACGTAGGTGTAGGTACACCGAACCACTATAAAATCTCCTGTGTTTGCCGTGATTATCTCTTTATCTTTAACTCTCTATTTGTGCATATTCTGTTTTAATTTGTGTGAATCTAAGTTTTTATTTCCGCTGGGGGTTATTTTTCAAAAGAGTTTAAATTTTTGAAAAATCCAATTCACCCCCCTCTTGGGTTGCTATATGGACCAACAATTGGTATCAGAGCTAGTGCTCATTTGATTTGATCTAACGATCAAGAGTCAAAGATCCACATGGCAACTCAAGCTGGTTCATCTTTTTTCGAAGGCCAATCTACTAATAGACCACCCTTGTTTAATGGTTCAAACTATGGTTATTGGAAGGCTAGAATGAAAATTTTTATTCAAGCACTTGACTATGATCTATGGAGCATTATAGTCAATGGACCACACACACCCACTGCTAGAGTTAATGGCATGAAGATTCCTAAACTGGAAACGGAATGGGATGAACATGATAAAAAATTGGCACAACTTAATGCCAAAGCAATGAATATTTTATACTGCTCATTAGATGCAAATGAATTCAATCGTATATCTATTTGCATTTCTGCTAAGAAAATCTGGGATAGACTTGAGGTTACCCATGAGGGAACAAATCAAGTCAAGGAATCCAAGATTAACATGCTAGTTCATAAGTATGAATTGTTTAAAATGGATGCATGTGAATCTATTGCTGATATGTTTACAAGATTTACTGATATAGTTAATGGTTTAAAAAGTCTTGGTAAATCTTATGATAATTCTGATCTTGTGAGAAAGGTTTTGCGTTCCTTGCCTAGGACTTGGGAAGCTAAAGTGACTGCAATACAAGAGGCAAAGGATCTAAGTACCCTACCCCTAGAAGAATTATTGGGATCCTTGATGACTCATGAGCTTCAAATTAAGCAACATATTGATGATGATGAGTCAAAGAAGAAGAGGACTATGGCTCTTAAGATTTCTGAATATATGGAAGAGCCTCATGAATATGAAGATGAAAGTGATGATGAGGACATGGCACTCATCACAAGAAATTTAAAAGATTCATGAAGAAGAAGAAGTTTGAAAAGAAAAAGCCCTTTGCAAGAAAAGATGAGGACAAGGGCAAAGAAAAAGAAGTTATTTGCTTTGAATGTAAAAAGCCGGGTCATTTTAAATCTGAATGCCCTCAACTAAAGAAAGGCACCCGGAAATTCAAAAAGAAGGCAATGATGGCCACATGGAGTGATTCGGAAAGCTCAAGTTCCGAAGAGGAAGAAAAGAGTGAAAAGGCCAATCTATGCTTCATGCGGACAATGATGAGGTAAGTCCGAGTTTTCTTGATGACTTTACTTTCGATGAATTGCATAGTGCTTTTTATGAATTAATGGATGATTTTGCGAACTTAAGTTCAAAGAACAAAGATTTGAAAAATTAAATGCAAAAACTATCCTTAGAAAATGAAAAGCATGTTGTAGATAAAGAACTTTTGATAAAAGAAAATGAAAGTTTGAAAAATGAAGTTGATAGACTTAAACCTATAGTTGATAAATTCACTCTAAGCTCTATCAAGCTTAATATGATTTTGGATAATCAAAAAGCTATTTTTGATAAAGCTGGATTAGGATATAATCCACTTAAAAAGCAAAAATCTTTGAAGAATATTTTTATACATGCTGAAAAATCATCAAATATTACTTGTTTTAAATGTGGAAACAAAGGAAATAAATCATATATGTGTAAATCTCCACATAATAAGAGAAAGATGATTTGGGTTCCCAAAGGAACAATATTTAATGCATCTAACCATGAAGGACCCAAGAAGGCTTGAGTATCTAAAATTAAGACATGAATGTTTTGCAGGAGTGTCTTGCAGCCATCAGACTGAAAAGAAAATGGTACCTGGATAGTGGTTGCTCAAGACACATGACGGGTGACAAAGATCAATTCATCACCCTTGAATCAAAAAGAGGTGGAGTAGTTACTTTTGGTGATAATAGTCAAGGCCATATCATGGGTATTGGTAAGATTCAAATTACTCCATCTACTCATATTGATAATGTTTTATATGTCGATGGACTTAAACATAATTTGATAAGTATTAGCTAACTGTGTGACAAAGGTTTCAAAGTTTCCTTTGAAGCTTCTGTTTGCACTGTTACTAATCCCATTGATAACAGCATTATTCTTGTTGGTAAACGTTATGGCAATGTGTACTTAATTGATTTGAGTAATTTATCTCCAAGTAATCATTGCTTAGTTGCTAATAATGCTAAGATGAATGAGATTGGTTGGCTATGGCGCCGTAGATTAGGTCATGCAAGCACACACCTAATTTCTAAACTATTGAAAATGGATCTAGTTAAAGGTATTCCTAGCTTAAATTTTGAAAATAATAAATATATGATGCATGTCAATTTGAAAACAAACAAGAACTTCTTTCAAATCTAAGAATGTTGTTTTAACTACTAGGCCACTAGAGCTACTACACATGGACCTTTTTGGACCTACTAGAACCACAAGTCTAGGAGGAAATGTTGACCCAATTATTGATTTTGATGATTAATAAAGGAATTGAGTATATTTATTTTATTACTAATGGATTTGACAACTGTTTCAGCACTTAAAAATATTTTATCGATTTAAAGGTATTAAGAAATGAGTTTTGAATCTATTGCAAATCATAAGTTTCAAAGTTTCAGGACATGGAGTCGACACCTAGAATTCCTGGAGCCGACCCCATGGCCAGTCAAATATTCTTCTAATTTTTGATACGGTCCGGAGCTGACACCTAGAGTTTCGGAGCCGACACCCAGAGTTTCGGAGTCGACACTTACAGTGTCTGGAGCCGACTCCGATACGGGGACAGAACGCTTGTTTTTTGAGCATCTTGGAGCCGACACACAGTATTCTGGAGCCGACACCTGACGATGGCGAGCCGACACCTAACTTTTTCGGAGCCGACTCCTAACGAACTCAGAACTTTCTATTTTTGGATAAACGACTTGGAGCCGACACCTGAAAAGTTGGAGCCAACTCCAACCTGTCTGGGACAAAAATTTAAAATGCCAGATCAGCTCTAACGATAATATTTCCTTTTTACCTAACTTCTAACGGATATATTTTGTTTCCAGGTACATTCCAATGGCTAGTTTTCTTTCAAAAATGGATTAAAAGAAATCTATAAGAAGGGGGGAACACACGTTTGAAAATGACAACGGAAAAAAGAAAAAGAGGGAGAATATCCAAATCAAAAAATCCGAGAAGTCTTGAGCCTGAAATCCAAGAGAAAAGTATTCAAACTCAAATCCTTCCACTTCATAAAGCTCAAAGAAGAATCCAAGGCGTTCAAGTTTGAAAAATCAAAGGATTCACAAAAAGGGAAAGAAGCTCTGTTTTGAAGATTTTCCAACTCTCATCTGCAACATTTGTAACGAATCAAAGCTGAGGCCTGATTCAACATCTCCAAAGAGAAGAGGAAAAAAGAAGAAAAAGCTCAAATCCAAACCACTTCAAACAGGCTTTTCTAAACCTTGTTCATTTATTTGAATATTTGCTCATTTAAGGAGCTGTCTTATATCTTAAACATTATTCTTTCTTGTTTTTACTGGTTCAATTGGGGGATTGAACTAGTGGAGGTTGTATACCTCGGGTCAAGCTAGTTTAGCTTGAGTTTAGGGTTTTGTGCTAGTGAGCCTGAAAAACCGACTGGGTTCGTTGTGATCCCGGGTAAAACAACAAGTTGTGAGTTGTGATCTTGGAAAATAACTCGACTGTAATCAAGGGGATTATAGTGTGGACCCAAGTGAATCTTGGGAGTGGACGTAGGTGTTAATACACCGAACCACTATAAAATCTTTGTGTTTACCGTGTTTCAATTATCTCTATCTCTATCTCCTTGTTTGTGCTTTATATTTGCATTGCATTTAATTTCATTTATCTTAAAGCTAATAGTTTTAAAATGTTAAATTTTTTTTTAAGAACCCAATTCACCCCCCCCCCTCTTGGGTTGCCATCTGGGCCAACAATTGGTATCAGAGCTAGTGCTCATTTGAATCTGATCACACGATCAAGAGCTAAAGATCCAAATGGCAGCTTAAGTTGGATCTTCATTTGCTGAAGGTCACTCTACAAATAGGCCTCCCTTATTTAATGGTTCCAACTATTCATATTGGAAAGCAAGAATGAGGATATTCATTCAAGCTTCTGATTATGAATTGTGGAGTGTTATAATTAATGGACCTAGCACACCCACACACATTGTTGATGGCTCTATTGTTCCTAAGCCCGAAAGGGATTGGAATGATAATGATAGGAAAATGGCTCAGCTCAATGCTAAGGCCATGAATGTCTTGTATTGTTCATTAGATGCAAACGAATTTAATCGCATTTCTACATGTAATTTGCAAAAGAAATATGGGATAGATTAGAAGTTACCCATGAGGGTACTAATCAAGTAAAGGAATCTAAGATAAATATTCTTGTTTATAAATATGAATTATTTAGCATGGAGCAAACTGAAACTATTGCATGCATGTATACTAGATTCACCGATATTGTAAATGGTTTGAAAAGTCTAGGCAAGACCTATACTAATTCTGAACTTGTTCGCAAAATTCTTAGGTCACTACCAAGGACTTGGGAAGCAAAAGTGACAGCAATCCAAGAAGCCAAGGACCTCAATACCTTACCTTTGGAGGAGCTACTTGGATCCCTTATGACCCATGAATTAACTATGAAGCAGCACATAGAAGAAGATGTGAAGAAGAAAAAGACTATAGCTCTTAAGGCTGCTGAAAGTAAGGAGAGCTGCAGTGACAATGATGATGATGATGATGAGACAGCTCTTTTAGCAAGAAAATTCAAAAAATTCATGAGAAGAAAGAGACCCTTCCACAAGAAGAAATAGAATTAAGATGGAAGGAGAAAAAGAAAAGGAAAAGGACAAGGACAAAGAGAAAGACCCCTTGATTTGCTATGAGTGTAAGAAACCGGGGCACTTTAGATACGATTGTCCACAATTGAAGAAGACTTACAAGAAGAAGAAGAAAGCCTATGTTGCAACCTGGAGTGACAGTGATGAATCCTCTTCAGAGGAAGAACAAAAAGAAGTTGCAAACATTTGCTTTATGGCAAACGACAACAGCGAGGTAAGTTCCGAAAACCCTAGTGATGAGTTTGCATTTGATGAATTATTTGAAGCTTTCAATGAACTAGTAGATGATTTTAAAGTTTTGAAAAAGAAATACAAATCTTTGAAAAATGATAACTCAATTCTTATTAAAGAAAAAGATGATCTTACTAATGAAACTAAAATGCTGAAATCTAAAAAAGAAAATATGACAAAAGAAAAAGAATCAATTTCAATGAAAATGATAAGCTAAAGAAGGAAGTTGATAAATATAAGAATATTGTTGATAAATTTACTTATAGTTCTGAAAAACTTAATTTATTGTTAAGCAATCAAAGAGCTATATATGATAAGCAGATCAAAGAGCTATATATGATAAAGCTGGTTTAGGATATAGACCTAACTTAAAACAAAAATTTGTCAAAAACATTTTTAGAAAAGAACAAAATAGAGATAATGTTACATGTCATTATTGTAACAAGAAAGGCCATAAAACCTATGAATGTGATGCAAGAAACAGTAACAAAAAATTAAATAATAAAGGCAAGAAAATATGGGTTCCCAAAGGAACGATCTTTTATGCTACTAACCATGAAGGACCCAAGAAGGCTTGGGTACCTAAATATAAGACTTAATTATTTTTGCAGGAGTGTCTTGAGGCCAAAAATTCAAAGCAAAAATGGTATCTCGATAGCGGCTGCTCAAGACACATGACGGGTGACAAGGATCAATTCATCACCCTTGAGAGCAAAAGAGAGGAGTTGTTACATTTGGTGATAATGGCAAAGGCCAAATCATGGGGTTTGGTAAAATTCAAATAACTCCCTCCACATATATTGAAAATATTTTATATGTCAATGGTTTGAAACATAATCTAATAAGTATTAGCCAATTATGTGATAAAGGTTTTAAAGTATCATTTGAAGCATCAATTTGCACTGTTTCTAATCCCATTGATAATAGCATTGTTTTTATTGGAAATAGAAATGGCAATGTATACTTGATTGATTTAGACAATTTGTCTACTAGTAATCATTGCTTAGTTGCTAATAATGCTAATATGAATGAGATTGGTTGGTTGTGGCATCGTAGATTAGGTCATGCAAGCACACACCTTATTTTAAAAAATTCCTTGAAAAAATTTTCCAAGGAGGGTTTTTTCGACGACCATTTATCCATCGAAAATTTATATTTTTGATGAAATTTTTTTCTTTTTCCCTTGAAAAATCCCTCGCAAATGACCCTTTTTCTTGTAGTGAAGTTAGTAGAAAAAAGTTATAATAAATGCTAGAAAAGGAGGTACCTGTTAGATATATTAGTATAATAAAAAATATGTATGATGGAGCAATTACTTATGCAAAAACTATTAGTGATAATATTAATAAATTCTTTATTATTATAGATTTACATTAAGGATATGCTCTTATTATCTATCTTTTTATGTTACTTATAAATGAGTTTACTAGATATGTTAGGATAATATTTTATAGTGCATATTATCTACAAATGGTATATTACTATCGCATGAAACTAAGGCTTAGGTTAATTATAAGATAAAACTATAGAGAAGTATTGTTGCCACCGGGATCTGTCCTCCAACTCGGCGCGGTCGATCTCTGGTCTGAGCTTCCTCCTGGGTGGACCTGCACAAAAGTCCTCGCGCGAGAGGCGTTGGGGTAGCCCTCCGTGGAAGACCCTCCGACGCTCAAGTCAGTGGGGATCGATGATCAATAGAAAATGGAGAGAGGGATCTCTCGAGAAGTCTCTCCATGGTGGCCAATCGGGAGCTCGAGGGGAGCACCGACGAGCAGTGGAGGAGAGTGAGGGTGAGAGTGAGAATGAGCCAGGGGCTGTGAGTGCATACCTGAGAGAATCTGGGGGTATCGTATTTATAGGCAATCACCTGGATCTTGAGCGCCTTCTGGAAGGTTCGAAGGTTGTTAGGATACGGGAATGAATCGAATCAGACCGTTGTAAGGCCGGTGGGATCCGTATCTTGTTCGTTGAGGGATCAACGGCTAGGAGAGCTCTTTGATGGCCTGAGATCTGATAGATACATAGGTCCCAGGTAGTTATATTAGGTCCTAGACCACTCTTCAACATGATTCTTTGTTTGGGATTCTATGATGATGGGCCTAGGCTCTCTCACGTCGGGCTCCACGGAGGTGAGTGTCGAATCACGGATTGTTCATGGGAGTCGAGCTATGGAAGCTCGAGGAAACCGAGCTTCGGGAAGCTCGGGGGAAGGTGAGCCGAGTTACAGGTAGCTCGGAGAAACCGAGCTGCGGAAACTCAGGAAGTCCAAGCTATAGGTAGCTCGGGGAAGCCAAGCTATGGGAGCTCATAGGATTTTAAGAAGAAGAAATTTCAATCTAGATCCAACCAATCATACAAACCTCCTCAGAACCGATCAAATTAGAATCGATCGAATCAGAAGTCAAAAAATTATAAAGGCACATTCTGCTTTATGTGCGGAAGGACAAATCATGTGGCGAAGGACTGCTACCACCGAAAGACTGAACCATTGAGGAAATCATCCAAACCACAAGTTAACGTGGTTGAGAGTGGTGCTGCGCCTTCTTTTAGGTCGGTAAATTCAAAATTCTTAATTAACTCAACCCAATCTTCTCATGATTGGTGGCTTGATTCAGGAGCTAATGTTCATGTTTGTTTTGATCGCTCCTGGTTCTCCACCTTTCAGGAATCAAGTGGAGGAGGTGTGACACTTGGGAATAACTCTTTAGCACAAGTGCTTGGGAAAGGTCAAGTGGATCTAAAGATGACATCTGAAAAAATCATGGTCCTTCATGAAGTGTTGTTAGTTCCTAGTGTTAGAAGAAATTGATTAGTGGATCTCTTTTTATATCTAGAGGATATAAAATTATTCTAGAGTCAAATAAAGTTGTAATTACTCGTAATAATGAGTTTGTTCGTAAAGGTTTTGTATGTGAAGGTCTTTTTAAATTAAATGTATCCTTAAGTTATCTAATAAAAGTTCTCTTCTTTTTAATGTTGAATCTTCAAATGTTTGGCATAGTAGACTTGGTCATGTGAATTTTGATCGTATTTATTACATGACAAATCTTAATCTAATTCCTAAGGTTCATATTGATAGAAAGTTTAAATGTGAGATTTGTATTCAAGCTAAGATGCCTAGAAAACCTTTTAAATCAGTAAATAGGAGTTCAACACTTCTTGAATTAGTCCATAGCGATGTATGTGACTCTACCAAGTTTCCTACATGGGGAGGAAGTCGTTACTTTATAACATTCATAGATGACTTCTCAAGATATTGTCACATATATTTGATAAAATCTAAGGATGAAGTATTAGATAAGTTTAAGATTTATAAGGTTGAAGCTGAAACCCAAACTAAGAAAAAGCTTAAAAATTTAGGTCAGATCGTGGTGGTGAATATACTTCAAATGAAATGACTCTATTTTGTCAAGAATATGAGATTATTCATGAAGTTACACCACCATACTCTCTCAGTCTAATGGTGTAGCTGAACGGAAAAATCGTACATTAATGGATATGGTTAACTCAATGTTAATAAGTTCAGGCGTACCTAAGAACTTGTGGGGGAAGCTCTTTTAGCTGCATGTTATATTTTAAATAGGATACCCTTTAAGGATAGTCCTAAAACACCTTTTGAGCTTTGGAAAGGTAGAACACCCAGGCTAGATTATCTTAAAGTGTGGGGATGCTTAGCTAAGGTAGGAATACCTGAACCCAAGAGAAGAAAAATAGGACCTAAAATTGTAGATGCTATCTTTATAGGTTATTCCTTGGATAGCAATACAAATAGGTTCCTAGTGATAAACTCTGATATAAGTGGCATCTCAAATAACACTCTTATTGAATCTAGAGATGCTACTTATTTTGAAAATATTTTTCCTTTCAAGAACCAAGTACCAAATCAACTCTCTTCTAATCCTTTCTTGGTTCATGATTCTTTTGAAGCTGGTTTCTCTAATGAGTCAAGGAAAAGGAAAAGATCTAATCCTAAATGTGAACCTTCTGAACTTAGAAAAAGTTCAAGGATAAGGAAAGAAAAAGATCTTAGTGAAGGTTTCTTTACTTTCCTAGTCGAAGGTGAACCTTCTTCTTTTTCAGAGGCGATGTCTTCTCCTGATGCTCCTTTTTGGAAGGAAGCTATCTTTTCTGAATTTAATTCAATCTTACAAAATTAAACTTGGATCTTATCGAATTTACCCCCTGGAAGCAAACCTTTAGGGTGTAAGTGGGTATTTAAGAAGAAATTTAGACCTGATGGTTCAATAGAAAAGTATAAGGCTAGATTAGTAGCCAAAGGGTATAACCAAAAGAAAGGGTTAGATTTCTTTGATACATATTCTCCTGTAGCTAGAATAACAACCCTTAGATCACTACTTGCTATTGCTTCCATTCATAAGTTAATCATTCATCAAATGGATGTGAAGACTGCGTTCCTAAATGGAGATCTTGAGGAGGAGATCTATATGGAACAGCCTGAAGGTTTTGTTGTAAAGGGACAAGAAGATAAGGTTTGTAAACTTATCAAGTCCCTTTATGGTCTTAAACAGGCTCCTAAACAATGGCATGAGAAATTTAATCAAATTATTCTATCTTTTGGATTTCAAATCAATAATATGATAAGTGTGTATATTCTAAGATCGTCGATAATGATTGTGTAATCCTTTGCTTATATGTCGATGATATTTTAATTTTTGGAACATCTCTTGAAATTATTTCAAGTGTTAAATCTTTCCTCTCTTCTAAGTTTGACATGAAAGATTTAGGTGAAGCGGATGTAATCCTAGGGATGAAGCTTATCAAGTCCCATGAAGGGATAGCTCTATCTCTTTCTCATTCTATAGAAAAAATGATCAAGAAGTTTGGTTATTTCAATCTTAAATCAATATCTACTCCTTTTGATCCTACTTTCACCTAAAGAAAAATTTAGGTGACCCAATTAATCAATTAAAGTATTCTCAAATTATAGGATCTCTCTTGTATGTAGCAAACAGAACAAGCCTGATATTGCCTATGCTGTAGGAAGGCTGAGTAGATATAATCAAAATCCTGATCAATCTCATTGGGTAGCCTTAGAAAGAGTATTCCGATATTTAAAGGGAATACTTAATCTCTCTTTGATGTTCACTGAATACCCTGAGGTGGTTGAGGGTTACAGTGATGCTAATTGGGTCACTGATTCTCATGATTTAAAATCAACTACCGGATACATTTTTCTTCTTGGCGGTGCTGCTATTGCCTGGGGATCCACTAGGCAAACTATTATTTCTAGAAGCACCATGGAGGCCGAGTTGATAGCTCTAGATACCACTTGTAATGAGGCAAAGTGGATAAAAAATCTAATATCAGAGCTACCTTTGGTACCTAAGCCAGTTCCAGCTATATATATCCATTGTGATAATAAGGCCGCAATTGAACTGACAAATCAAAAGAGTACCAATAAAAAGATGAATCGCCATATATGGCTTCGTCATAAGTCTATAAGACAACATAAGAAAATTGATGTTATCTCTTTGGAATTTATCAAATCTGAGAAGAATTTGGCAGATCAATTAACCAAGGGATTATCTAGGAGTGGAGTCCTAGATTCATCGAGGGGGATGGGGCTTAAGCCCCTTATTTGGTCACCAGCAGTGGATACCCAACCTTTGTGATTGGAGATCCCATGAATGAGGTTCAATGTGGTAGAAACGAAGCTGATTGAGTGATCGTGTTAGAGCACAAATTAAAAAAAAAAAAAATTTCAACCCATCCCTATGATGAGTGCTCTTATAAAGTGACAAAGTAAATTTGTGTAAGGTTGAGTGATTCTCTTAATGGATCGAGGTAGGTTATCTGCAGGGTATTAGTCACAAATACCCTTGGAGGATTCACCTATATGAGAATTGTCATATAAGGCCGTGACTAAAGGTTTGGGCTAACCTTAATAAATTCTCATGAAAAATCAAGGTACTAAGCGCAAGGCCTTTAATATGCGCTGACCGCTTAAACCCAATTGATTCATGCTGTGTGTGTGATTAGTAGAAGTCTGAGTCAAGGACCTAGTTCAAGGTCTAATCCACTATGGTTCCTTCAGATGTATACAATCAACACTAAGTGAGGTTCAAGTCCATAGGACACCTCACCTATTGCGCAGTATAAGATGCCCTAATTTTTTTTAATTTTATTATTTATTTTATTTTATTTTATTTTATTTTTACTTTTATGGGGGATTGTTGACTTTTGCGTTTGAAAAGTTAAAAATAAAAAAAGGGGAAGCTACTGTTAAGGCCCCACGCGAGCATTTAAAGCTCGTGTGGGACGCTAGCTATCCGAACGCTAGCGAGCGTTCGCGGAACGCTTGCCAGCGAGCTTCGCGGAACGCTCGCGAGCATTCCATGATTTCCAGAAATGCTCGAGCAAGCGTTTGCTCGAGCGTTCCGCTATTCCTTCCGTTTGGAAAGGAACGGTCACAAGGAGAAACGGTCAATTTTTTTTTAATATAAATATATGGATAAACTAAGGGAAATAAGAAGTGAACATAGAAGGCAGAAAATAAAATCCTTAAAAATTTCGTTGCTACAAATCCTATTGCTGCAAATCCTTGAAGATCCTG
This sequence comes from Calamus simplicifolius, assembly GCA_900491605.1. Taxonomy (NCBI): domain Eukaryota; kingdom Viridiplantae; phylum Streptophyta; class Magnoliopsida; order Arecales; family Arecaceae; genus Calamus; species Calamus simplicifolius. Next base: position 2,315,839 of record UESW01004160.1, read on the forward strand.
TTGCTGCAAATCCTTGAAGATTCTGTTGCCTGTTGCTGCAAATTCTGTTGCTGCAAATCCTTGAAGATTCTGTTACTGCAATTTCTTGAAGATCCTGTTGCTGCAAATCCTGATGTTGTCTCAACAAGGAGTCTAAACAAGGAAATCTGTCTCAACAAACTACTAGTGATAAAAGATTTATTTAACTATTTATTATTATATTGGGTATCTGAAGAATCACTGGGTTTGAACCTCCACTTGATCGTGCTCGCGGTAGGAGGATCGAATCAAATCAGGTCGTTGTACCTTGGGGACAATTCGCCAACAACCCGCACGAGGTGGCGAAAACTTGTCCTTAGGGCAGTGTTTAACATGCCTCGACCAGTTTGATTCCTTTTAATTTTTTAAATTTGAGTATAAATTTTTGATTAATTTTCTAGCATTTTTCTAATAAAGGAATTTTGCAAAAGAAAAAAAAAATAATTTTTCTAACAAAATAATTATCTTTTGGTATTCAAAAAAAATATATATATATGTGTGTGTGTGTGTGTGTGTGTGTGTAGCGGAAGCATGCAGATCGTTTAACATGCATAAAATTAATATTATCATATGAAAAGAAAAATTATCATATAATTTTTCTAAACATAAAAATATACCGATATGTTGAGGTCTCGAAGGAACAGACGCGCCCTACTACCAGATTCGAAGTTATGGATAAAGAATCCCACGGTACAGTTTACAGGCCAAGGTATTTCATAAAATACCAACAAAGTTAAAACATCGGTATCCCCACTCTTATTTTTTATATTTCTCACAACTCCGACGCACATAAAAATAAGAGAAAAAAAAAGGAGAGAAACTTTTTTTTCGTTCTTCCTACCTCTTTCAAAAGTCCACCTTATGCCATATTTATAGGCTCCAGATGAATCAAAAAAAAAAATTATTTTTAAATTAATTTAATTTAGATAATCTTTATCTGTTACAACCTATTTTGACCGCATAAAATAATTCTCACATGTACATTAACTCCTTGATCATATCAAGGAAAAAGTTGTTTTCTTATTTGAAACTAATTTACAAATAATATTTAAATTAAATATAATAATATCTAAATTATCAAATCTTATTTAATAATTTTAGATATTATTAATTTCAAATATCTAATAAATCAAATTTATTATTTTATTTTTAATATTCTCAATATTCATATTATCAAAAATATCAAAAAATAAAATTTTTCTTTCTCCATCAACTCATAATATGCGCAACTTACAAGAGCAAAATTCTCTTATTTGATGTTCCACAATAACACTTATGTGCAACCATTAATATCAATTATTATATAAACAATATATCTAAATACATTTTTATTTTACCTAATAACTAATTTATTGTATCAAAATAAATATAAGAAAAATAATTAATCAAATTAATTATTTATCTTCGTAATAAACTCTTTATTATAAAGTTTCAATAAATATTTTATTTAAAAAATAATTAATTAATTACATTAATTATTCAACTACTTAACTGGTGGTACTAAAGGAACAAAAGATAATTAGAGGGGTATAATGGTTATTTTACTTAGCTTTAATTATGAACTAATTATGGAAGGTTGAATTACATGTAATGATTATATCACTCAAGTTTTCGAGTAAAATTAATACGAATAACTTCGAAATTAATAAACTAAATAATCAATTAAAGAGTTTAATTGAGTTTATTCAAGTTTATTGGAGCTTGAAATTATGGGTCCATGGTCCCCACACTATCAATACTTTTAGATTGAATAATTAATATAATTATATTTATTTTTTTAAATAAAATATTTATTAAAATTTTATAATAAAGAGTTTATTATGAATATAAATAATCAATTTGATTGATTAATTTTTTCACATTTATTTTGCTACAATAAATTAGTTATTGGACAAAATAAAAATGTGTTTACACACATTGTTCATATAATAATTGATATGAATCATTGCATATAAATGTTATTGTGGAACATCACACAAGATAATTTTGCTCTTGTAAGTGACGCATATTATGAGTTGATGGAGAGAGAGAAATTTTAATTTGTGATATTTTTGATAATGTGATTATTGATAATATTAAAAATAAAAATAATAAATTTAATTTATTAGATATTTAAAATTAATAATATCTAAAATTATTAAATAAGATTTAATAATTTAGATATTATTTGTAAATTAGTTACAAATAAGAAAATAACTTTTTCCTTGATATGATCAAGGAGTTAACGTACATGTGAGAATTATTATCATATGGTCAAAATAGATTGTAACAAATAAATGTTATCTAAATTAAATTAATTTAAAAATAGATTTTTTTTATTCACCTAGAGCCTATAAATATGACATAAGGTGGACTTTAATGGTGAAAAACGAAAGAAAGTTTCTCTCCTCCTTTTCTCTCTTATTTTATGTGCACCAGAGTTGTGAGAAATATAGAAAAATAAGAGTGAGCCCACTCTTATAGTTTGATACCGATCTTGAGAAAGGTGAGAAAGGTTCTGGTTTTGCTTTATTTTGCAGGTATTTTATGAAGTACCTTGGTTCGTAAATTTTATCGTGGCATTCTTCCTTCATAGCTTCAAATCCGATAGTAGGGTGCGTATGCTCCTTCGAGATTTCAACATATCAGTATGTTTTATATTTAGAAAAATTATATGATAAATTTTTCTTTTGATACGACAGTATTAATTTTATGCATGTCAAACGATCCGTATGCTTCTGTTGCACATATATATATATATATATATAATGTAACATGCATAAATTAATACTGTCATATCAAAAAAAAATTTATCATATATATATATATATAATTTTTAAATACTAATAAAAATAATATTTTAATTTTAATTTTTTTAATAAAATTTTTATCTTTCATATCAATATTATAAAATTAATATCGTTTAACATCGATTTGAAAAAAGAATTAACGTCAAGAGACCATTGGTAAATGATACCAGCGGGGGCTTTTGGCACATGAGAAGCTAGTGGAAGCCACGTTGCATCAATTTTTTTTTTTCAATTCTAAATGATGGCAGCGGCTGTTAGTGGCGTGTTCTTGGCACGTGAGAAGTTGGTAAAAGTCACTGTTGCACCCATTTCTTTCCCCATTGCATGAGTTTGGCTATGATAGGGAAAAAAGTCTTTGTATGTCATTACAATGCAGTCATGCTACATCGAATATGATGATTTACTTATGGATAAATTCATACCAAAAGGTTTGCTCATAATTTTTTCATGATTAATATACAAATTTATGCATGAGTAAATTATTATGCAAGTCATACTGTTTTAAACGTATATTGAAAGCGACGAACAAAGACTTTTTTTTATGATAAGATAAGACTAGATAAAAATCAAGAGACAACGACTGTAGTGGCGGGGTTTGGCACATGAAAGTTAGTAAAAGTCACGATGCATCATGTGTTTTTTTTTTTTTTTTTTTCTCCTCATTCCTTGAGTTTGGTTTTAAAGAGCAGAAGAAAACGATGGGAAGGCACCTCCTTTTACATAATCACGATCTTAAAAATAAAAAAAATAAAAAAAGTAATATATATATATATATATATACATCAAATTTAAATATAAATTTGATCATATTTAAATATTAATTTAATTACATTCAAATATAATTAAATTTATTATTTAATTATTTTTAAAATTTATATACATTTTTTATTTTTTATTTTTGCATTTATATGAATTCTAAAGCTACATTATTTTTTTTATTTTTAAAATTTATGCATTATAAATTTAAAAATAAAAAATAATTAATTTTAATTTAATTAATTATAATTATATGTGTGTGTGTGTGTCTGTGTGTTTGTGTGTGTAAAGAAAGAAAGAAAGCAAGCGGCATCTATTTGGGAGAGATATGTATCATGGGAAAAATAATTAATAAAGCAAGCAGCAGCGTGAAACACCATAAAAGCATGAAAGTTTTTCTTCAAGCAACGAAGCATTGATTTCATCGATTTCTCTTAGCTCAGTTTTTCACAGCATTTGCTTCCTTTTAAAAAATATAGCGAAGAAGCTCTGACCATCGGCCATCCAGCCTTCCCTGTCGTTTGAGAGGAAAAAAACGTGCATTAAATAGAGGTCTTTCCACACGTAAGGCTGAGGGGGGTTATAAAAAAAAAAAAAAATGCACTAACTCGGGGCAATTTAAAGAAAAGGACGCTGTAGACCTTCTCTCGGCTTTATGAAAATTTATATGTTATTGGAATTGAGGGTCGGGATGGGAACAGCATGGATTAGAAATAATCTAATTCAGTGGGGATGGGATGATGACAAGTCCACGGATTGGACGGGGATGGGGACGGGGACGGGGACGGGGCAAGGGTTATTTTCTTCGGTGTCCAGCGTCCAGCCGGCCCCTCCCCCTAGGGAAAACCGGAAACGTACGTGCCTCACGCCCTCCGCCTCCGAGTGAGGCGCTTTAAAACACCAACACGCGCGGTGGCTCTCGCATCCCCCTCCTGTTCTCGTAATTAACACACAGCACTCGACTGAAAATTGCCACCATGTCCATCCACTACGACCGCACAGCTGCGATCAAAGCGTTCGACGAGACGAAAGCCGGCGTGAAGGGCCTCGTCGACGCCGGCATCACCAAGATCCCTCCCTTCTTCGTCCAACCTCCCGAACTCTTGGATGGCATCAACCCCCCCAACGGCGACAGCGCTACCGCTCGTTTCCAATTAATACCCGTCATCGACCTCCGAGGCGCCGAGTCCGACAGAGCCCGACGAGCGGAGGTGGTGGGCGAGGTGAGGCGGGCGTCCGAGATGGTGGGGTTCTTCCAGGTGGTCAACCACGGCATCCCTGCGGCGGTGCTCGATGGGATGCTTGCGGGGGTGCGGAAATTTAACGAGGAGCCGACCGAAATGAAGAGAGAATACTACAGCAGGGACTCGGCGAGGAAGGTGAGGTTCATAAGTAATTTTGCTCTGTACCAGGCACCGGCGGCTAATTGGAGGGACACCTTGTCCTTTATGATGGCGCCGGAACCTCCAAGCCCGGAGGAAGTGCCACTGGCCTGCAGGTAACGTCCGTCATAGCTATTCCGCTACGGTATTTGGCTCAATCCTTCGCTACTTCTCGCCGGTTATTTAATTTCTATTTGATTGCAGTTTTTAATATAAAAACAATGTTACGATAACTCGGAAATAGGAAGAGCAATTTTATTCCAAACTTCTAGTATACATCTCGGATCGAACGGAACTTAGGATTCTCTCCATCACTCTCCCACTTTTTTAAAACATAATTTTAGAATATATTTTTTAAAATAATTTTAAAAGTATGGAAAAAAAAAAAAAAAACTCCAGTGGAGCGAGGCCAGGATTCTATTCGCAAGGGGTCGAGGATAAGAATTAAAATTTCCTATGATGACGTACAGGATGAGATATGAAACGTGAGGATAAAGATGGAATAGACCAAAAAAAAAAAAAAAATCTCATCGCCATATCTATCCGGTTGAAAAAAGGTCAGTGAAACGTGTTCAACGTGGGAATAAGAGAGGGACCGTTGAGGATACCCGCACTGGGGATGATTTTTTTAAGTTACATTGATTTTTCCCGTGTTGGTAAAACTTTTTTTCTTCTTTTAAAATAGATAAAATTCTGCATTTAGGCATTAACCCTAAGGCAAAGGATGCATCTTTTATAGATTGTTGGCAACTCACAATTTTTTTTTTATTTTTTTAGTATGGATGAATGATCATACAAATCTAGAGTGAGTCGAGTCCGATATATCAGAATATAAAATTTGAATCAAAACAGGAGGGCATGATTCTTCCTGCATTCAACTTCAAATTTTAGAGTAGTCAGCCACCTGGCGGCAATCCAATCTGCCGCAAAGTTGGCTTCCCTATAAATGTACCATATCTGGACGCTATGAACTCCCTGAAGGATAGATCGAATGTCATTAATTAAGGGGTTGGATGGTAAGCAACTGCAGGGTTCTATCTGAGCCAGCAGATAACAGTGATAGAATCCCCCTCAATGATAAGACAACGGACGCCCAGACTACGGATGGCACAAGAGATACGAGCCTAAGAGACAGACAGCTCAGCAAGAGGCACCGATGAGTCAAGAAGGTCGAAACCACCAGCAGCCAATAACACACCATTCGGCCCTCGTATTACAAAAGCTAATCCAGCAGATCTACCCCGAACACTCCCATCAAAGTTGATTTTGATAAATCCCAGAGGTAGGGGCTCCCAAGAAATAAAGATCGTACGCCGGTGCGCTGCCAAGGTAGCATGGGAGCTCCAAAGGCGAGGGCTATCAGAATCAAGAACTGTGTGACAAAAAGTGTACTCCACAGCTAAAGAGAAGGCTGTCCTAATGATCCTGCGGGAAGGATCTTTCTCATTGGTGAACACAAGCTGGTTTTGGGATAACCAGATCTGATAAGCTATATAAGCCCTCGTGGTACCCTTCTTGTGGATGCCCCTCTCCAAATTCTACCTGATCAAACTTAGAAAGGAGATGCGGTGAGAAGAAGTACCATCGTCCCAAGGTTCGATCACCTAAAATCTGCCATAACTGTCTGGCTTCGGAGCAGGTAAAAATAGCATGGTCAACCGAATCCTCCTTAAGGCCACATAACGGGTGATATGGCTGATCCAGCACCGTCAGGGTTAACGGTAAAGGAGACTGACGGCATCCCACTCCAACCTCCGAGGCCCACCTCCGAGGCCAACCTCCGAAGCCTACCTCCGAGGCCAACCTCCAAGGCCCACCTCTGAGGCCAGCTTATAGCTGCGAGCCACCTGGCATGCCCACGTGGCCCGCTACTCGCCTGCTATAGTACGTTGCCATGCCCCATTAAGACGTATGGCCCACCACGCACCCGTAACAGTGCATGGCCATACCCCGTTACGGTATGTGGTCCATCACTCGCCTGCAACCACGTAAGGCCATATCCCGTTACGGAGTATGATCCACCGCTTGCTTGTTGTTGCATGTGGCCATACCTCATAACGGCGCGCGCCTGGTGCAACCATAGCCACCCGACACGCATGATACCGTATTGGTGGGTGGCAAATCAGGCAGGACACCTCTGATGCACAGTAACGATACGACCTGTCATTGTCAGCCCCTCCTTTTTGTTCGTTATCGGACAGGGATATCATGAAATCGTAACCTTCTGGAAGCAGGGGAGGGAGATCTTTGATCAGGTATAAAAGCTCACCTTTACAACGAGGAAAGGATCCTGAACCCTAACTCTCTAGCTTTTCTTTGCTAGCTAATTCTTGTTTGTTCCCGATGACTGACTTGAGCGTCGGAGGGTCCCCACCGGAACATCCTGTCTCCGGGGACTTTTCTTGCAGGAGTCCGGCGAGGTGGACCTCCGTTTCCCCGATGTGCAAGGAAGCTGACTCGGCATCAACAGATTGGCGCGCCAGGTAAGGGGAAAAGAAGAGAAAAGCTTCAAACCTGTCAGCGACAACTTCTCTTTCCTGTCAGCGACAACTTCTCTTTCCCTGAGCTCTCAAGCAATGGTGACGACCCATGCGAGAGGTCTCCACCAGTCACGTTGGGGGCAGCGTCAAGGGGCTGATCCGCTGGCGGTTGGCCCCTCAGCTCCCCTAGCCGACGTCCCTGCACCACCACCGCATCAGCTTCAAGAAGACAGGCTTGCCACCCTCACCGCGCAAGTCCAATCTTTGGCAACAGCGGTCCAAGGCCTGCAGCACCAGGCGGTGGCTGCGCAGCAACCGGGCCCCTCCTGTCAGTGCCAGGAGTCATTCAACCCAGCCAGCACTCTTTCCGAAGGAGGTCCCCTGCCCGAGAAGCTTGCCACCGCCGCTTTCCCAAGCCTCACTGCTGCGAAGCCTCCAAGAGGCCCCGATCATCCTCTCGCCGTGCTAGTGCATCTCCCAAGCGGCGGCATGGGAAGGAAGCGGAGCGCCTTCGTCAGCATCGCCGCCGCTCTTCCCCCTCCTCGGATTCCTCAAGGGAGGGGTCTTTTGATGGCAGAATAGCCCGCCGAGCTGAGCGTCGGCTCAACGAGTACAATCAGTTGGAGGAGCTCAGCCGCCGGATCACCAACCCACCAGAGGCAGACTACGACAGTCGGCCACCACTGTCCCACCGGATTATGGAGGAACCAATCTCAACCCGGTTCCGCCTTCCTCAACTGGACCCGTATGACGGGACCACGGACCCCCTGGACCATTTGAAAAGTTACAAGGTCCTCATGCAGGTCCAAGGGGCAACCGATTCGCTCTTGTGCATCACCTTCCCCGCCACTTTGAAGAAAGCTGCTCGAGCTTGGTACTCCCGCCTGCCGCCACGGAGTATCGACTCCTTCCGCTAGCTGGAGAGGGCCTTCCTAGCCCATTTTGATGCCTGTCGAAGATTCCAAGGATGGCAGACAGTCTCTTCTCAGTCTAGCAAAAGAGTGGCGAGTCCCTGCGGGACTACGTCGCTCGGTTTAAGGAGGCCGCCCTGGAAGTCTACAACCTCGAGGATTCGGTGGCCACCTTGGCCTTGAAGCGAGGGCTCCGTCCCTCTCGCTTTGCATACTCCCTCGACAAGAAGCCGCCCGGCTCCTACGCAGAGCTTTTGAGCCGGGCCCAGAAGTACATCCGCGCCAACAAAGTTGACTCCTCCCGGCGCGAGGCCAGCGGGAGCACCACCAAGAAGCCGACTCGTCCAGAGCCTGTTGAAGTTCAACCTAAAAGGCCCGAGCCTCCTCGCCGACCAGACAACCATCCCTGAGCTCTGCACCGAGAGACGGGCCCTATACTCCTTTGCTCACCCCGGTATCACACATCCTACTCGAGATCGAGGGCGAGCCCTATCTTCAACGCCCTCCCCCAATGAACCCAAGATCCCCTACAACAAGAACCTCTACTGCCGCTATCACCGGGATCATGGCCACGACACCGACGACTGTCGCCAGCTGAAGAAGGTGATAGAGGACCTTATCCAGCGTTGCCACCTAGGAAAGTTCATCCAGAGGAACAACCCAGGAGCTCCTGGCCCATCAGCGCCTCCGCCACTGATGATTGACAATGCTCCGACCGAGAAGACGGTGACGATGATATCCTGGGGGCAGGCGGTCCACCCAAGAGGCCAAGGGGGAGGGAGAGTTAGACTATGTAATCCCTTTTTCCTAAAGGGACTTAGAAGGGGTAGTTAATAAAAATGATGATAGCGTCGTCGTGTCCATGACGATAGCTAAACACCCTGTAAAAAGAATTCTGGTTGATAGTGGGAGCTCGGTGGATGTGTTGAACTATGATGCCTTTGTTCGCATGAACCTGTCATCCGACCTGCTTCGGCCTGTTACCACTCCTCTGATGGGGTTCACCGGAGATTCCATGAAGGTCGATGGGGACATCACTCTTCCTGTCACGGCCGGCATGGCCCTGCGCCAAAGTACAGTCTTCGTGAGCTTCCTGGTGGTCCGGGTGCCCCTCGCCTATAACGCTATCCTCTAAAGGCCTGGGCTTAATCTTTTGGACGCTGTTATCTCCACCAAGAGATTCCTCGTGAGATTCCCAACCAGCGAAGGGGTCGAAGAGATGCGCGGGGAGCAGAACCCACCGCTGTTGTGCTGCCACATGGCCCCTAGCCCTCAAGGGGTGATGCCCACACCTGCACCAGAAGCACTGGACCCCCAGGACTCGGCAAGGAGGGGAGAACCGGCCGAGCACCTGTTAGCCTTTCCCCAGGGAGAGGACCCGAAGCGGACTATCCAAGTTGGGGCTCTGCTTCCGGAGGAGGCTTGCAGCCAGCTCCTTGCTTTCCTGAGCCAACGCTGATATCTTCGCCTGGTCAGCATCCGACATGTCGGGCATTCCAGAGGAGGTGATTACACACCAGCTTAACATTAAGCTGGAGTGCCGACCAGTTCAGCAGAAGAAAAGGAGCTTTGCTTGAGACAGACAGAAGGCCATAGACGAAGAAGTGCGCAAGCTGACGACGGCTGGACACATTCGCGAGGTGCACTACCCTGACTGGCTGGCGAATGTCGTGATGGTCCGCAAGGCTAGTGGGAGCTGGAGGATGTGTGTAGACTTCACCGACCTCAATAAAGCATGCCCCAAGGATAGCTTCCCGCTGCCTAGGATCGATCAACTGGTAGATGCTACGTCTAGCCACAAGACCCTCAGCTTTATGGACGCATTCTTGGGGTACAACCTGATCAGGATGAACCTGGCTGATGAAGAGGTGACCTCCTTTGTCATCGAGAAAGGGATATATTGCTACAAAGTGATGTCGTTCAGGTTGAAGAATGCGGGAGCCACCTACCAGAGGTTGATGAACAAGGTTTTCGAGGACCAAATCAGGCGCAACATGGAGGTGTATGTGGATGACATGCTGACTAAGAGCACCCACGCCATGGACCATGTTGTCGACCTTACGGAGACCTTCGCCAACCTGCGCCGATACCGAATGAGGCTGAACCCCCGTAAGTGCACCTTCAGAGTTGCGGCAGGCAAGTTTCTGGGCTTCATGGTGACGCAGCGAGGAATTGAAGCCAACCTAGACAAGATCTGAGCCATCTTGGATATGAGGCCCCCAGCTAACAAGAGGGAGGTATAGCGTCTAACCGGGAGGGTGGTAGCCCTGAGCCACTTCATGTCAAGGTCGGCAGAGCGATGTCTGCCCTTCTTTAAGGGCTGCGCAAGGTCAACAGCTTCGAATGGACGAAGGAGTGTCAGGAAGCTTTCGAGGAGCTGAAGAAATTTCTGTCTACTCCTCCACTACTGTCTAAGCCAAGGAGCGGGGAGGAACTCTTTTTGTATCTTGCAACCTCCCCCGAAGCTGTCAGCTCCGTGCTCGTTCACATGGATGCCGACGGAGCGCAGAAGCCGGTCTACTACACTAGCAAGGTACTCCACGATGCTGAGACCAGATACTCCAAGACCAAGAAGATCATCTTCACCCTGGTGGTCTCCCAGCGCTTTCGACCCTACTTTCAAGCTCACCCAATCATGGTGCTCACGGACCAACCACTTTGGACTATCTTGTCCTGTCCAGACACTTCCAGTCGGCTCACCAAATGGGCCATCAAGTTGGGGGAGTTTGACTTATCCATCCGGCCAAGGCCTGCAATGAAGTCCCAAGTGTTAGTTGACTTCTTGGTCGAGTGCACTTGGGCCGAGGAGCATCCGAGGAGTTGCACCCGGAGGCATGCATGGAGTCCCCCATGGCCGAAGGGTGGAGAAAGAAGACCGGATTCTTCATGTGGATGGAGCAGTAAACTCTCAGGGGAGCGGGGCCGGACTTATCCTTGCGAGCCCCGAGGGAGAGGTGGTGGAGTACGCTCTCCGATTCCTCTTTCCGGCCACCAACAACCAAGCAGAGTATGAAGCCTTGCTGGCAGGGATGAAGCTAGCCAAGGAGCTTGGTGTAGAGCGTCTAAGGGCCTTCACGGACTCCCAGCTTGTCTCCGGGCAGGTCGCTGGGGAGTACGAGGCTAGAGACCCAACTATGTCCCGCTATCTGAACAAGGTGCGATCTCAAGCCTCTCGGTTTATATATTTTCGCATCAGCTACAATCCCCGTGCGGAGAATGCCAAGGCTGATGCATTGTCCCGCTTTGGCCACTTCGGCCGACGGGACCTTAGGAAGGACGTACGTGGAGCATCTGCAAGTCCCAAGCATCAAGGCGGCGGTGGAGGAGGCAATGCCGGTCGAGCAGGAGCCTTCCTGGATGGATGCTTATGTCCGATATCTCACTGACGGCACCCTCCCCGAAGACCCGGCCGAGGCCAGACTGCTCAGGCGATAGGCCCCGAAGTTCCTAATGATGGATGGGAAGCTCTACCGAAGATCATTCTCATACCCGGTCCTCAAGTGCGTCGGGCCTACTGAAGCTGACTATATCTTGTGAGAAATTCATGAAGGCATATGCGGGAGTCATCTGGGGGGCAGAGCCCTGGCGTACAAGGCCCTGCGGTAGGGGTATTATTGGCTGACCATGAGGGAGGACGTGGCCGAGCTTGTCAAGAAGTGTGATAGCTGCCAGCGCCATGCCAACATCCAGTGGCAGCCGATATCTCAGTTGACCCCACTAGCGGCACCTTGGCCCTTCGCCCAGTGGGGGATGGACATCTTGGGCCATTCCCTCCTGCCTCCAGCCAATGCAAGTTCCTGCTAGTGGCTGTCGACCACTTCACCAAATGGATCGAGGCTGAAGCGCTTGCCAAGATCACCGAGGCAAGGTGAGGGCTTTCTTCTGGAAGTCTATAATATGCCGGTTCGGGCTACCACATACTCTGGTCACCGATAATGGCCGGCAGCTCGACAACGCGCCTTTCCAGGATTCTGCACCGAGCTCGGCATCCATCAGCGGTTCACCTCTGTAGGGCATCCTCAGACCAATGGAGCGGCCGAGGTGACCAACAGCATCATTCTCCAAGGACTGAGAGCCCGGTTAGATGACTGCAAAGGACGGTGGGTGAAGGAGCTCCACAATGTGCTATGGGCCTACCACACAACGCCTCGGGCCTCCATCGGAGAAACTCCCTTCAGCCTCGTCTTCGGATCCGAAGCAGTCATTCCTGTAGAGATCGGAGCCCCAAGCCCCAGAGTGGAAGCCTACAACGAGGAAGACAATCCGAACCAGTTGCGGGCCAACCTCGACCTGGTGGAAGAGGTGCGGGATCGAGCGCGACTCCGAATGGCAGCCTACCGACAGCGGGCGGCTAGGTATTACAACGCTCGTGTCCGCCCAAGGGCCTTCTTGCCGAGGGACCTTGTCCTTCGTCGAGCTGAAATCTCAAAACCGACGGAAGGGGGCAAGCTAGCACCGAACTGGGAAGGACCCTACCGGGTTACCGAGGTACTCGCCATGGAGTGTACAAAATAGAAGAGCTGGACGAAAAGCTGCTCCCGCGGACGTGGAATGCTGATAACCTCTGTCGGTATTATCAGTAGCGTACTCTTTCTTTACATGAAATTTTGCGATTGTATTCTCTTGGGGCTCCCGCCCCGCATTTGAAACTAATAAATAGAGTTTAAGCATCTCAGCTTTTCAACAAAAAGCCCAATGTACCATTGGCATCGAAGACCCAATGTACCATCGGATTCAAAAAGCCCGAGGCCAGAATCGGCATGGAAAGCCCAGTGTACCACTGGCAGACCGATGTACCATCGGCTCTCAACAAAAGCCCAATGTACCATTGGCATCGAAGACCCGATGTACCATCGGATTCAAAAAAGCCTGAGGCTAGACTCGGCATGGAAAGCTCAGTGTACCACTGGCAGACCGATGTACCATCGGCTCTCAACAAAAAGCCCAATGTACCATTGGCATCGAAGACTTGATGTACCATCAGATTCAAAAAAGCCCGAGGCCAGACTCGGCATGGAAAGCCCAATGTACCACTGGCAGACTGATGTACCATCGGCTCTCAACAAAAAGCCCAATGTGTCATTGGCATCGAAGACCCGATGTACCATCGGATTCAAAAAAGCCCGACACCAGACTCAGCATGGAAAGTCCAGTGTACCACTGGCAGACCGATGTACCATCGGCTCTCAATAAAAAGCCCAATGTACCATTGGCATCGAAGACCGATGTACCATCGGATTCTAAAAAGCCCGAGGCCAGACTCGGCATGAAAAGCTCAGTGTACCACTGGCAGACCGATGTACCATCGGCTCTCAACAAAAAGCCCAATGTACCATTGGCATCGAACACCCGAAGTACCATCGGATTCAAAAATCCTGAGGCCAGACTCGGCATGAAAAGCCTAGTGTACCACTGGCAACCGATGTACCATCGGCTCTCAACAAAAAGCCCAATGTACCATTGGCATCGAAGACCCAATGTACCATCGATTCAAAAAAGCCTGAGGCTAGACTCGGCATGGAAAGCCCAGTGTACCACTGGAAGACCGATGTACCATCGGCTCTCAACAAAAAGCCCAATGTACCATTAGCATCGAAGACCCGATGTACCATCGGATTCAAAAAGCCCAATGTACCATTGGCATCGAAGACCGATGTACCATCGGATTCAAAAAGCCCAAGTCATCCTTGGCAGTCCAAGACCGATATTTCATCGATGTTTAGAAGCCCAAGTCATCCTTGGTACAATATTTCATCGATGCTTTGAAGTTCAAGTCATCCTCGTCGGCCCAAGCTCGACGTTTCATCAGTGCTTGGAAGCCTGGGTCCCCGGGGGGCAAACACGACCCGTCTCCCTCGACTCTCTCAAAGTGATCCAGCCCTATATGACTAAGTTAAAGTTGCATGAAAAATAAAAGCAGCCCCTCGGTGCTAACGAAGCCCTCAGGGGGCTACGTCAGTAACCCAGGGACTCAGAGAAGAGATCACAATTTGGATTTTCATTGATGGAAAATTATACTTCATTAACATTAGTGTATACAAAATTCCGACCAAGTCGGACTTAGTACAAAAACAAAAATGAAGAACTACAAAATCAAGGTCCGCCGCGGGCTCCCCACCTGAGGCCTCATCGGACTCTGGGTTCGGCTCAATGTCCATGGCCTGGGGGAAGTTCAAAACTCGAGCAACTTTCTTCTTGGCATCGTCGAACCCCTGGACGTAGAAATTGGCATTAGCTTCGACCAGCTCGTGGGTGAAGTGCTTCGATGCCTTGAACTCCTCCACGGCCGCGGCAACTCTGGCCTCGGCGGCAGCCTCCACCTCAGCAATTCGGGCCTCCTTCTCCGCTACCAGAGAGGCTATTGCTGCCCTCTCGGCCTCCATGGCCTTCACCTCCCCCTCAACCCACTTCGCCGATCCTCGGCCTCCTGAATGGCCGAGTTCAGGTCGGCTATGTGGAGGTTTCGGGCTTCAATTGCGCCCTGGCCTCTGTGAGCTGATTGAGCGCTGCCCGCCATCGGTCAGCCTCGGCCTCGGCTTTGTGCTCAGCCTCCTTTATCTTATCGGTGCATTCGGCCCTTACCAATTCCAAGGCCTTCTCCGCAGCCTCGGCCCGGGCCTGGGCATCCTCGGCATCCTGCTGGACTATGGCGGGCAACAGATTCCCCCTCGCCGATGGCCTCCCGGGCGAGCACGACGGAGTTGGTCACCTGCACTCAGAGTGTCAGCTATGCAAATTGCTTAAGTGCACTAAACTAGGGGCAAAGAAAAAAATACTTACTCGAACGAGAGCTAAGAAGATCTCCCGAAAGAACCTATTCGCCCCCAGGGTTCGGAGCTCCTCTTGAATATCAGGTTGAACGATGTAGGACATGAGTTGTTCAGCCCGGCTTCCGTCGTTTATCAAAGAAAAACCACGAGGGATTGGCCCGGCCCTGTTTCCCTCGGCGGTCCCGAAGTACTCCGGCTCGGCGTGCGGAGGATGGCTCATCGGCATCTGCTCAGGGGGTGGGCTCGCTGCCCCTGATGGCCCTTCCCCCCAACTTTTGTCTAC
This sequence comes from Calamus simplicifolius, assembly GCA_900491605.1. Taxonomy (NCBI): domain Eukaryota; kingdom Viridiplantae; phylum Streptophyta; class Magnoliopsida; order Arecales; family Arecaceae; genus Calamus; species Calamus simplicifolius. The sequence goes on from UESW01004160.1 coordinate 2,331,228, forward strand.
TTCGACTGGGGCAGGTTCATGAGGAGCTTGGGGTTCCTCCGTCGCCGCTGGCTGCTCCATTGTTGCCGGCTCCTCCATCGTCGCCCTCTCGGTCGTTGCCCCCTCTGGCGGGGTGTCGGCCGTCAGGTCCACCTCCGGGGCTAGTGGAGGCTCGCGCCGCTCAATCGGCGGGGATGCCCTCACAGTAAGGCGCTTGGGGCCAGCACCTGCTGCCCCTCTCTCGGGCCGCCGCAGGCCCTCATCCTTTTGATTGCAACCTTCTTGACCATGGCAGTCGGAGGCTTCATTGCTGCACAGCATCAGTTGGGGTCAGTCATAAAAAAAAAAAAGAGAAGAAAAAGAAGAGAGGAGGAGAAGGAGGAGGAAGGGGGTAATTTGGCTAAGTGCTGGGGCATCTATTAATCACCGCTCTATGTGGTGAGGCCCGCTAGCTGGATGTTGTGCTCCGACAGAAGCAAGCTGTATCTGGGTATGTTGGTAGTCAACAGTTGCCCCAGCGCTTCTTGGTCTCCTGGGAGGACGGTGGAGTTCATGTTGGGTCGGAGGTCGGGGTCCCCCCACCAGGACTTGAGTTGATCAAGCTCAACAAAAAAGAAATGAGATTTCCATCCCTTGACCAAGGTAGGGAGAAGAAGCTTGAGGACCCGACCGGGTCGGGGCTGGAATAGCCACCAACCCCTCTGCTGCCTGAGGGTGTAAAAGCAGCGGAAAGAGAGAGAGTCGGGGGGTGATTTGGAGGTGGTGGCAAAGGATGAGAAAGGTGCAAACGGTCCGAAGGGAATTTGGGACCAGTTGAGCAGGAATCAAAAAGTAATAGTCCAAAAGGTTAATAAAAAAGGGATGGAAGGGTAGATGAAGACCTAACCTAAGGGAAATCTTGTAAACGGCCACTCTGCCGAGCCAGGAGGAGACCACCCTGTCATCGGGGGTCGGAAGGAAGAGCCCGACATCTCGGGGTACCTGGTAACGGGCCCTAATTTTGGCTAAGTCTTGACCCGTTACTGTTGAGGCAGTCCCCTCCGGGATTCCGCCCCCGCCCTCGAAGAGGCGCCAACCGCCGCCTAGCACCTCCTCGCTAGGGCCCAGCTAGTCGCCGCCGAGCGTCCCCTTGCAGGAGCCCAGGCAGCAACCGGTCGTTGGGACAAAGGAAGACGGTCCTCCGGATCGGAAGACCATGAAGAAGAAGGAGATGAAGAGGCACGAAGCCTCGAGGGAGAAATGCGGTTGTCAGAGGAGCAGAAGAAGTCCAGGATGGTGAGGAGGCCATGACGAAAGTTCGGGAAAAAGGAAGGAAAGATCAGGAAGGACAGAGGGCTAACCTGGAGAAAGAAATGGTGGGGGGCGATTCTCAGGTTGCAGAGGGAGCAGAGGACCAGAGGAAGAATATAACTAAAGTAAAATGACGAGTATTTAGCCTTCGCCTGGGTTTTGTCAAGTTTCAAATCATCCCGCCTCGATTTTCCAGCCATGCGGACTTCCACTATAGACTGGGCCACCTTGGTAGGCATCCGGCGCGTGGAACAAACCGCCTCCGGTCAATAATGGGACACCACTGACGCCAGCCATGATGGCAATGATGGTGGCTGCTTTTCGCGAATTTCAAAAGGACAACCCCGCCTCGAGGATGATCGCAGCAGATCGGATGGACAGCAGTGGCTGCCCCTTCACATCCCCAAAGTCGCCCGCGCTAAGTTATCGCAGCATCCATAGACACGTGGCCGGGGCAGTTGGCAGCGAACGGGGATCAACCACCAGGGAGGTGACACCCCTTTTGCTTCGCCAGGGTGGACCCGCTCTGTCTCAGGGGCGAGGGGGCATCTGATATGGTTGATCCAGCACCGTCAGGGTTAACAGTAAAGGAGACTGACGACATCCCACTCCAACCTCCGAGGCCCACCTCCGAAGCCAACCTCCGAGGCCAACCTCCGAAGCCTACCTCCGAGGCCAACCTTTGAGGCCAACCTCCAAGGCCCACCTCTAAAGCCAGCTTATAGCTGCGAGCCACCTGGCATGCCCACGTGGCCCGCTACTCGCCTGCTATAGTGTGTTTCCATGCCCTATTAAGACGTATGGCCCACTACGCACCCGTAACAGTGCATGGCCATACCCCGTTATGGTATGTGGTCCATCACTCGCCTGTAACCACGTAAGGCCATATCGCATTACGGAGTATGATCCACCGCTTGCTTGTGGCTGCATGTGGCCATACCTCATAATGGCGCATGCTGGTGCAACCATAACCACCCGACATGCATGATACCGTATTGGCGGGTGGTAAATCAGGCAGGACACCTCTGATGCACAGTAACGATACGGCCTGTCATTGTCAGCCCCTCCTTTTTGTCCGTTATCGGATGGGGATATCCTGAAATCGGTAACCTTTTGGAAGCAGGGGGGAGGGAGATCTTTGAACAGGTATAAAAGCTCACCTTTACAACGAGGAAATGATCCTGAACCCTAACTCTCTAGCTTTTCTTCTGCTAGCTAATTCTTGTCTGTTCCCAAGTGACTGACTTGAGCGTCGGAGGGTCCCCACCGAAACATCCGGTCTCCGAGGACTTTTCTTGTAGGAGTCCGGCGAGGTGGACCTCCGTTTCCCCGATGTGCAAGGAAGCTGACTCGGCGTCAACAACGGGCAAGTAGGCTGAATGCTCAAACCATGCCTAGAGAGCAGGGAGCAGATGGGAAGACAGTTCCGTGCCAGCTTCCAAACAAATAGTCGAACCCTAGGGTGAATGGGAAGATGCAAGATCTATGCCACATCCATCAACCCTAGGGTGAATGGGAAGATGCAAGATCCATACCACATCCATCAACTGCTAGAACTGTGGCCTATAAATCATCAAGAAATCCCTAAAAGGAGCACGAGGCAAACAGGATCTTCTTCAAACCCTTATAACAGTGGTATGACCCGGAGTGAGAGGAATAGATAGAATGCGACGATAGAGTTCATCCTCGAAGAGATTGGATTGCAAAGGGGTATACCAAGCAGAATGGACCTGGATGATTAAATCAGAGACTCTCATACCACTTGGAATGACAGTGCTGACAAAAGTAGGCCAACGAGATAGAGGGAGGTCTGCAATCCACGTATCCCGAACAACATCCATAAAGACTCCACCACCAATCATCCACAAGATGTTGTTCAGAATATTCGGGACGTGCTGGCAGTCCTCTTTCCAAAAGAAGGAGTGACCTTGAGAAGACTGAGGATCAACAGAAGAAATCCAGTCTCCGTATTTGGCATGCATGAAGGAGCTCCACATACAGTGCGGATCAAGCAAAAATCGCATGGCATGCCTAGCAATCAAAGCCTCCCTCCTAACAGTGAGGGACTAGATCCCACTCAGTGATCGATAAACAGACAATGTCCCAAGCCACTAGGTGAGTACCATGTTCATCCTGCATCAAGGCCTAGAGAAAGTCCCTGAAGTATCTCTCAATCTTCCTCAGGCAAGTCAATGGAATAGTAGCATTAGATAAAAAATAGAGAGGAAGAGATGAAAGCACATATCGTAAAAGAGTAATCCTCACCATCATAGATAGTCTAGTAACCTGCCACCCATCCAGACGATCGCGAACATGCCTCTCTATGTCACTGAAGTCAGAACTCCATGGCCTTCTCCCCGTAATAGAAATCCCCAGATAGAAAAGCTAGTCTGCTTGAACCAAGATACCCATGATTCGCGTGATAACCTCCCTTAATGTAGACGTCGTCAAGAGGCTAAAGCAGATCAAGGATTTACTCAGGTTAACTTTCTGACCAGAGGCCCGACAGTAAGAATAAAGTATAGTGGCAAAAATGGTAGCGTTGTTAACTAGCGCCTTGCCTAGGAGAATGCAATCATCTACAAACAGAAGGTGGGACAGCGAGGGTCCCTTGGAGCCGGCACTATAGGGGACCAGACAAGAGCCCTGCTGTGCCTGAGATAGTGCCCGAGATAAAGCATCAGTAGAGAGGATGAACAGAAATGGTAAAAGAGGACATCCCTACCTCAATCCGACCTCAGAGTGAAAGTAATCAGTCTGGCCGCCATTAATAAGGATAGAAAAGGATGGTCGGTAAACACAGGCCATGATCCAGTCAATAAAGAGCTCCTCGAACCCATACTCATCAAAAGTACATCGTAGGAAAGCCCAGCTCAGTCTATCGTAAGATCTCTCCATGTCCAGCTTAACGGCCATGAGACAGTGATGACCAGAGGCTCTCTGAAGATCATGCATGAATTTCTGAGCAAGCAGGGCATTATCAGTGATGCTATGCCCTCTGAGGAAAGCCCTTTGCTCCGAAGAAATGAGACGAAGGATCACCGTTCGCATTCGAAAGACCAAAAGATGCGCATATACCTTATATAAGGTAGTGAAGAGGCTGATAGGCTGGTAGTGCTGGAGAATGGTAGCATGATGGTGTTTAGGCACCAGGGTAACAAAAGTTTGATTCCACTCAGATGGAATAGCTTTCGACTAAAAAATAAGCTGGATAGCCTGCACAACATCCTGACCCAGAATACTCTAATAGTGACAGAAGAATAAAGGTGGAAACCCGTCAGGCCAGGGGTCTTCTCCGCTCCAAGATCCCATAAAGCCATCCAAATGTTCTCTGCCAAAATGGGCCTAATAAGAAGGTCGTTCTCCATGTCGGAGACCTTGTTAGGGGTCAAAATAGGGCAAACAGGGAACCCATCACCAGTATGCTCAGTCCATCTAAACTGAAAGAAATAAAGAAGTTGATCCCTAATCACCTGGTCATCCCCTGAAAGTGTCCCTCATCATCAGCTAAATGCCTGATATGGTTCATCGCTCAGCATTTAAGAGTGGCTTGGTGAAAAAATCTAGTATTACAATCCCCTTCTTTAATCCACTGGATCCGGGACTTTTGCCTCCAAAAAATCTCCTGCTGCAAAAGAAGGGAATGGTGGAGCGCCAGAGTGGAGTGAAGGGATGACATATCAAATCATTAAGAAATCCCTTCTGATCCTCTTTGGTCTGAGAGTAGCAATAATAGATTCAACTTGCTCAACTTGCCTCATAATGTCCCCCACCTCCCTTCGATTTCATCTGGATAGCCTGCGTCTAGCAAGAGCTAGATGCCTCGATAACCTGTAGATAGTACTCCCTCTGACAGGCAATCATCATACCTCAGAAATGATAGCCCTAGTAGAAGAATAAGATGTCCAAAACATCTCAAATCTAAACTACCGACTTCGCTGAGAAACTGCATCAGTAGATATAAGAAGAGGGCAGTGGTCAGAGGCAATGCGGGACAAGTGAGTGACAGTGGTAGAAGGGTAAAGCTGAAGCCAATTAGAAGTGGCCATGGCCTTATCCAGCCTTTCCCAAACTCTGGCAGATCCCTACCGATTATTTTACCAAGTAAATTGGGAACCCTGGAACCCCAGATCCAATAGGCCAACAGTAGAGATGAAAGACCTAAACTCAGCTCTGCCAGCAGAACTAGCAAACTGCTTTCCTCCTTTCTTCTCATAGGACCCCACAATGCAGTTGAAGTCGCCTGCAATAAGGGAGGGAAATCCCTGAGCAAGCAAAGACTGAATCTCATCCCAGAGCATCCAGCGTTCCCGAAAGTCAGTACTGGCATAAACACCCGATAGGAGCTAAGGGATAGAGGTCCCTTCAAAAATGACAGCGGCAACTTGCTAACCGCAGCAATGAAAGGCATCCACTCTAATTCTGTCATTTCTTCAGAGCACCAAAATGCCATCAGAAAGACCGACAGACTCAACTGCATAAGAAATCCAGGATCTGAAAATCAGTCTCCGAAAGCAAGCCAGACTAACCCCAGACAACCGAGTTTCCAACAGGACACAAATATTAAAACTATGAAGCTGCAGAAGCCTTCCGAAAGAGGAGCAAAATGAAGGTTTCAGGGCTCCTCGCACATTCCAAATAAACATCTTCATCCTGATACTTGAGTGGGGGGGACCGACCCTATCCCCTGGCATCTCCTCGTCAGAATGATAGCTGGCTAGAGGGGAACCCTCCTCTGGTTCCTTCCCACTACAATCCTCTGATTAGGAAGAATCCATCACCTCTATGGTACCAACTTTCTGAATGGCCTGCTTAAGCTGAAAGACAGCAGACTCATGGGTATGTCCCTCCAATAGCTCCTGTTGGGTGGCCCCAGAAGCAAACCTCGGGTCAGGCCCAACCATGCAGCAGAATTTCTTGGTTCCCAGACCAGACAGGGCACCTTGACCCTCGAGCTGAGTCTAAGAAAGCTGAAAACGAGAAGGATGCAAGCTCATTTCCTTTTGCAGTGAGGGGGGCCTTTCCTTTTGCTTTAGTCGACTTGGAGACCACTCGTTGTGACATAGACTCCACAGGTGGGCCCTCTTCGATGGGCCTAGATTAGAGTCCTTGCGGATCTTCGGGCATTCAGTCTCTTTCCCAGAACCCAGAGTAGAGAAAGGGTTGTGGTCCCTGTTCTCAATCTGCACTAGATCAGTCATCTGAAACTCAGCCTGGGGTTTAGCTGCAGAAACTGACACGCTTGACTGAGACTGGCACACTTGCTCTGAGACTCCCTTACCTTGATCCGACGACATCTTTGAAGAAGAGGAGGGCTGTGTAATGACCCGGGCCCTGAGCCCGCAGCACCCACGAGCCTGTTTCGTTAGAAGAAAGCAAGACGAACAAGGTCCACACCAACTTGGGCCACCATAGCCTAAGAGGGATCTAATTGGTACTTGTCCATCTTCCTTAAAAATTTTCCATGTGAAACTATTAGGAGGGGCATACAGAGGCGACCTCCTTGTGCTCTGATGACGTCTGATACCATATTGTAACGACGTCCCTGCATCGGCTGGTGCGTGGCTCTGATACCATATTGTAATGACGTCGTTAGGGGAACATGATCATAACCACCACCAGGCAGGCAGGAAGGATTCTACAGGTGACCTCCATAGGTTCAAGAGGTAGCTCCCATCAATGTAGCACTTTGCCCTATGTGGCACTTAGCTCCTGCACTTCTGGCTAGTGCGCTCTGATACATATTGTAACAACCCGAGCCCTGGGCCCGCAGCACCCATAAACCCATTTCGTTACAAGAAAGCAAGACGAAAAAGGTCACACCAACTTAGGCCACCACAACCCAAAAAGGATCGATTGGATCCCTCTTGGGTTGTGGTGGCCCAAGTTGGTGTGGACCTTGTCCGTCTTGGTTTCTTGTAATGAAACGTCTCGTGGATACTACGGGCCTAGGGCCCGGATCGTTACAGCCTGCCATTGGGGGGGAGCCTGCCTGACTGCCATCGAGCAATCTTTTTTGGGATTTGCCACCCATCCATCGAAACAGGGGAAGGCACCGCTTCCCCTGATCCTTCTTCCTGGAAGGCGGAGACTAAAACTTAGGCCTCCGTCGCCGAATAGCGGCCATCCAGGTCCAAATCTGGGGCCGATCGAGGAAGAAGCTTGCTCTGGCACCAAGATGCAGGTCCCGGGGAGGTGCAGGGATCCATAGGAATCACATATTCCTTCAATGTGCTCGTAAGAAAATTGCTGCCAGAAGGGAGCTTTACTCCCATGTACTCTCACCTTCGGTCGGAGGGGTTTGCCCACATCGATGCAGACATAGGCACGGGCATATCCCTCCCGATTCTTTCGTTTGGTTGAAACATCCGAGAACATATACTCCCCTGCCAAGGATAGAATGGAGGACAAGATCTTCTCTGTCCAGAATTCCAACAGGAGCAGAGGCAATCAGATCCATAGCAGGGCCTTGAGGAGGGTGTCCACCGCCGGAACGAACTCGGGTTGCCACTTCGCAACAGCAATCAGTTGTCCATTAGCCACCCATGGCCTCCTAGCACGAGATCTTTGGCTTAGGAATCAGTAAAGCGAAAGATGTAATGCTGGTTAGCTAGAGTAACGGCTTCAATCTTTCACAATTTTTAAGTCCAACAATCTATAATTTTCTACATCATTTTTTTATATAAAAATAATAAATAATTTAACTAAAGTATATTAGTAATATGAATTGCTGAGTAACACCTTCTTTATCTAATGTAGAGGACTGAAGCTGAGCGAGAGTAAGGTATGAAAGATTTCGAAGGCCGATTAGGATAAGAGTGCTGGTCAAAAACAGCCTGTATGCCTAGCGGCAAAAATATGATACAAATAATTAAGCTTAGTATAAACAAATTACTCTTAATTACTTTCTTTTCTTCTTTATGTTTCCTAAAACTGCTTATTGTACCTCGTTGGTATATCCTGTTTGAATTTTATTTGGCATCTTACGGATCCACATCTTTTATATGTAGAGAAATAATCTTTCAGTATGCAAATCATGTTCAAAGACTAGGAATCTTTCTCTTTGAGCTGCTTTCTGAGGCACTCGGCCTTAATCGTGATCATTTAAGTGAAATGGAATGCGCCAAAGGACTTGGTATTGCTGGCCACTACTATCCACCTTGTCCAGAACCGCATCTCACTCTTGGAACTACCAAACATTCTGATGCAGATTTCCTAACCATCGTTTTACAAGATCAGGTTGGTGGCTTACAAATTCTGCATCAAAATCAATGGATGGATGTGCCTCCTTTGCCCGGAGCTTTAATTGTTAACATTGGTGACTTATTACAGGTATGTTTTTCATTAGGTACAGAAATAATGCTTTGGTTCTTCATTACATGATTTTCTTTAACATAATATCATTCAAAGAGAGACAGAGAAAAGATTTGCTCTAAAGTAGCTTGGTTGTAGCTTTGATTTCAAAGAATTGAAATTCATTTGCCTCCTGTTTCTCTATGATCTACAGCTGATCTCCAATGATAGACTTAAAAGCGTGGAGCACAGAGTGCTTGCAAATCAGAGTGCTGGTCCTAGAATTTCTATAGCATGCTTCTTTTCTACAAATCGTTACCCATCTGCAAGGCTTTATGGCCCTATAAAGGAGCTATTATCCAATGAAAGACCGAAGTATAAAGAAGTATCTGTGAAGGATTATACCATCTACTTCTACACGAAAGGACTTGATGGACAATCGATACTGAACCATTTTAAGGTATGATTAAAAGTCAGGAACAATTTAGTCTGCTGAATATTATTGAAATAATGAAATCCAAAGGACTGAAGGACTGAAGATGTATGGATATGCGTGCATTGTAAAGTGAGAAATTATGTGAGATATTTTACTGCAGAGTACTCATGATTCCGCATGGCCTAAACTGATTATCAACTAATTGAAAGGCTTCTGCATCTTGAGATATTCACACATCAATTTATCTCAACTGATGTGAAAGTCCGAAGTGGCGTAACAAGACAATCAGCTATTTAAGCATGGATTTTTCATAGTTAGCTTCGAAGAAAACTAATAAAATATTTTACTAGAAAGGATTAAAAAATCAACTCCGGTGACAAAAATAATTATCATATTAAATGACATCTCCAAGTGTTCCAATTTAATTATGCCGGGAGGAAACAATTCATAACGGCCTCACGAAATACAACAAGAAAACCACCACTTTATCCAGGTATTAGCTTGATAATATATTAATCTAGAATCATTAGAGGCACATAAATACTAGAAGATCCAAGGCCTGCCACCTAGCATATAAACAAAAAAATACGTACTCATCCTAACACCAGTCCTTGCTAATCCCAGGAAACAGCTCACGTATTCATCCTAACCTCAAATCATCGCTTGAAGTGGTCCAAACACAGGACAGAGTCCCTGTTTGTGGCTTGGAAAGGCGATTGATAATAAAGTATAAATATTTAAATATAATTAATAAAAAAATTAATTGTTAAAATAAAAAATACTTTTAATTAAAGTTTACTCAATAAATTTATAAAATATTAAAGAAAAAAATAAATTTATTTATTATATGTTGAAATAAATTAGATTTGGATTGGATAAAAAAATACATGATCTGAAAATGATACGAAATTAGATTGACTATAATTTTTAAATCCAGTCCAACTCATGTGTCTCTAAATATGGATTGGGTTGGGCCAAATCAGATCAGAGCCAAGTCGAGTTATGCATTTATTTAAAGCATTTGCAATCCTATTCTAGGCATCCTTAAATAATTCACTTTTAATTTGCTTTCTGCTCCAATGTTCATCCCTTCCAAATCCACTCTTGACATCAAGTTTGGACGGAAAAAAACTACACCACTGCTTCTGCTCCTGCCTTAATAATGGAGATTCTCTGCCTTTCGTGTTGATAGGGATAGGAGCAAAAAAAAAAAATTTCATCTCTACCAATGGAAGGAAATGTTGGTGGATCAAAATAAGTTTTCCTTATGAAAATATTATTATAATATTAAATATTATTATAATTAAAATATTTAAGCAATCATATACTTAAAGAGAGAGAAAAATAAGTATATGAATTAGATTGTTAATGTTGAGGGGTAAAATCGCTGTGTATAAATAATCGTGCACATGGCTAAGGCTAGCCCTGATTCCTACTCGCTGTGCGACACCCGCCAGAGATAAGTCAGCCTCGGTAAGTTGGGGCGCCTTAGCCCCTCACCAAGCCAAGGATTCCCAAGGGGCGGATCACATCTCTCGGCCCCTCCAGCCGAGCTATGTCATCTCTCGGCCCCTTTGGCCAAGCCATATCGTCTCTCGGCTCCAGCCGAGCTATGTCGTCTCTCGGCTCCAGCCAAGCTATATCATCTCTCGGCCCCTCCAGCCGAGCTATACCGTCTCTCGGCCCCTTTGGCCGAGCCCTATCATCTCTCGGCCTCCAACCGAGCTATATCGTCTCTCGGCCCCTTTGGCCGAGCCCTATCATCTCTCGGCCCCTCCAGCCGAGCTATGTCGTCTCTCGGCCCCTTTGGCCAAGCCCTATCATCTCTCGGCCCCTCCAGCCGAGCTATGTCGTCTCTCGGCCCCTTTGGCCGAGCCCTATCATTTCTCGGTCCCTCTAGCCGAGCTACATCATCTCTCGGCCCCTCCAGCCGAGCTATGTCATCTCTCGGCCCCTTTGGCCGAGCCCTATCATCTCTCGACCCCTCCAACCGAGCTATGTCATCTCTCGGCCCCTTTGGCCGAGCCCTATCGTCTCTCGCCCCTCTAGCCGAGCTATATCGTTTCTCGGTCTCTCTAGCCGAGCTACCTCATCTCTCTAGCCGAGTGGCCTCTCTAGCCGAGCTATCTCATTTCTCGGCCTCTCTAGCTGAGCTATTTCTATTTCGCGGCATCGCCAGCCAAGCCATCCTTATCGCTCGGCCTAGCCCGAACGATATCAACACCTTTGCGGAATCTAGCGCGGGAAAGCCTAAATCCATAAGATTCCAAACAGAAATCATATACATGAGTGGCCTAGGATCCACGATGGTGGCCTAGGGCCTTGAAGCCTATACAACAGTCGAACCTCGGGATATCAACAAGCTCTCCTAGCCGTCGATCCTCTAACTAACCAGATGCGAATCCTACTGACCTCATAACAAACTGGATTTAGATCCTAACGACTTTCGGACCCACGATGCCCCTAGGGAATCAGGTGATCCTCTATAAATAGAGTTGTTTGCCAACTCCTCAGGTATGCGCACTTGCTCATTGGCACCCTCTCTCCTTCTGCCTTTGCTTCCGCCATTAGCGCTCTGCTCAGAGCCCTGGAGAGACTCTTCAGCGAGAGCCTTCTCCTCATTTTTGTTGATTGCCGATCTCCACTGACTTGAGCGTCGGAGGGTCTTCCGCACAGGGCCACCCCTAACGCCTCTCGCGTGAGGACTGTTTTACAGGTCCACCCAGGCAGGAGCCCATGCTGCAGCCCGATCGCGCCCGAGTCGAGGACAGATTTCAGCAGCAACAAATTGGCGCTAGAGGAAGGGTCCTCAAGTCCCATAAACTTGTGATCCAGAAGACAAGGATCTCGATCTGAAAGAGAACTCCTCCCATGGCCAACCGAAGAAAGGCTACCTCTGAAGCCCGAGATCAGGTCGCCTCCCAAAGGCCTGATCCGGTGAGCAGTATTGCGCCGCCATCGCCGCCAATTGAGACTCCATCGCCATCGGCGGCCCCGGTGACCCAGGACCAGTTCGCCTCACTGGTCCAGCAAGTCCAGGCTCTGGCCCACCTGATTCAGGGGCGCTCCGAAGCCCCCTGTCCAGCTGCTCCTACCCCTCACCCTCCTGAGGAGGACACAGCCCCCGCTCATCCAGCGATCCCTTCTTCCGGCCCGCATGGGGTTGCAGACCCCCCTCGCCGTCCCAGGGAAGCTGAACCAGCTCCCCAAGGAGCCCGCAGCAAAGATCTCCCTAGATCTCGACGGGCCCGATCCCTCTCCCCGGTGTTCTCTCACCATGATTCAACACCGTCTCAGTATCCTCCTCGTCCTGTCCCTTCTGCTTTTCCTGATGGGGAGATCCGCTGCCAACTCCAAGAAATGCATCAAGAGCTAGACGCCGCCAAGCATGCCCATCCGCTTCAGAATAAGGCGGAGCAGGGCATCCCCTTCTCTAAGAAGATCATGGAGGAAGTGATTCCCTTCCATGTCAAGCTGCCCGCCATCGAGCCTTATCATGGCTCCTCCGATCCCGACGACCATCTCAGCAGCTTCCGATCGATCATGATGTTCCATGGGGCATCAGATGCGATCCTCTGCCGCGCTTTCCCTTCCACCCTCAGGGGATCTGCTCGAACCTGGTTCAATGCTTTGAAACCAGGTTTCGTTAATTCGTTCGACGAGCTGAGCCGCCTCTTCATCAGCCAGTTCGTCAGCAGCCGCCGTCACCGACGGAGATCTGACTCCCTCTCTGAGGTTAAGCAAGAGAGGGGGAGTCCTTGAAGAAGTATCTCGGCCGTTTCAATACGGCCATGCTAGAGGTGGACCACCTTAAACATGAGGTGGCCATGTCCGCCCTGCGGGCAGAGTATTGAAGGAGAGCGACTTTTACCTGGTGCTGGAGGTCAGCTACCCTCCAAACCTCTCCGATATGATGGCCCTGGCGGACAAGTATGCCAGAGTCGAAGAATCGAGAGCTGCTCGAGCCGAGCTGACGAAGAAGAAGGAGCCCAAGGGCTCAGATAAGCACCGACCTGCCCGCCAGCCAAGTCGCCTCGCCGCCAAAGGATTCCCCAGCCGCCGCCAAGGAACTGCACTCGGAGCCCACCTAGGAGGTTCAACCAGTTCACTCCGCTTACTGCCCCAAGAGTGGAGATCCTCATGGAAATCGAGCGCCAACTCCCTCGACCTCCTCCTCTCCAAGGGAATGCAGCCCGTAGAGACCCCGCCAAGTATTGCCGCTACCACCGCGATCATAGCCACGACACTGAAGAGTGCTGGCAACTGACGAATGAGATTGAAAGGCTCATCCAGCGGGGTAGACTGGATTGGTTCAGGGGAGCCTCCGAGCCAAGAAACGGGGGCGATCGCCGGCCTGCCCCAGCAGCAACCTCCTCCCCCTCCAAATCCTCCGGTCGCTGGCCACATTAATATGATTGAGGCGGTCGGTAGTCCCTTAGGTGGGAGGGACGATGAAGAAGGTTCGGCGCCGAAGAAAGCGCGAACTGATGAGCTCTCTTTCTCCAACGATGACTTCCAGGGATACAGTTCCCGCACGATGATGCGCTAGTTGTATCTCTTAATTTGAACAACTATGATGTAAGCCGAATTCTCATTGATAGTGGAAGCTCGTCAACGTTTTGTACCTTGATGTGTTTGTGAAGATGAAACTTCTCATGGAGAATCTCCGAGCTGTGGACTCCATCCTAATGGGATTCACCGGCGATGTCATTACCCCAGAGGGGGTCGTAACCTTGACGGTCCGAGCAGGAACCTGGCCCCGCGTGGCCACTGTGTATGCAGATTTCCTGGTGACCAAGCTCGGTCGCTTACAATGCAATCTTGGGAAGACCCAACTTGATGTCCCTCAGAGCCGCCGTCTCCATCCCACATCTTGTTATGAAGTTCCCTACCGAGCGAGGGGTAGGTGTAGTTCGAGGAAGCCAAGCTCCAGATTGCCCGAGGTCGATGGACTGGACGCTCGGGGGGATTTCGCCGAGCAACGAGGAGAACTAGCCGAAGAACTGGAGGAGGTGCCGTTGGACGAAGCTCGGCCCGACCGAACCATAAGGATCGGGTCGCTACTGAAGGGGGAGACCCGGCCAGAGCTAATGTCTTCACCTGGTCGGCCTCAGATATGCCTGGGATCAGCCCGGACGTCCTCGTCCACCGTCTTAATGTGGACGAGATGTCCCGACCCATGACGCAGAAGAAAAGAAGCTTCGCCCCTGACCAGCAGAGAGCAATTGAAGAAGAGGTGGACAAGCTCGTCAAGGCAAACTTCATTCGGAGGTAAACTATCCAAGCTGGCTGTCCAATGTTGTTATGGTGAAGAAGTCGAACGGCAAATGGCGAATCTGCATTGACTTCACCAACCTTAATAAAGCATGCCCGAAGGACAGCTTCCCTCTCCCCTGGATCGACCAGCTCGTGGATGCCACTTCCGATCATCAGATGACCTTCATGGACGCCTACTTGGGCTATCCAAATTCGGATGGCACCCGAGGATGAAGAAAAGACCGCCTTTATAACCGACCGAGGTACCTATTGTTACCGTGTTATGCCCTTTGGTCTGAAAAATGCAGGTGCCACTTACAAAGGCTGGTAAACAAAGTCTTCAAGGAGCAAATCGGTCGGAACATGGAGGTATACGTTGATGACATGCTAGTAAAGAGCAAAGAAGCGTCCAGCATATTGGGGATCTTTCTGAGAGCTTCGCGACACTCCAAAATATCGGATGAAGCTCAATCCAACGAAGTGCGCCTTCGGTGTCACCTCGGGGAAGTTTCTGGGCTTCATGGTTTCTCAGCAGGGCATTGAAGCCAACCCGCAGAAAATTCAAGCCCTTCAGCAAATGATGCCCCCAACATCTATCAAAGAAGTCCAGCGCCTGACGGGGAGGATTGCAGCCCTCAATCGCTTCGTGGCTCGGTCGGCCGAGAGGAGCCTTCCTTTCTTCAAAGCTCTTCGATATGCCAAGAATTTTCAATGGACTCCCGAGTGCCAAAAGTCATTCGAGGACCTCAAGAAGTATCTCGGCTCGCCACCCCTCCTCAGCAGCCCCAATCAGGAGAAATGCTGTTCCTATACCTGGCAGTCTCTGAAGGCGATTGGCACGGTTTTGGTCAGAGAAGAGAAAAAGACCCAGAGGCGATCTACTATGTCAGCAAACTGCTTCGGGATGCTGAGATAAGGTACACCCAAATCGAGAAGCTGGTCTTGGCCCTGGTAATATCGGTTCGGAGATTGCGACCATATTTCCAAGCGCATTCTGTGACGGTCCTTACCGACCAACCCATCAAGGCGGTGGTCCATCGCCCGGAGACATCAGGAAGAATGGCTAAGTGGGCCGTTGAGTTAAGCGAGCATGATATCCGATATCAACCTCGCCCGGCCATCAAGGCATAGGTTCTAGCTGACTTCCTCCTTGAATGCACCATCCCGGAGGATGGCTCCACTCTGGACTCCTCCGAGCATCCAAGATCTGATGCCCTGTGGCTCCTCCACGTCGATAGATCCTCCAATGCCAATGGCTCTGGTGCTGGTTTGATCCTCACCAGCCCCGAGGGGATGACCTTTGAGTACGGTGTTCGATTCTCCTTCCCAGCCTCCAACAACGAAGCTGAGTATGAGGCCCTGCTCGCTGGACTCCGAATCACCCGTGATCTGAAGGTGAAGAAGCTAAATGCCTTTACCGACTCTCAATTGGTAGCCGGTCACGTGCGGGGCGAATTCGAGGCCCGGGAGCCAAACATAATTTGGTATCTCCAACAGGTGCGGGACTTGCTTTCCCACTTCTCTAAATTTGAAGTTGTCCAGATCCCCAGATCCGAAAATGCTTGTGCCAATCTATTATCTCGACTTGCGACTGCAGAATCGATGAGTTCTGAACAAAAGTTTCCCCTGGAAATCCTGGAAAAGCCTAGCATCGTGGAGGCAGACCAAGTGATGCAGATTAAGGTCGAACCAGGATGGTTCGACCCCATATTGAAGTATCTTAAAGAAGGGTCGCTCCCAGCCGACCGCAAAGAGGCAAGGAAGCTGAGATTGCAAGCTACCCACTATGTGCTGATCGACGAGCAGCTGTATAAGCGGTCCTTTTCCATGCCGTTGCTCAGATGCCTCCGCCCGTCTGAAGCTGATTATGCTCTTCGGAGGTGCACGAAGGAATTTGCGGCAATCATCTGGGGAGTCGATCTCTATGCCACAAGGTGCTGCGCCAGGGGTATTACTGGCCTACCATGCAAAAGGATGCCGATGATCTCGTCCGAGCCTGTGACCCATGTCAGAGGCACTCCAACATCCAGAGGCTCCCCTTTGCCAGTTTGGTCCCTATTTCCTCGCTTGGCCCTTTGCTAAGTGGGGGATGGATATTCTTGGCCCTTTTCCCCTCACCACTGGACAGAGGAAGTTCTTGTTCGTTGCCATTGACTACTTCACTAAGTGGGTCAAGGCCGAAGCAGTGGCCCAGATAACCGAAGCTCAGGCCAGGGACTTCGTGTGGAGATCCATCATTTGTCGCTTTGGCCTCCCGCATACCATCATCACCGACAATGGCAAGCAATTTGATAATCCCAAGTTCCGAGAGTTTTGCGAGGATCATGGCATCAGTCATCGCCTCACCTCAGTAGGGCATCCGCAAGCTAATAGAGAAGTCGAGGTAACAAACCAGACCCTACTTCAAGGGATTAAAGCTCGGCTCGCCAGAGCCCGAGGCAGATGGGCGGACAACTTCATCATGTTCTATGGGCCTACCGCACTACCCAGAGAATCCCCATCGGCGAGACCCCGTTCCGGCTGGCCTTTGGCGCGGAATCATCCCTGTGGAGATAGGCCTCCCCTCTCCACGAGTGGAAGCTACTCAGAAGAAACTAACGACGAGCAGCTCCGCACCAATCTCGACTTGGTGGAAGAGATCAGGGAAAAAGCTCGGATTAGAATGGCCGTGTACCAGCAAAGAGTGGCCCGCTACCATGCCTCCCGAGTCAAAGGCAAATCCTTCTCGCCCAGCGATCTTGTCCTCCGAAAGCATCCGTCTCCAAGCGCTGGAGCAAGGAAAGTTATCTCCGAACTAGGAAGGCCCCTATCAGGTAGCGGAAGTCATTGGACCTGGCACCTACAAGCTCCAGGACCTGAGCGGGAGATCCATTCCCGACGTGGAATTCGGACAATCTCCGCATATACTATCAGTAGGGTATGCCTTTTTGACTTGCCCCGTTTACAACTTTGGCATCTTATTCCTATTATCCACGACATGGTCTCTTTTTCAAAAAGTTGTGATGAGAAATGGATACCGCTTACCCATTTTCGGCACTACTGAGCTATCTCACTGAGCTTCGAATTAAATCTCCGTACCTCGGCTGGGCCGAGTTCTACTCAATAAAGACTCGGTATGGCCGAACGCTCCCGGCGCAGCTGGGAGCCATGTAGTCTCCAAAACTTAATTCGGATTCGGGCAGCTTACAAGCCCCAGCCGAACCAAATAATCTCCAAAACTTAGTTCGGATTCGGGCAGCTTACAAGCCCCGGCCAAACCAAATAATCTCCAAAACTTAGTTCGAATTCGGGCAGCTTACAAGCCCCGACCGAACCAAACAATCTCCAAAACTTAGTTTGGATTCGGGCAGCTTACAAGCCCCGGCCGAACCAAATAATCTCCAAAACTTAGTTCGGATTCGGGCAGCTTACAAGCCCCGGCCGAACCAAATAATCTCCAAAACTTATTTTGGATTCGGGCAGCTTACAACCCCGGCCGAACCAAAGAGTCTCCAAAACTTAGTTCGGATTCGGGCAGCTTACAAGCCCGCCGGACCAAACGTCCAAGAAACTTCGTTCGGATTCGGGTAGCTTACAAGCCTCGGCCAGACCAAAAGGCAAAGAAACTCCATCCAGATTCGGGCAGCTAACAAGCCCCGATCGGCACCAAAAATTAAAACCTCGGCCAAAGCGAAGTACGTTACTTGTCGAAAGCCTCGGCCAAAACTGAGTGATAATGACAAACATATGGGAGATAGCAGCAAAAACGAAAGTTGCAAAAATCCTCCCCCTTTTTATTTATCATAAGAAAGACAACAAAAAGGAAAGAAATATATAATAGCCAAATAGCCCTCACAGAGGCTTGGCATCTTCTTCGGGAGCCACCGAACCCTCCCCACGCTGAGCCGACTCGGTGATTTGTTGATGGAGGGACACTATTTCCCCTTCTAGCCGGCTGATAACACGGCGAAGGAGCTCGACCTCCCTCATCGAAACGGCCAGATATTGCTCGGTCGCTCTTTGAAGCTGTTCGTGGTTCGCGAACGCTGACGCCAGAACCACTCCATCAACAGTCACCATAACACGACTCCCCCGGGATCCTCCGTGGCCGTTAGCGCCGTCACTTGGCGCCTCAGTGGATCGCCTCTCCTCGCCAGAAGCCATATCAACACCCAGAAGTTCTTGGGAGGCTAGCTGAAAAGATGACCAGCACAGGCATCCCTCTCGTCCATATTTAAACCGCTCCCGATGAGTATTTCGATCATTCGAACCATTAATCTCAACATGTGAAAACTCACCACGCGTCACCACCTCAGTAGGCGCTTGCGGGATACAAGGGGTCGCGCCCCCTCACCGAGGAGGATCGATAAGCATCGACGAGGTGCTCGGGAAGCTTCCCCTTTCTCTAGGGACCAAGCTCCCACCGGTTTGCCAAACCCTTCTGAAGTAAATGTCCTCAAGAGCCTGCCAGACTCCCTCAAATTGGGCATCCTTGAAAAGACGAGGAGAAGAGAAAAAGCACGTTAGCGACCAACACTGGCTCGCCTTCCTCAAAGATAACCGAGTCAAAAACTTCGGGCGCCCCCATGCATCGCTCGGGTGACCCTCATCCTTTTTGGCAGTCTGCACCGGAATTTATATTTACCGCGAGAGCCAAACAAAATATTAGAATCCTCAGCAACAACCGAGTGATGTTCTTAAACCTCAGCAACAACCGAGTGATATTATTAAACCTCGGCAACCACCGAGCAGTATCCTTAATCCTCGGCAATAGCCGAGTGATATCCTAAAGCTCCGACCTAGTCAAGTAATCTCTCCATCGCTCTGACGCAACTAAGGCATCCTATTATACCTCGGCAGAGGCAAACGACCTCCCACTATTCAACAGCAAGGACATGCCACGAGCTGTCTTTCCCCGTAGAAACACCTGCTTCGTTCTGCAAACAGGGTCATGCTTACCTCATGAGTCCACAGGGCCGCCTAGGTCCCTCTTTGACTCAAACATGGATATACGCTTTCTCTGCTGAGGACCGGACATTAGCCTTAGCAAAACAAAGTAGCAATAGCTCTGTCGAAATATGCCACGACATAAAATGCGTAATATGGGAGTAACAACTCTCAGCACAAAAGAAGCAGGTGCTAAAGAAGAAGGAATGAAAACTTTCTTTATTTCCTCATCAAAAGAAAAGTTACAACCTCCTAAGAGGAGTTACAAGTGCATTAAAGCACAGGAAATAAAAACGAGTAAATACCTCGGCCGAACTGCTTCAGCTAGCTTCGGTTAATAATGATATTTTGGCATCTGACCCAAATGATCAGGCAACCAGCTAGCTCACCCTGATGGATAGCAAGGCCGGCTTCCCACGGGTCCTCTGGATGAATTAAGAGATCCAAAAAGAGGCACAGACCCATGGATGCCGATGCTGAGGAAGCTTCCCCTGGGTGGAATGCTGGGCTGCAGGTCGCTGCCCGATTGAGAGAGACAGGGGACCATCAGCCCCGCGCTGCTCTCAACTCCCTCTTCACGTGGCGAAAGATTTCCCGCACGGAGGGGCTAAGCATCCAGTCAGAGGGAGAAGGAAAAGTCCGCATATGCTACGGGGGTGCATGTGCACTTTCTATCCTGCGACCCCCGTAGCAAACTACAAAGGACACACAGGAAGCGCATATGTGCGCACTCCATGTGATCTCTGCGGACCTCCTGTGCGCTCTCCATATGATCTCCGAAACTCCTCCCTTGAGGATGAGTTTCTCTACAGCGACTCCTTCATCACCCCAGCTGTCCGGGGGAAGGCGACTTGCAAAAGGAAAACTCAATCCTTCCACTCTCAGCCTTAGGGACGTGGACATCATGAAAACTTTCATAGCTCATAGAGAAGAAATTTTAGGGATGGCCTAACACGGCCCCTTCCTCCCCTTTTTATAGGCAAAATGGACCGGAGCAGCTGTTAAAGCAGAAAGCCTCGAGATTCAAAATGCCCAATCCACACTGCCACATGGCCTCCCAGGATGAATATAGCGTCCTTCAATGCACGCCAAACGCGTTGCTCGGCCCATGATGTACGCCAGAAGATTTCCTCTGATCCCGGATCATGGGTCTTAAATGCAGAAAATCACCCGCTGATCTTAGAGATATGGGCAGACCTGGGAAATCGCTCGGTGAAAATAACACCCTCCAATGGCGAGTCAGCGCTTATGTCACACCTCAGAAAAGATCGACGGGATAAATGATCCCGGAGAGTATCGAGGAAACCTTTTGCAGGTTATAGGGCCGTATTATCCATTTCCGCAAAAGGAGGGTCGACTCGCCTTGGAAAAGACAAGGCTTTGACAGAGTAATAAAAAGGTGTAGAAGCCAAGTACTCCTCAGTGAAGGCATCTCGATATTCTCCGCTCCGACCCAATTGCCCATTATGCCTCGGCATAAACCGAGACATTGCCCTGTGCTTCCGCTTAAGGCCAAAACTGCCTCTATACTTCGGAAAAAACTGAAGTATCCCTTCAGCACAGCGTGATCGAACATGGCCTTTTGCTTTGATCGGGCCGGCATAGCAGCCGTTGTCTCAACGATAATGAGGCACCCTTTATACTTCGGCCAAACCGTGTGATACATTGCACCCTGACTGGAACTCGAAGTTCCCTTCACCTCGGCTAAAGCATGAACACCACTTCTTAAGTCTTGCTGAGATCGACTGGGATTCCCCCAAGAGGGTGTGTCGTTTATAAGGCTCACATGACAAAAACAAGCATTACAAAAGTAACAGCAAACACGGGAGTTGCAAAATTTTTCCTTTCATTCATCATGAAAAGGGGGAAAATAAAAAGAAAGATACATTGGCCCTCACAGGGGCTTATCATTCCCTCGGGATGACATTGAGCTCTCCCCCCCCGTAGAGCCGGCTCACCCACCTATTGTTGGAGGGACGCCACCTGCCTCTCCAGCCGACTGTTGGCTTCGCGAGAAGCTCGATCTCCCTTGTCGAGATAGCCAGATACTGCTCGGCCGCCTTCATAATTTGTTCGCGGTCTGCGAACAGCAAAGCTAAAACCTCTCCATCGACTGTCACCATGGTGCGGCTCCAACGCAGCCCCCCGCGGCCGTCAACGCCGCTGTTTGGCCTTCCAGTTGATCGTCCCTCACTTCCGGAAGCCATTTCAGTATTGAAAATCTTGGAAGATCAGCTGAGGAGATGGTTAGTGACAGCACTCCTCTGCCCTTTTTAAGGTGCCCCTGGTGGGCATGCCGATTGCTGAGGCCACTAACCCGAACGTTACTACTGCGGAACATGCCGCGTGTCACCGCCTTAGCGGGAGACGAAGAGTTCTGCTCCTCAATCGAGGAGGATCATTAATAATCCCACGGAGCTCAAGGCGTGCCCCCTTTCTCGGGACCGAACCCCCCTTCGAAGGCGCGCCCACATCTTTGCCCTGGATAAGCCGAATTANTCCAAAAAGAGGCACAGACCCATGGATGCTGATGCTGAGGAAGCTTCCCACTGGGTGGAATGCTGGGCTGCAGGTCGCTGCCCGATTGAGAGAGACAGGGGACCATCAGCCCCGCGCTGCTCTCAACTCCCTCTTCACGTGGTGGAAGATTTCCCGCACGGAGGGGCTAAGCATCCAGTCAGAGGGAGAAAGAAAAGTCCGCATATGCTACGGGGTGCATGTGCACTTCCTATCCTGCGACCCCCGTAGCAAACCACAAAGGACACACAGAAAGCGCATATGTGCGCACTCCATGTGATCTCTGCGGACCTCCTGTGCGCTCTCCATATGATCTCCGAAACTTCTCCCTTGAGGATGAGTTGCTACAGCGACTCCTTCATCACCCCAGCTGTCCGGGGGAAGGCGACTTGCAAAAGAAAAATTCATCCTTCCACTCTCAGCCTTAGGGACGTGGACATCATGAAAACTTTCACAGCTCACAGAGAAGAAAATTTTAGGGATGGCCTAACAAGGCCCCTTCCTCCCCTTTTTATAGGCAAAATGGATCGGGAGTAGTAGCTGTTAAAGCAGAAAGCCTCGAGATTCAAAATGCCCAATCCACACTGACACATGGCCTCCCAGGATGAAGATAGCGCCCTTCGATGCGTGCCAAACGCGTTGCTCGGCCCATGACGTACGCCAGAAGATTTCCTCTGATCCCGGATCATGGGTTTTAAATGTAGAAAATCATCTGCTGATCTAAGATATATGGGCAGACCTGGGAAATCGCTCGGTGAATATAACACCCTCCAATGGCGAGTCAGCGCTTATGTCATACCTCGGAAAAGATCGACGGGATAAATGATCCCGGAGAGTACCGAGGCAACCTTTTGCAGGTTACAGGGCCGTATTATCCATTTTGGCAAAAGGAGGGTCGACTCGCCTTGGAAAAGACAAGACTCTGACAGAGTAATAAAAAGGTGTAGAAGCCAAGTACTCCTCAGTGAAGGCATCTCGATATTCTTCGCTCCGACCCAATTGCCCGTTATGCCTCGGCATAAACCGAGACATTGCCCTTGTGCTTCCGCTTAAGTCCAAAACTGCCTCTATACTTCGGAATAAACTGAAGTATCCCTTCAGCACAGCGTGATCGAACGTGGCCTTTTGCTTTGATCCGGGCCGGCATAGCAGTCGTTGTCTCAACGATAAAAGGCACCCTTTATACTTCGGCCAAACCGTGCGATACATTGCACCCTAACTGGAACTCGCGAAGTTTCCTTCACATCGGCTAAAGCATGAACACCACATCTTAAGTCTTGCCGAGATCGACTGGGATTCCCCCAAGAGGGTGTGTCGTTTATGAGGCTCACATGACAAAAATGAGCATTACAAAAGTAACAGCAAACACAGGAGTTGCGAAAATTTTTCCTTTCATTCATCATGAAAAGGGAGAAAATAAAAAGAAAGATACATTGGCCCTCACAAGGGCTTATCATTCCCTCGGGATGCCATTGAGCTCTACCCCCGCCGTAGAGCCGGCTCACCCACCTATTGTTGGAGGGACGCCACCTGCCTCTCCAGCCGACTATTGGCTTCGCGAAGAAGCTTGATCTCCTTGTGGAGACAGCCAAATACTGCTCGGCCACCTTCATAATTTGTTCGTGGTCTGCGAACAGCAAAGCTAAAACCTCTCCATCGACTATCACCATGGTGCGGCTCCAGCGCAGCCCCCCGCGGCCGTCAACGCCACTGTTTGGCCTTCCAGTTGATCGTCCCTCACTTCCGAAAGCCATTTCAGTATTGAAAATCTTTGAAGATCAGCTAAGAAGATGGTTAGTGACAGCACTCCTCTGCCCTTTTTAAGGTGCCCCTAGCGGGCATACCGATTGCCGAGGCCACTAACCCGAATGTTACTACTGCGGAACATGCCGCATGTCACCGCCTTAGCGGGAGACGAAGAGTTCTGTTCCTCAATCGAGGAGGATCATTAATAATCCCACGGCACTCAAGGTGCGCCCCCTTTCTTAGGATCGAACCCCCCTTCGAAGGCGTGCCCACATCTTTGCCCTGGATAAGCCGAATTACCTCGGTCCTAGCCAAGATGCTTCTGTAATTCCTGGTTCTTTCCAGTCGACCTACCACAACTCTCGGTTATAGCCGAGTTATCGCATCTCGCGACTTCAGCCGAGCAATTGCATTACTTGGCCTAAGACGAGCTATCACATCTCTCGGCTTCACCAGAGCTATCCCTATACCTCAGCCTCGACCGAGACATTTACTTAAATCCGAACTAAATTGGCCAAAGAGCGCGAACAGATCATAACGTGTTCACAATCGAAAGAAAGTCTGAGACAAAAGACTGGCTAAAAAGACAATCAAATAGAGGCAAAAGGCTCATTCATTGAAAAACATCAGCAGCCTCAATAGCTTCCTCGTGACGTTCGGGGGAGCTCGACTTGTCTCACCCACTTCAAACACTGTTACTTCCCCGGTGGCATGATGAGGATGCCCTTCAGGAGCCGCAACCTCACTAGCATCCAGAATAGCGTCAAGATCGATGTTTGAACATCGTTGTATTCAACCTCTTTAGCCCCTGGGATACTAGCCTCTAAAGTTTCAACATCCAAGAAAGAGAGGTCCATTCTGGATGCTCCTTAGATATTTTATTTCGAGTGTCCTCCACACCAAGCTGGAAGGCGTCGGCACAGATTGCATCTTGTTCGCCTCTGAGTAGAGCGAGTCACATTTCAGCTTCAGCAACTTGATTCCGAAGTAAGATGACATGCTCCTCAGTTTCAGCAGTTTGGCTCTGTAGTGAGGCAATATGCTCCTTGGTCTCACTGACCCACCTTTCGAGCTCTGAACTCCTCCCTTGACTAGATGCTAGTTCCCCCTGTAGGGTCTGCATCTGGCTTCGGTTCTTCAGCTCCGTCTTCTTCATATGTAAAAATAGAATTAGCCGGTATTGTTTTTAGCTGGTACCGCGGTGAGCCAGTAAGGGAAGCCAAAAAGGGGTAGTACCATACCTCCTCCTCCTGCCAGGATAACTTCTTGGTCAACTCCTTGACCTCGTCAAAAGCCCTCAGTTTATCAGTCTTAACCCGCTCGATTCTGCCTTGAGGTCATTGATCTTCGATTGCCTACTATTAGCTTCTCCCCATGCTTGGGAAAGCTTGCTATCGAGTTGGGTTAGTCTTTCCTGGTGCCACTTGATCCTGTCATCCCTGTCAGCAATACCACGGTTGAGTTGCCATACCTTCTCCTCCAACTCGCCAAGCATTCTGTTCAGGCGATTTCTCTCCTCGGTGGCTTCTCTCCTCTGCCTGCCTAGACTTTGCTAAACTGTTTTTTGATTTTTCATTTATCCAGCATGCCTGGATTTGATCTGCGATAACTCCAAGCATGTATCATCGTACCTCGCTAGGAGCCTGCGTAGCTCTTTCACTTTAAGCCTCAGCTTGGATGCGTCATCTAGGGCGGCTTGATGCAGCACCCTCACCCTCGCCAAATTCTCGTTGGTGATGCCCAGATTTCGTTCAAATGTATCAGACGCCTCCGCTCACGATCAAAGCTCGGCACTGACTCTCCTGGCCTGGATGCCGGCCCCTATCACTAGGTTCAAGCGCTAGCACAGCGCCCTAGTGATCAAAGCACTCTTCAGAATGAAGCACAAGTGAGAAAAGCGCGACCGAGCTAACCAGAAAGCACTCACTACTCGGGAATAGTAACTCACCCGGGAGATGTAGGACCTGGCTAACCCCATGAGGGTGGAATTGTTGATCTCGGGAAGAAGATGGACATCATTTACCACATTCTGCTGGCCAAACGCGGTGTCAACAAGGTCTAGGTCCGCGAATTCATCTGCCGAGGGACCTGCGCCCGGGTACAGCACTGACCTCATTAGGGCAGCAAACGCCGCCTCGACGGCCGAATCCGAACTACCGGGCTGACCGTCCCCGTCCGAAGGATCGATCTGGGCGACCTCCAACTGAGAAGCCTTTGACCTCTTGGCCTCCTTCAGCAGAATTCTAACCTGGGATTCCTCGGATAACTCGGCTAGCCCAGGCGCCAGTCTTCCCAAAGCTTTGGTAGAGGAAGCTTCGGCTGCAAGATTCTTACCTTGCCCTCTCCCCTTGTCCAAGTTTCTTTCCTCGATCACATGCACCTGCTCCTCCCACACAGGCTCCACCAAAGCCTCAATCTATTCATCAGTTTCCCCAACCTCTCCAGGAAGAAGTTCTCTAGCCGTAGGCTCCTTTCAAGCCTCCACTACAGTCGGCCCAACGTCACCGCCCCTAAATCCCTCCGGGGGGAGCCCTCCAATGGAAGGTTTGTCTTGAGCCTCGATGATTGCAATCGCTCCCTCCTCTCCTCCTTCCAAGGCAACAGACGTTCCCTCACTCGGAGGAGGGGCCCCAGAGGCATCGACCTCCGCCGTGCCAGCCATTGGCTCATCTTCAGAAGAAGGGACTCCCGGACAAGCCAACGGAGTCTCATCCGAGCTGTCTACTATTTCCACCACTAAAGGACAAAGGATCTCAGCAGTCCTCTCTGAATCCTCCTCTACTTTCAGCACCTCCACCGTGACTACTCCAACCTCTGGTGAGCGCTCTTCGGAAAAACGAGCCTTCTTCTTGGGCTTGCGTTTCTTCCCACCGCTGCTCTCCCTCGGGCGCTTGCTCAACCCATTCTTTAAGCGGCCCGATAGTTCAAACTTCTTGGCTGCAGGAACAGAGGGCAAACGGTCAGACCGAGATACACTTGCTCGAGTAAAATCAATGAAAAAATAAAAAGACTCACCATGCGGGTCGAGGGGGCTAAGCCCGGCGGCGAAGAGAGCCTCCTCCGATAGTAAATCATTAGCCAAAAACGTCCTGCCATCACGGAGGACCTCAAAGTCCTCCTTCTCCTATTCAGATAGAGTCGGATGTGCTTCCACATCCCGAACAAAGTTTCCCCATCCCTGGGAAAAATCGGAACCAATGTTCCCCTTGGCAATAAAGAACCTGACCTTCCACTCCTTTATGGACGATGGCTTATCTGTTATCATCTTAAATGACCTCCGAGGTCTGATGTAAGGCCACTCTGATTTCCTCCCAGACATCAGATGGTAACAAGCATGAAGAGAGGAAGAGTTTCCATTACATGAATCCGGCTACACATTGAGATAAACTCGATGACGCTGCGCCAACTATTGGGAGCTACCATTGTCGGGCAAATGTTGTAGAATCTCATGATCTCCTTCACCAAGGGATGAAGGGGAAATCAGAGGCCCGCCTTCAGGCTGTCTTCATAAAGAAAGACCCCGTGCTCCAGATCTTGCGAGACCCTATGCTCGGGCTCCGACAATCTCAGAAGGACATCCGAGGGAATGCCATACTGTTGGCGTATTCTCCCCAAATCATTGGCGGCAATCTCCGAAACCATGTCGTCGGGGCTCATCATTCTGCTGGCCGAGAGAAACGCCGAGCGAGATTACAGAGGAAGCAGAGAACAAGATTCTTCAAAGAGGAACGAAAGAGCACTGCGAATAGGAACGACACTATTTCGACTTTGCTTTCCCCCAAAGAAACCGCCTTAAGAAAAGGATAAGGCGTCTCAACCGAGACGCCCGGAACCGCCATTGTGGATGCCGTAAAAACCGGGATTTGCTACGTGGCAATTCTCCAACCGTTGCCCCAAAGGAGACTTATGTGACGCATCCCATAAAGGCACATCCCACAAAGGCACGATGGCCATGCAGCATTAAATAGGGCATCATTGCGCAGGCTATCAAATCCGGATCCCTCCGTTCAAGTCATGCCACCTGGAATTATACTCCCTATGCCCGAACCTATACTTCGAACTAGGAGTGGGGGGCATGTGTTGAGGGGTAAAATTGCTGTGTATAAATAATCGTGCACATGGCTAAGGCTAGCCTGATTCCTACTAGCTGTGCGGCAACCGTTAGAGATAAGTCAGCCTTGGTAAGTTGGGGCTCCTTAGCCCCTCACCAAGCCAAGGATTTCCAAAGCACGGATCACATCTCTCGGCCCCTCCAGCCGAGCTATGTCATCTCTCGGTCCCTTTGGCCGAGCCATATCATCTTTCGGCTCCAGCCGAGCTATGTCATCTCTTAGCTCCAGCCGAGCTATATCATCTCTCGGCCCCTCCAGCCAAGCTATACCGTCTCTCGGCCCCTTTGGCCGAGCCCTATCATCTCTCGGCCCCTCCAATCGAGCTATGTCGTCTCTTGGCCCCTTTGGCCAAGCCCTATCATCTCTCGGCCCCTCCAGCTGAGCTATGTCGTCTCTCGGCCCCTCCAACCGAGCTATGTCGTCTCTCGGCCCCTTTGGCCGAGCCCTATCATCTCTCGGTCCCTCCAGCTGAGCTATGTCATCTCTCGGCCCTTTGGCCAAGCCCTGTCATTTCTCGGTCCCTCTAGCCGAGCTACATCATCTCTCGGTCCCTCCAGCCGAGCTATGTCGTCTCTCGGCCCCTTTGGTCGAGCCCTATCATCTCTCGGCCCCTCCAGCCGAACTATGTCGTCTCTCGGCCCCTTTGGCCAAGCCCTGTCGTCTCTCGGCCCCTCTAGCCGAGCTATATCGTTTCTCGGTCCCTCCAGCCGAGCTATGTCGTCTCTCAGCTCCAGCCGAGCTATATCATCTCTTGGCCCCTCCAGCCGAGCTATACCGTCTCTCGGCCCCTTTGGCCGAGACCTATCATCTCTCGGCCCCTCCAGCCGAGCTATGTCGTCTCTCGGCCCCTTTGGCCGAGCCCTATGATCTCTCGGCCCCTCCAGCCGAGCTATGTCGTCTCTCGGCCTCTTTAGCTGAGCCCTGTCATTTCTCGGTCCCTCTAGCCGAGCTACATCGTCTCTCGGTCCCTCCAGCCGAGCTATGTCTCTCGGCCCCTTTGGCCGAGCCCTATCATCTCTCGGCCCCTCCAGCCGAGCTATGTCGTCTCTCGGCCCCTTTGGCCAAGCCCTGTCGTTTCTCGGTCCCTCTAGCCGGGCTACATCATCTCTCGATCCCTCCAGCCGAGCTATGTCGTCTCTCGGCCCCTTTGGTCGAGCCTTATCATTTCTCAGCTCCTTCAGTCGAGCTATGTCATCTCTCGGCCCCTTTGGCCAAGCCCTGTCGTCTCTCGGCCCCTCTAGCCGAGCTATATCGTTTCTCGGTCTCTCTAGCCGAGCTACCTCATCTCTCAGCCTCTCTAGCCGAGCTATCTCCATTTCTCGGCCTCTCTAGCTGAGCTATTTCTGTTTCGCAGCATCGCCAGCCAAACCGTCCTTATTGCTCGGCCTAGCCCGAACGATATCAATACCTCTGCGGAATCTAGCACAGGAAAGCCTAAATCCATAAGATTCCAAACAGAAATCATATCTAGGAGTGGCCTAGGATCCATGATGGTGGCCTAGGGCCTTGAAGCCTATACAACAGTCGAACCTCGGGATATCAACAAGCTCTCCTAGCCGTCGATCCTCTAACTAACCAGATGCAAATCCTACTGACCTCATAACAAACTGGATTCATATCCTAACGACTTTGGACCCACGACGCCCCTAGGGAATCAGGTGATCCTCTATGAATAGAGTCATCTGCCAACTCCTCAGGTATGCGCACTTGCTCACTGGCACCCTCTCTCCTTCTGCCTTTGCTTTCGCCATTAGTGCTCTGCTCAGAGCCCTGGAGAGACTCTTCAGCGAGAGCCTTCTCCTCATTTTTGTTGATTGCCGATCTCCGTTGACTTGAGCGTCGAAGGGTCTTCCGCAGAGGGCCACCCCCAATGTCTCTCGCGTGAGGATTATTTTGCAGGTCCACCCAGGCGGGAGCCCATGCTGCAGCCCGATCGTGCCCGAGTCGAGGACAGATTTTAGCAGCAATAGTTAACAATACAATTTAGATTAAGGTAAAGTAAAGATTAAAAATATATGTGTGTGAAAAATGTAAGAGAAAAGAGTTGTAAAAGATTACAGAAGATAAGGGCTCTTTGGTGGTAAAGTGGAAGAAAAATAAGATAAATAAAGCATATGTATTAGATTAAATTATTTTTAAATTAAAAAAAAGAAGATGGAATATAAAATAAGATTTATAGAAATGGAATGTCAAGAGAAAAAGAATGGACGAAAGAGATGTCAGAAGTATAGAGAGAGCGGCTCTTTAATTTAGTTTTTTATACACATCAAGGAGCCATTTTGAAACCGACGTTTGACATCACTTTTACATCATTGGTGTGAAAGGTAAAGTTTTTTATAAAAATAGGATTAAAATAGAAAGCATCATTTTAAATGGCACTTTTCATTTCTACGATTTCAAATGCACTTTTAAGAACCACCACTTCAAATAACACTTATAAGAAGCATTATTATTTCGCGTTAAAATCTCTTTTTATACAGAAGTAAAATATGGGAAGGTCTTCTTAAAAGAACAACTTGAAATAGCACTTTTAAGAAGCTGCCACTTGAAATGATACTTTTTGGTTGCTATTATGAATATAAAATGACATTTTTTATTTTAATTTTTTTATAAAATTTCTATCTTTCATATCAATATTGTAAAATCGGCATCATTTAACATCGATTTGAAAAAAAGGCTCAACATCAAAAGATCATTGGTAAGTGATACCAGCGGCCGCCGTTAGCGGCGGGGCTTTTGGCATGTGAGAAGCTAATGAAAACCACATTGCATCATTTTTTTTTTTTCAAATCTAAATGATAAGCGATTGTTAGTGGTGTATTCTTTGCATTTGAGAAGTTAGTAAAAGTCACTGTTTTGAACCATTTTTTTTTCCTCGTTCCATGAGTTTTGCTATGATATGGGAAAATGTCTTTGTACACGGTTTTAATGCAATCATGCTGCATTGAATATGATGATTTGATCTTGAGTAAACTCACACCAAAAGGTTCGCTTGTGAGTTTTACATGATTGATATATAAATTTATGTATGAGCAAATCATCTGCAATATTGAAAGTATATTGACAGTGATGTACAACGATTTTTTTATAATAAAATAAGACTAGATAAAAATCAAGAGATGAAAACGGCTGTAGTGGCAGGGTTTTGGCACGTGGGAAGTTTGTAAAAGACATAGTGCATCATGTTTTTTTTTTTTCCTTGAGTTTGGTTTTAAAGAGCGACAGAAAACGATGGGAAGGCACCTCCTTTTAAATAGTCGCGATCTTGAAAATGAAAAATAGAAATATAAAAAAAAATATTTGAATATAAATATTTTTTATTTTGAATTATATGAATTCTAAAATTTTTAAAATTTATGAATTACGTAAATTTAAAAATAAAAAATAATTAATTTTAATTTAATTAATTTTAATTATAATATATATATATATATGTGTATATAAAAGAAAGAAAGAAAGAAAGAAGAAAGAAAAAGCGGCATCTATTTGAGAGAGATATGTATTATGGGAAAAATAATTAATAAAGCAAGCAGCAGCGTGAAACACCATAAAAGCACGAATGTTTTTCTTGAAGCAACGAAGCATTGATTTCATCGATTTCTCTTGGCTCAGTTTTTTGACAGCATTTGCTTCCTTTAAAAAATATAGCGAAGAAGTTCTGATCATCGGCCATTCAGCCTTCCCTGTCGCCTGAGAGGAAAAACACGTGCATTAAATGAAGGTCTTTCCACACGTAAGGCAGAGGGGGGTTTAAAAAAAGAAAAAGAAAAATAAAAAATGCAGCTAATTCAGTGTGGATGGGAACGGCATCGGGATGAGAAATAATCTAATTCAGTGGGGATGGGATGATGAAAAAGACGAATCTACGGATTGGACGGGGGCCAATGGTTATTTTTCCTCGGTGTCCAGCCTCCAGCAGTCCCCTCACCCCTAGGGGAAAACCGGAAACGTGCCTCACGCCCTCCGCCTCCGAGTGAGGCGCTTAAAACACCGACACGCACGGTGGCTCTCGCATCCCCCTCCCGTTCTCGTAATTAACACACAGCACTCGATTGAAAATTGCCACCATGTCCATCCACTACGACCGCTCAGCTGCGATCAAAGCGTTCGACGAGACGAAAGCTGGCGTGAAGGGCCTCGTTGACGCCGGCATCACCAAGATCCCTCCCTTCTTCGTCCAACCTCCCGAACTCTTGGACTGCATCAACCCCCCCAACGGCGACAGCGCTACCGCTCGCTTCCACATCCCCGTCATCGACCTCCGAGGCGCCGAGTCCGACATAGCCCGGCGAGCGGAGGTGGTGGGCGAGGTGAGGCGGGCGTCCGAGATGGTGGGGTTCTTCCACGTGGTCAACCACGGCATCCCTGCGGCGGTGCTCGACGGGATGCTTGCGGGGGTGCGGAAATTTAACGAGGGGCCGACCGAAATGAAGAGAGAATACTACAGCAGGGACTCGGCGAGGAAGGTGCGGTTCTTAAGTAATTTTGATCTGTACCAGGCACCGGCGGCTAATTGGAGGGACTCCGTGTCCTTTATGATGGCGCCGGAACCTCCAAGCCCGGGGGAAGTGCCACTGGCCTGCAGGTAACGTACGTCATAGCTATTCCGCTACGGTATTTCGCTCAATCCTTCGCTACTTCTCTCCGGTTATTTAATTTCTATTTGATTGCAGTTTTTAATATAAAAACAATGTTACGATAAGTCGGAAATAGGAAGAGCAATTTTATTCCAAACTTCTAGTATACATCTCGGATCGAACGGAACTTAGGATTCTCTCCATCACTCTCCCAATTTTTTAAAACATAATTTTAGAGTATATTTTTTAAAATAATTTTAAAAGTATGGGGAAAAAAAAATAACTCCAGTGGAGCGAGGCCAGGATTCTATTCGCAAGGGGTCGAGGATAAGAGTTAAAATTTCCAATGATGACGTACAGGATGAGATATGAAACGTGAGGATAAAGATGGAATAGAACAAAAAAAATTTATCTCATCGCCATATCTATCCGGTTGAAAAAAGGTCAGTGAAGCGTGTTCAACGTGGGAATAAGAGAGGGACCGTTGAGGATACCCGCACTGGGGATGATTTTTTTTGAGTTACATTGATTTTTCCGTGTTGGTAAAACTTTTTTTATTCTTTTAAAATAGATAAAATCTGTATTCAGACATTAACCCTAAGGCAAAGGATGCATCTTTTATAGATTGTTGGTAACTCACAATCTTTTTTTTATTTTTATTTTGGCATAAATGGATGATCACACAAATCTAGAGTGAGTCGAGTCTGAAATATCAGAATATAAAATTTGCATCACAACAAGAGGGCATGATTCTTCCAGCATCAGCTTCAAAATCTAGAGTAGTCAACCACTCTGGCGGCGATCCAATATGCCGCAAAGTTGGCTTCCCTATAAATGTGCCGTATCTGAGCGCTATGAACTCCCTAAAGGACAGATCGAATGTCGTTAATTAAGGGGTTGGATGGCAAGCAGCCGCAGGGATCCTATTGGAGCCATCGGATAACAGTGATAGAATCCTCCTCAATGATAAAACAATGGGCGCCCAGACTACGAATGGCACAAGAGATATCAGCCCAAGCGACAGATAGCTCAGCAAGAGGCATCGATGAGTCAAGAAGGTCGAAACCACCAGCAGCCAACAACGCACCATTCGGCCCTCGCATTACAAAAGCTGATCCAGCAGATCTACCCCAAACACTTCCATCAAAGTTGATTTTGACAAACCCTAAAGGTAGGGGCTCCCAAGAAATAAGATCGTATGTCGGTGCGCTGCCAAGGCAGCATGGGAGCTCCAAAAGAGAGGGCTATCATAATCAAGAACTATGTGAAAAAGTATACTCCATAGCTAAAGAGAAGGCTGTCCTGACGATCCTGTGGGAAGGAGTTTTCTCATCAGTGAACACAAGCTGGTTTCGGAATAATCAAATCTGATAAGCTATATAAGCCCTCGTGGTACCCTTCTGGTGGATGCTCCTCTCCAAATCCTGACCGATCAAACTCAGAAAAGAGATGCGGTGAGAAGAAGTACCATTGTCCTAGGGCTGATCACCTGAAATCTGCCATAACTGTTTGGCTTTGGAGCAGGTGAAAATAGCATGGTCAACCGAATCCTCCTCAAGGCCACATAACGAGCAAGTAGGCTGAATGCTCAAACCACGCCTAGAGAGCAAGGAGCAGATGGGAAGACAGTTCCATGCCAGCCTCCAAACAAATAGCCAAACCCCAGGGTGAATGGGAAGATGCAAGATCCATGCCATATCCATCAACCCTAGGGTGAATGGGAAGATGCAAGATCCATGCCACATCCATCAACTGCTGAGACTGTGGCCTATAAATCCTCAGGAGATCCCTAATAGGAGCACGAGGCAAACAGGATCTCCTTCAAACCCTAATAACAGCAGTATGACTCGAAGTAAAAGGAATAGATAGAATGCGAAGATAGAGGGAATAGTTCGATTCCACTCAGAGGGAATAGCTTTCGAATGAAAAACAAGCTGGATAGCCTGCATAACATCTTGACCCAGAATACCCCAATAGTAACGGAAGAATAAAGGTAGAAACCCGTCAGGCCCAGGGGCCTTCTCCACTCCAAGATCCCATAAAGCCATCCGAATGCTCTCTGCCAAAATGGGCCTAATAAGAAGGTTGTTCTCTATGTCGGAGACCCTGTTAGGGGTCAAAACAGGGCAAATAGGGAACCCATCACCAGTATGCTCAGTCCATCTAAACTGAAAGAAACAAAGAAGCTGATCCCTAATCACCTGGTCATCCTCCTGGAAGTGTCCCTCATCATTAGTTAAACGCCTGATACGGTTCACCGCTCAGCGTTTGAGAGTGGCCTGGTGAAAGAATCTAGTATTACAATCCCCTTCTTTAATCCACTGGATCCAAAACCTTTACCTCCAAAAAATCTCCTACTACAAAAGAAGGGAATAATGGAGCGCTAGAGTGGAGTGAAGGGATGACCAATCTGAATCATTAAGAAATCCCTTCTTATCCTCTTTGGTCTGAAGAGTAGCAATAATAGATTCAACTTGCCTCACAATGTCCTCCACCTCCCTTCGATTCCATCTGGATAGCCTGCGTCTAGTAAGAGCTAGACGCCTCAATAACCTATAGATAGCACTCCTCTGACATGCAATCATCATACCTTAGAAATGAAAGCCCTAGTAGAAGAATAAGATGTCCAAAACTTCTCAAATCTGAACTGCCGACTTTGCTGAGAAACCGCATTAGTAGATATAAGAAGAGGGCAGTGGTCAGAGA
This sequence comes from Calamus simplicifolius, assembly GCA_900491605.1. Lineage (NCBI taxonomy): Eukaryota > Viridiplantae > Streptophyta > Magnoliopsida > Arecales > Arecaceae > Calamus > Calamus simplicifolius. Next base: position 2,366,066 of record UESW01004160.1, read on the forward strand.
CAATATGGGACAAGTGAGTGACAGTGGTAAAAGGGTAAAGCTGAAGCCAATTAGAAGTAGCCATGGCCTTATCCAGCCTTTTCCAAACTCTGGGGTTTAGCTGCAGAAACCGACACGCTTGACTGAGACCGGCACACTTGCTCTGAGACTCCCTTACCTTGATCCGACGATATCTTCGAAGAAGAGGAGGGCCTGTGTAACGACCCGGGCCCTGGGCCCGCAGCACCCACGAGCCCATTTCGTTAGATGGATAAGGTTCACACCAACTTGGACCACCATAGCCCAAGAGGAATCCAATTGGTACTTGTCCATCTTCCTTAATCAATTTTCCATGTGGGACTATTAGAAGGGGCATACAAAGGCGACCTCCTCGTGCTCTGATAATGTCTGATACCATATTGTAATGACATCCCTGCACCGGCTGGTGCGTGGCTCTGATACCATATTGTAACGACATCGTCAGGGTCACATGATCATAACCACCAGGCAGGCAGGAAGGATTCTAGAGATGGCCCCCATAGGTTCAAGAGGTGGCTCCCATCAATGTAGCACTTTGTCCTATGTGGTACTTAGCTCCTGCACTTCTGACTGGTGCGTGGCTCTGATACCATATTATAACAACCCAAGCCCTGGGTCCGCAGCACCCACGAACCCGTTTCGTTACAAGAAAGCAAGACGAATAAGGTCACACCAGCTTAGGCCACCACAACCCAAAAAGGATCGATTGGATCCCTCTTGGGCTGTGGTGGCCCAAGTTGGTGTGGACCTTGTCCGTCTTGCTTTTTTTAACGAAATGGTCCCGTGGGTATTGCGGGCCCAAGGCCCAGATCGTTCCAACCTGCCATCGGGGGGGAGCCTGCTTGACTGCCATCGAGCAACCTTTTTCGGGATTTGCCATCCATCCATCGAAATAGGGTAAGGCACCGCTTCCCCCTGATCCTTCTTCCTGGAAGCCGAAGATTGAAACTTAGGCCTCCGTCGCCGGATAGCGGCCATCCAAGGTCCAAATCTGGGGCCGGTCGAGGAAGAAGCTTGCTCCGGCACCAAGATGCAGGTCCCGATGAGGTGCAGGGATCGACATGAATCACATATTTCTTCAATGTGCTCGTAAGAAAATTGCTGCCAGAAGGGAACTTTACTCCCACGTACTCTCGCCTCTGGTCGGAGGGGTTTGCCCACATTGACGCGGACATAGGCACAAGCAAATCCCCCCCGATTCTTCCATTTGGTTGAAACATCTGAGAACATATACTCCCCTGCCACGGACATAATGGAGGACAAGATCTCTTTTGTCCAGAATTCCAACAGGAGCAGAGGCAATCAGATCCATAGCAAGGCCTTGAGGAGGGTGTCTGCCGCCGGGACGAACTTGGGTTGCCACTCCGCAACAGCAATCAGTTGTCCATTAGCCACCCATGACCTTTCCAGCACGAGATCTTTGGCTTAGGAATCAGTAAAGCGAAAGATGTAATGCCGGTGAGCCAGAGTAACGGCTTCAATCTCTCACAATCTTTAAGTCCAACAATCTATTTTTCTACATCATTTTTTTTATAAAAATAATAAATAATTTAACTAAAGTAAATTAGTAATATGAATTGCTGAGTGACACCTTCTTTATCTAACGTAGAGGACTGAAGCTGAGCGAGAGTAAGGTATGAAAGATTTCAAAGGCCGATTAGGATAAGAGTGCTGGTCAAAAACAGCCTGTATGCCTAGCGACAAAAATATGATACAAATAATTAAGCTTAGTATAAACAAATTAGTCTTAATTACTTTCTTTTCTTCTTTATGTTTCCTAAAACTGCTTATTGTACCTCGTTGGTATATCCTGTTTGAATTTTATTTGGCATCTTACGGATCCACATCTTTTATATGTAGAGAAATAATCTTTCAGTATGCAAATCATGTTCAAAGACTAGGAATCTTTCTCTTTGAGCTGCTTTCTGAGGCACTCGGCCTTAATCGTGATCATTTAAGTGAAATGGAATGCGCCAAAGGACTTGGTATTTCTGGCCACTACTATCCACCTTGTCCAGAACCGCATCTCACTCTTGGAACTACCAAACATTCTGATGCAGATTTCCTAACCATCGTTTTACAAGATCAGGTTGGTGGCTTACAAATTCTGCATCAAAATCAATGGATGGATGTGCCTCCTTTGCCCGGAGCTTTAATTGTTAACATTGGTGACTTATTACAGGTATGTTTTTCATTAGGTACAGAAATAATGCTTTGGTTCTTCATTACATGATTTTCTTTAACATAATATCATTCAAAGAGAGACAGAGAAAAGATTTGCTCTAAAGTAGCTTGGTTGTAGCTTTGATTTCAAAGAATTGAAATTCATTTGCCTCCTGTTTCTCTATGATCTACAGCTGATCTCCAATGATAGACTTAAAAGCGTGGAGCACAGAGTGCTTGCAAATCAGAGTGCTGGTCCTAGAATTTCTATAGCATGCTTCTTTTCTACATATCGTTACCCATCTGCAAGGCTTTATGGCCCTATAAAGGAGCTATTATCCAATGAAAGACCGAAGTATAAAGAAGTATCTGTGAAGGATTATTCCATCTACTTCTACACGAAAGGACTTGATGGACAATCGATACTGAACCATTTTAAAAGGTATGATTAAAAGTCAGGAACAATTTAGTCTGCTGAATATTATTGAAATAATGAAATCCAAAGGACTGAAGGGCTGAAGATGTATGGATATGTGTGCATTGTAAAGTGAGAAATTATGTGAGATATTTTACTGCAGAGTACTCATGATTCCGCAAGGCCTAAACTGATTATCAACTAATTCAAAGGCTTCTGCATCTTGAGATATTCACACATCAATTTATCTCAACTGATGTGAAAGTCCGAAGTGGCGTAACAAGACAATCAGCTATTTAAGCATGGATTTTTCATAGTTAGCTTCGAAGAAAACTAATAAAATATTTTACTAAAAAGGATTAAAAAATCAACTCCGGTGACAAAAATAATTATCATATTAAATGACATCAAGTGTTCCAATTTAATTATGCCGGGAGGAAACAATTCATAACGGCCTCACGAAATACAACAAGAAAACCACCACTTTATCCAGGTATTAGCTTGATAATATATTAATCTAGAATCATTAGAGGCACATAAATACTAGAAGATCCAAGGCCTGCCACCTAGCATATAAACAAAAAAATACGTACTCATCCTAACACCAGTCCTTGCTAATCCCAGGAAACAGCTCACGTATTCATCCTAACCTCAAATCATCGCTTGAAGTGGTCCAAACACAGGACAGAGTCCCTGTTTGTGGCTTGGAAAGGCGATTGATAATAAAGTATAAATATTTAAATATAATTAATAAAAAAATTAATTGTTAAAATAAAAAATACTTTTAATTAAAGTTTACTCAATAAATTTATAAAATATTAAAGAAAAAAATAAATTTATTTATTATATGTTGAAATAAATTAGATTTGGATTGGATAAAAAAATACATGATCTGAAAATGATACGAAATTAGGTTGACTATAATTTTTAAATCCAGTCCAACTCATGTGCCTCTAAATATGGATTGGGTTGGGCCAAATCAGATCAGAGCCAAGTCGAGTTATGCATTTATTTAAAGCATTTGCAATCCTATTCTAGGCACCCTTAAATAATTCACTTTTAATTTGCTTTCTGCTCCAATGTTCATCCCTTCCAAATCCACTCTTGACATCAAGTTTGGACGGAAAAAACCTACACCACTGCTTCTGCTCCTGCCTTAATAATGGAGATTCTCTGCCTTTCGTGTTGATAGGGATAGGAGCAAAAAAAAAAATTTCATCTCTACCAATGGAAGGAAATGTTGGTGGATCAAAATAAGTTTTCCTTATGAAAATATTATTGTAATATTAAATATTATTATAATTAAAATATTTAAGCAATCATATACTTAAAGAGAGAGAGAAAAAATAAGTATATGAATTAGATTGTTAATGTTGAGAGGTAAAATCGCTGTGTATAAATAATCGTGCACATTGCTAAGGCTAGCCCTGATTCCTACTCGCTGTGCGACACCCGCCAGAGATAAGTCAGCCTCGGTAAGTTGGGGCGCCTTAGCCCCTTACCAAGCCAAGGATTCCCAAGGCGCGGATCACATCTCTCGGCCCCTCCAACCAAGCTATGTCATCTCTCGGCCCCTTTGGCCAAGCCATATCGTCTCTCGACTCCAGCCGAGCTATGTCGTCTCTCGGCTCCAGCCAAGCTATATCATCTCTCAGCCCCTCCAGCCGAGCTATACCGTCTCTCGGCCCCTTTGGCCGAGCCCTATCATCTCTCGGCCCCTCCAGCCGAGCTATATCGTCTCTCGGCCCCTTTGGCCGAGCCCTATCATCTCTCGGCCCCTTCAGCCGAGCTTGTCGTCTCTCGGCCCCTTTGGCCGAGCCCTATCATCTCTCGGCCCCTCCAGCCGAGCTATGTTATCTCTCGGTCCCTTTGGCTGAGCCCTGTCATTTCTCGGTCCCTCTAGCCGAGCTACATCGTCTCTCGGCCCCTCCAGCCGAGCTATGTCGTCTCTCGGCCCCTTTGGCCGAGCCCTATCATCTCTTGACCCCTCCAACCGAGCTATGTCATCTCTCGGCCCCTTTGGCCGAGCACTGTCATCTCTCGACCCCTCTAGCCGAGCTATATCGTTTCTCGGTCTCTCTAGCCGAGCTACCTCATTTCTTGGTCTCTCTAGCCGAGCTACCTCATCTCTTGGCCTCTCTAGCCGAGCTATCTCATTTCTCGGCCTCTCTAGCCGAGCTATTTCTATTTCACAACATCGCCAACCAAGCCGTCCTTATCACTCGGCCTAGCCCGAACGATATCAACACCTTTGCGGAATCTAGCGCGGGAAAGCCTAAATCCATAAGATTCCATACAGAAATCATATCCAGAGTGGCATAGGATCCACGATGGTGGCCTAGGGCCTTGAAGCCTATACAATAGTCAAACCTCGGGATATCAACAAGCTCTCCTAGCCGTCGATCCTCTAACTAACTAGATGCGAATCCTACTGACCTCATAACAAACTAGATTTAGATCCTAACAACTTTCGGACCCATGATGCCCCTATGGAATCAAGTGATCCTCTATAAATAGAGTTGTTTGCCAACTCCTCAGGTATGCGTACTTGCTCACTGGCACCCTCTCTCTCCTTCTGCCTTTGCTTCCGCCATTAGCGCTCTGCTCAGAGCCCGGAGAGACTCTTCAGCGAGAGCCTTCTCTCATTTTTGTTGATTGCCGATCTCCACTGACTTGAGCGTCGGAGGGTCTTCCGTAAAGGGCCACCCCCAATGCCTCTGCGTAAGGACTATTTTACAGGTCCACCCAGGCAGGAGCCCATGCTGCAGCCCGATTGCGCCCGAGTCAAAGGACAGATTTTAGCAGCAACAAATTGGCGCTAGAGGAAGGGTCCTCAAGTCCCATAAACTTGTGATCCAGAAGACAAGGATCTCGATCTGAAAGAGAACTCCTCCATGGCCAACCGAAGAAAGGCTACCTCTGAAGCCCGAGATTAGGTCGCCTCCCAAAGGCCTGATCCTGTGAGCAGTATTGCGCCGCCATCGCCACCAATTGAGACTATTTCGCCACCGGCAGCCCCGGTGACCCAGGACCATTTGCCTCACTGCTCCAGCAAGTCCAGGCTCTGGCCCACCTGATTCAGGGGCGCTCCGAAGCCCCCTATCCAGCTGCTCCTACCCCTCACCCTCCTGAGGAGGATGCAGCCCCCGCTCATCCAGCGATCTCTTCTTCCGGCCCGCATGGGGTTGCAGACCCCCCTAGCCATCCCAGGGAAGCTGAACCAGCTCCCCAAGGAGCCTGTAGCAAAGATCTCCCTAGATCTCGACGGGCCCGATCCCTCTCCCCGGTGTTCTCTCGCCATGATTCAACACCGTCTCAGTATCCTCCTCGTCCTGCCCCTTCTACTTTTCATGATGGGGAGATTCGCCGCCAACTCCAAGAAATGCATCAAGAGCTAGACGCCGCCAAGCAGGCCCATCCGCTTCAGAATAAGGCAGAGCAGGGCATCCCCTTCTCTAAGAAGATCATGGAGGAAGTGATTCCCTCCCATGTCAAGCTGCCCGCCATCGAGCCTTATCATGGCTCCTCCGATCCTGACGACCATCTCAGCAGCTTCCGATCGATCATGATGTTCCATGGGGCATCAGATGCGATCCTCTTCGCGCTTTCCCTTCCACCCTCAGGGGATCTGCTCGAACCTGGTTCAATGCTTTGAAACCAGGTTTCGTTAATTCGTTCGACGAGCCGCCTCTTCATCAGCCAGTTCATCAGCAGCCGCCGTCACCGACGGAGATCCGACTCCCTCTCTGAGGTTAAGCAAAGAGAGGGGGAGTCCTTGAAGAAGTATCTCGGCTGTTTCAATACGGCCATGCTAGAGGTGGACCACCTTAAACATAAGGTGGCCATGTCTGCCCTGGCGGGCGAGAATTGAAGGAGAGTGACTTCTACCTGTGCTGGAGGTAGCTACCCTCCAAACCTCTCCGATATGATGGCCCTGGCGGACAAGTATGCCAGAGTCGAAGAATCGCAGAGAGCTGCTCGAGCCGAGCTGACGAAGAAGAAGGAGCCCAAGGGCTCAGATAAGCCTGACCTGCCCGCCAGCCAAGTCCGCCTCGCCGCCAAAGGATTCCCAGCCGCCACCAAGGAACCGCACTCGGAGCCCGCCTAGGAGGTTCAACCAGTTCACTCCGCTTACTGCCCCAAGAGTAGAGATCCTCATGGAAATCGAGCGCCAACTCCCTCGACCTCCTCCTCTCCGAGGGAATGCAGCCCGTAGAGACCCCGCCAAGTATTGCCGCTACCACCGCGATCATGGCCACGACACTGAAGAGTGCTTGCAACAGAAGAATGAGATTGAAAGGCTCATCCAGTGGGGTAGACTGGATCGGTTCAAGGGAGCCTCCGAGCCAAGAAATGGGGGCGATCGCCGGCCTGAGCCCCAGCAGCAACCTCCTCCCCCTCCAAATCCTTCGGTCGCTGGCCACATTAATATGATTGAGGCGGTCGGTAGTCCCTTAGGTGGGAGGGACGATGAAGAAGGTTCGGCGCCGAAGAAAGTGCAAACTGATGAACTCTCTTTCTCCAACGATGACTTCCAGGGGATACAGTTCCAGCACGATGATGCGCTAGTTGTATCTCTTAATTTGAACAACTATGATGTAAGCCGAATTCTCATTGATAGTGAAGCTCCGTCAACGTTTTGTACCTTGATGTGTTTGTGAAGATGAAACTTCTCATGGAGAATCTCCGAGCTATGGACTCCATCCTAATGGGATTCACCGGCGATGTCATTACCCCAGAGGAGGTCGTAACCTTGACGGTCCGAGCAGGAACCTAGCCCCGCATGGCCACTGTGTATACAGATTTCCTAGTGACCAAGCTCCGGTCGCCTTACAACGTAATCTTGGGAAGACCCAAGGCCGATCTGCTATGTCAGCAAACTGCTTCGGGATGCTGAGATAAGGTACACCCAAATCGAGAAGCTGGTCTTGGCCCTGGTAATATCGGTTTGGAGATTGCGACCATATTTCCAAGCACATTCTGTGACGGTCCTTACCGACCAACCCATCAAGGCGGTGGTCCATCGCCCAGAGACATCAGGAAGAATGGCTAAGTGGGCCATTGAGTTAAGCGAGCATAACATCCGATATCAACCTTGCCCGGCCATCAAGGCACAGGTTCTAGCTGACTTCCTCCTTGAATGCACCATCCCGGAGGATGGCTCCACTCTGGACTCCTCGAGAATCCAAGATCTGATGCCTTGTGGCTCCTCCACGTCGACAGATCCTCCAATGACAATGGCTCTGGTGCTGGTTTGATCCTCACCAGCCCCGAGGGGACGACCTTTGAGTACGGCGTTCGATTCTCCTTCCCAGCCTCCAACAACGAAGCTGAGTATGAGGCCCTGCTTGCTGGACTCCGAATCGCCCGTGATCTGAAGGTGAAGATGCTAAATGCCTTTACCGACTCTCAATTGGTAGCCGGTCACGTGCGGGGTGAATTCGAGGCCCGGGAGCCAAACATGATTCGGTATCTCCAACAGGTGCGGGACTTGCTTTCTCACTTCTCTAAATTTGAAGTTGTCTAGATCCCCAGATCCGAAAATGCTTGTGCCGATCTATTATATCGACTTGCGACTGCATAATCGATGAGTTCTGAACAAAAGTTTCCCCTGGAAATCCTGGAAAAGCCTAGCATCGTGGAGGCAGACCGAGTGATGCAGATTGAGGTCAAACCATCCTGGTTCGACCCCATATTGAAGTATCTTAAAGAAGGGTCGCTCCCAGCCGACCGCAAAGAGGCAAGGAAGCTGAGATTGCAAGCTACCCACTATGTGCTGATCGACGAGCAGCTGTATAAGCGGTTCTTTTCCATGCCGCTGCTCAGATGCCTCTGCTCGTCTGAAGCTGATTATGCGCTTCAGGAGGTGCACGAAGGAATTTGCGGTAATCATCTGGGGAGTCGATCTCTATGCCACAAGGTGTTGTGCCAGGGGTATTACTGGCCTACCATGCAAAAGGATGCCTATGATCTCGTCCGAGCCTGTGACCCATGTCAGAGGCACTCCAACATCCAGAGGCTCCCCTACCAGTTTGGTCCCTATTTCCTCGCTTGGCCCTTTGCTAAGTGGGGGATGGATATTCTTGGCCCTTTTCCCCTCACCACTGGATAGAGGAAGTTCTTGTTTGTCGCCATTGACTACTTCACTAAGTGGGTCAAGGCCGAAGCAGTGGCCCAGATAACCGAAGCTAAGGCCAGGGACTTCGTGTGGAGATCCATCATTTGTCGCTTTGGCCTCCCGCATACCATCATCATCGACAATGGTAAGCAATTTGATAATCCCAAGTTCCAAGAGTTCTGCGAGGATCATGGCATCAGTCATCGCCTCACCTCAGTAGGGCATCCGCAAGCTAATGGAGAAGGCGAGGTAACAAACCGGACCCTACTTCAAGGGATTAAAGCTCGGCTCGCCAGAGCCCGAGGCAGATGGGTGGACGAACTTCATCATGTTCTATGGGCCTACCGCACTACCCAGAGAATCTCCATCGGCGAGACCCCGTTCCGGATGGCCTTTGGCATGGAAGCCGTCATCCCTGTGGAGATAGGCCTCCCTCTCTGCGAGTGGAAAGCTACTCAAAAGAAACTAACGACGAGCAGCTCCGCACCAATCTCGACTTGGTGGAAGAGATCAGGAAAAAGCTCGGATTAGAATGGCCGCGTACTAGCAAAGAGTGGCCCGCTACCATGCCTCCCGAGTCAAAGGCAAATCCTTCTCGCCCAGCGATCTTGTCCTCCGGAAAGCATCCGTCTCCAAGCCGCTGGAGCAAGGAAAGTTATCTCCGAACTGGGAAGGCCCCTACCAGGTAGCGGAAGTCATTGGACCTAGCACCTACAAGCTCCAGGACCTGAGCAGGAGATCTATTCCCCGAACGTGGAATTCGGACAATCTCCGCATATACTATCAGTAGGGTATGCCTTTTTGACTTGCCCCGTTTACAACTTTGGCATCTTATTCCTATTATCCACAACATGGTAGCTTTTTCAAAAAAGTTGTGATGAGAAATGGATACCGCTTACCCATTTTCGGCACTACTAAGCTATCTCACTGAGCTTCGAATTAAATCTCCGTACCTCGGCTGGGCCGAGTTCTACTCAATAAAGACTCGGTATGGCCGAACGCTCCCGGCGCAGCTGGGAGCCATGTAGTCTCCAAAACTTAGTTCGGATTCGAGCAGCTTACAAGCCCCGACCAAACCAAATAATCTCCAAAACTTAGTTCGGATTCGGGCAGCTTACAAGCCCCGGCCGAACTAAATAATCTCCAAAACTTAGTTCAGATTCAGGCAGCTTACAAGCCCCGACCGAACCAAACAATCTCCAGAACTTAGTTTGGATTCGGGCAGCTTACAAGCCCCGGCCGAACCAAATAATCTCCAAAACTTAGTTCGGATTCGGGCAGCTTACAAGCCCGGCCGAACCAAATAATCTCCAAAACTTAGTTTGGATTCGGGCAGCTTACAAGCCCTGGCCGAACCAAACAGTCTCCAAACTTAGTTCGGATTCGGGCAGCTTACAAGCCCCGGCCGGACCAAACGTCAAAGAAACTTCATTCGGATTTGGGCAGCTTACAAGCCTCGGCCAGACCAAAAGGCAAAGAAACTCCATCCAGATTTGGGTAGCTAACAAGCCCCGATCGGCACCAAAAATTAAAACCTCAGCCAAAGCCGAAGTACGTCACTTGTCGAAAGCCTCGACCAAGACCGAGTGATAATGACTAACATCTGGGAGATAGCAGCAAAAACGAAAGTTGCAAAAATCCTCCCCCTTTTTATTTATCATAAGAAAGACAACAAAAAGGAAATAAAAGATATAATAGCCAAATAGCCCTCACAGAGGCTTGGCATCTTCTCCGGGAGCCACCGAACCCTCCCCATGCTGAGCCAACTCGGTGATTTGTTGATGGAGGCATGCTATTTCCCCTTCTAGCCGGCTGATAACACGGCGAAGGAGCTCGAGCTCCCTCATCGAAACGGCCAGATATTGCTCGGCCGCTCTTTGAAGCTGTTCGTGGTTCGCGAACGCTGACGCCAGAACCACTCCATCAACAGTCACCGTAACACGACTCCCCCAGGATCCTCCGTGGTCGTTAGCGCCGTCACTTGGCGCCTCAGTGGATCGCCTCTCCTTGCCGGAAGCCATATCAACACCCAGAAGTTCTTGGGAGGCTAGCTGAAAAGATGACCGGCACAGGCATCCCTCTCGTCCATATTTAAATCGCTCCCGGTGAGTATTTCGATCATTCGAACCATTAATCTCAACCTGTGAAAACTCACCACGCGTCACCACCTCAATAGGCGCTTGCGGGATACAAGGGGTCGCGCCCCCTCATCGAGGAGGATCGATAAGCATCGACGAGGTGCTCGGGAAACTTCCCCTTTCTCTAGGGACCAAGCTCCCACCGGTTTGCCAAACCCTTCTGAAGTAAATGTCCTCGAGAGCCTGCCAAACTCCCTCAAATTGGGCATCCTTGAAAAGACGAGGATAAGAGAAAAAGCGCGTCAGCGACCAACACTGGCTCGCCTTCCTCGAAGATAAGAGTCAAAAACTTCGGGCGCCCCCATGCGTCGCTCGGGTGACCCTCATCCTTTTTGGCAGTCTGCACCGGAATTTATATTTACCGCGAGAGCCAAACAAAATATTAGAATCCTCGGCAACAACCGAGTGATGTTCTTAAACCTCAGCAACAACCGAGTGATATTCTTAAACCTCGGCAACCACCGAGCGGTATCCTTAATCCTCGGCAACAGCCGAGTGATATCCTAAAGCTCCAACCTAGTCAAGTAATCTCTCCATCGCTCTAACGCAACTAAGGCGTCCTATTATACCTCGACAGAGGCAAACGACCTCCCACTATTCAACAGCAAGGACATGCCACGAGCTGTCTTTCCCCGTAGAAACACCTGCTTCGTTCTGCAAACATGGTCATGCTTACCTCATGAGTCCACAGGGCCGCCCAGGTCCCTCTTTGACTCAAACATGGACATACGCTTTCTCCGCTGAGGACCGGACATTAGCCTTAGCAAGAACAAAGTAGTAATAGCTTGTCAAAATATGCCACGACATAAAACGCGTAATATGGGAGTAACAACTCTCACAAAAGAAGTAGGTGCTAAAGGAAGAAGGAATGAAAACTTTCTTTATTTCCTCATCAAAAGAAAAGTTACAACCTCCTAAAAGGAGTTACAAGTGCATTAAAGCACAGGAAATAAAAACGAGTAAATAGCTCGGCCGAACTGCTTCAATCAGCTTCGGTTAATAATGATATTTCGGCATCTGACCCAAATGATCAGGCAACCAGCTAGCTCACCATGATGGATAGCAAGGCCGGCTTCCCACGGGTCCTCTGGACGAATTAAGAGATCCAAAAAGAGGCACAGACCCATGGATGCCGATGCTGAGGAAGCTTCCCCTGGGTGGAATGCTGGGCTGCAGGTCGCTGCCCGATTGAGAGAGACAGGGGACCATCATCCCTGCGCTGCTCTCAACTCCCTCTTCACGTGGCGGAAGATTTTCCACATGGAGGGGCTAAGCATCCAGCCAGAGGGAGAAGGAAAAGTCCGTGTATGCTACGGGGGTGCATGTGCACTTCCTACCCTGCGACCCCCGTAGCAAACCACAAAGGACACACAGGAAGCGCATATGTGCGCTCTCCATGTGATCTCTGCGAACCTCCTGTGCGCTCTCCATATGATCTCCGAAACTCCTCCCTTGAGGATGAGTTGCTCTACAGTGACTCCTTCATCACCCCAGCTGTCCGGGGGAAGGCGACTTGCAAAAGGAAAACTCAGTCCTTCCACTCTCAACCTTAGGGATGCGGACATCATGAAAACTTTTCACAGAGAAGAAAATTTTAGGGATGGCCTAACACGGCCCCTTCCTCCCCTTTTTATAGGCAAAATGGACCGGGAGCAGCTGTTAAAGCAGAAAGCCCCGAGATTCAAAATGCCCAATCCACACTGCCAAATGGCCTCCCAGGATGAAGATAGCGCCCTTCGATGCGTGCCAAACGTGTTGCTCGGCCCATGACGTACGCCAGAAGATTTCCTCTGATCCCGGATCATGGGTCTTAAATGTAGAAAATCGCCCGCTGATCTTAGACATATGGGCAGACCTGGGAAATCGCTCGGTGAAAATGACACCCTCCAATGGCGAGTCAGCGCTTATGTCACACCTCGGAAAAGATCGACGGGATAAATGATCCCGGAGAGTACCGAGGTAACCTTTTGCAGTTTACAGGGCCGTATTATCCATTTCGGCAAAAGGAGGGTCGACTCGCCTTGGAAAAGACAAGGCACTGACAGAGTAATAAAAAGGCGTTGAAGCTAAGTACTCCTCAGTGAAGTCATCTCGATATTCTCGCTCCGGCCCAACTGCCCGTTATGCCTCGGCATAAACTGAGACATTGCCCTGTGCCTCCACTTAAGGCCAAAACTGCCTCTATACTTCGGAATAAACCGAAGTATCCCTTCAGCACAGCGTGATCGAACTTGGCCTTTTGCTTTGATCCGGGCCGGCATAGCAGCCGTTGTCTCAACGATAACGAGGCACCCTTTATACTTCGGCCAAACCATGCGATACATTGCACCCTGACTGGAACTCGCGAAGTTCCTTCACCTCGGCTAAAGCATGAACCCACATTTTAAGTCTTGCCGAGATCGACTGGGGTTCCCCCAAGAGGGTGTGTCGTTTATGAGGCTCACATGACAAAAACGAGCATTACAAAATAACAGCAAACACGGGAGTTGCGAAAATTTTTCCTTTCATTCATCATGAAAAGGGGAAAAATAAAAAGAAAGATACATTGGCCCTCACATGGGCTTATCATTCCCTCGGGATGCCGTTGAGCTCTCCCCCCGCCGTAGAGCCGGCTCACCCACCTATTGTTGGAGGGACACCACCTGCCTCTCCAGCCGACTATTGGCTTCGCGGAGAAGCTCGATCTCCCTTGTGGAGACAGCCAGATACTGCTTGGCCGCCTTCATAATTTGTTCGCGGTCTGCGAACAACGAAGCTAAAACCTCTCCATCGACTGTCACCATGGTGTGGCTCCAGCGTAGCCCCCCACGGCCATCAACGCCGCTGTTTGGCCTTCCAGTTGATCGTCCCTCACTTCTGGAAGCCATTTCAATATTGAAAATCTTGGAAGATCAGCTGAGGAGATGGTTAGTGACAGTACTCCTCTGCCCTTTTTAAGGTGCCCTGGGCATGCCTATTGCCGAGGCCACTAACCCGAACGTTACTACTGCGGAACATGCCACATGTCACCGCCTTAGCGGGAGATGAAGAGTTCTGCTCCTCAATCGAGGAGGATCATTAATAATCCCACAGTGCTCAAGGTGTGCCCCCTTTCTCGGGACCGAACCCCCTTCAAAGGCGCACCCATGTCTTTGCCCTGGATAAGCGAATTACCTCGATCCTAGCCAAGATGCTTCTGTAATTCCTGGTCCTTTCCAGTCAACCTACCACATCTCTCGGTTCTAGCCGAGTTATCGGATCTCGCGACTTCAGCTGAAAAATTGCATTACTCGGCCTAAGCCGAGCTATCACATCTCTCGGCTTCACCAGAGCTATCCCTATACCTCAGCCTTGACCGAGACATTTACTTAAATCCGAACTAAATCAGCCGAAGAGCGCGAACAGATCATAACGTGTTCACAGTCGAAAGAAAGTCTGAGACAAAAGACTGGCTAAAAAGACAATCAAATAGAGGCAAAAGGATCATTCATTGAAAACTTCAACGGGTTACAAGTTTGAAAAATGAAAAACATACAGGCGACCCTTAAGAATCAGGGTTGGGAGGCCTCAGTGGCCTCAACAGCTTCCTCGGTGACGTTCGGGGGAGCTCGACTTGTCTCACCCACTTCAAACACTGTTACTTCCCCGATGGCATGATAGGATGCCCTTCAGGAGCCGCGGCCTCACTAGCATCCAGAATAGCGTCAAGATCGACGTCTGAAACATCGTCGTATTCAACCTCTTCAGCCCCTGGGATACTAGCCTCTAAAGTTTCAACATCCAAGAAAGAGAGGTCCCATTCTGGATGCTCCTTGGATATTTTATTTCGAGCGTCCTCCACACCAAGCTGGAAGGCGTCGGCACAGATTGCATCTTGTTCCCCTCTGAGTAGAGCGAGCCACATTTCAGCTTCAGCAACTTGATTCCGAAGTAAGATGACCTGCTCCTCAGTTTCAGCAGTTTGGCTCTGTAGTGAGGCAATCTGCTCCTCGGTCTCACTAACCTGCCTTTCGAGCTTTGAACTCCTCCCTTGACTAGATGCTAGTTCCCCCTGCAGGGTCTGCATATGGCTTCAGTTCTCCAGCTCCGTCTTCTTCATCTGTAAAAACAGAATTAGCCGGTACCATGGTGAGCCAGTAAGGGAAGCCAAAAAGGGGTAGTACCATACCTCCTCCTCCTGCCAGGCTAACTTCTTGGTCAACTCCTTGACCTCGTCAAAAGCCCTCAGTTTATCAGTCTTAACCCGCTCGATTCTGCCCTTGAGGTCATTGATCTTCGACTGCCTACTATTAGCTTCTCCCCAGGCTTGGGAAAGCTCGCTATCGAGTTGGGTTAGTCTTTCCTGGTGCCACTTGATCCTGTCATCCCTGTCAGCAATACCACGGTTGAGTTGCCGTACCTTCTCCTCCAACTTGCCAAGCATTCTGTTCAGGCGATTTCTCTCCTCGACGGCTTCTCTCCTTTGCCTGCCTAGACTTTCACTAAACTATTTTTTGACAGTTTCCATTTCTCCAGCATGCCTGGATTTGATCTGCGATAACTCCAAGCATGTATCATCGTACCTCGCTAGGAGCCCGCGTAGCTCTTTCACTTTAAGCCTCAGCTTGGACGCATCATTTAGGGCGGCTTGATGCAGCACCCTCACCCTCACCAAATTCTCGTTGGTGATGCCCAGATTTCGTTCAAATGTATCAGACGCCTCGCTCGCGATCGAAGCTCGGCGCTGACTCTCCTGGCCTGGACGTCGGCCCCTGTCGCCAGGTTCAAGCGCCAGCATAGCGCCCTGGTGATCAAAGCACTCTGCAGAATGAAGCACAAGTGAGAAAAGCGCGACCAAGCTAACCAGAAAGCACTCACTACTCGGGAATAGTAACTCACCCGAGAGATGTAGGACCTGGCTAACCCCATGAGGGTGGAATTGTTGATCTCGGGAAGAAGATGGACATCCTTTACCACATTCGCTGGCCAAACGCGGCGTCAACAAGGTCTAGGTCCGAATTCATCCACCGAGGGACCCGCCCGGGTACAGCGCTGACCTTAATAGGGCAGCAAACGCCGCCTCAATGGCCGAATCCGAACTACCGGGCTGACCGTCCCCGTCCGAAGGATTGATCCGGGCGACCTCCGACTAAGAAGCCTTTGACCTCTTGGCCTCCTTCAGCAGAATTCTAGCCTGGGATTCCTCGGATAACTCGGCTAGCCCAGGTGCCAGTCTTCCCAAAGCTTTGGTGGAGGAAGCTTCGGCTGCAAGATTCTTACCTTGCCCTCTCCCCTTATCCAAGTTTCTTTCCTCGATCACAGGCACCTGCTCCTCCCCCACAGGCTCCACCAAAGCCTCAATCTGTTCATCAGTTTCCCCAACCTCTCCAGGAAGAAGTTCTCCAGCCGTAGGCTCCTTTCGAGCCTCCACTACAGTCGGCCCAACGTCGCCGCCCCTAAATCCCTCCGGGGGGAGTCCTCCAATGGAAGGTTTGTCTTGAGCCTCGATGATTTCAATCGCTCCCTCCTCTCCTCCTTCCAAGGCTAGAGACGTTCCCTCGCTCGGAGGAGGGGCCCCAAGGCATCGACCTCCGCCGTGCCAGCCATTGGCTCATCTTCAGAAGAAGGGACTCCCGGACAAGCCAACGGAGTCTCATCTGGGTTGTCTACTATTTCCACCACTAAAGGACAAAGGATCTCAGCAGTCCTCTCTAATCCTCCTCTACTTTCAGCGCCTCCACCGTGACTACTTCGACCTCTGGTGAGCGCTCTTCAGAAAAACGAGCCTTCTTCTCGGGCTTTAGTTTCTCCCCACCACTGCTCTCCCTTGGGCGCTTGCTCAACCCTTTCTTTATGCGGCCCGATAGTTCAGACTTCTTGGCTGCGGGAACAGAGGGCAAACGGTCGGACCGAGATACACTTGCTCGAGTGAAATCAATGAAAAAATAAAAGGACTCACCATGCGGGTCGAGGGGGCTAAGCCCGGCGGCGAAGAGAGCCTCCTCCGACAGTAAATCGTTAGCCGAAAACGTCCTGCCGTCACGGAGGACCTCAAAGTCCTCCTTCTCCTATTCAGATAGAGTCGGATGTGCTTCCACATCCCGAACAAAGTTTCCCATCCCCGGGGAAAATCGGAGCCGATGTTCCCCTCGGCAATAAAGAACCTAACCTTCCACTCCTTTATGACGATGGCTTATCTGTTATCGTCTTAAATGACCTCCGAGGTCCGATGTAAGGCCACTCTGATTTCCTCCCATACATCAGATGGTAACAGGCATGAAAGAGAGGAAGAGTTGCCATTACCTAAATCCGGCTACACATTAAGATAAACCCGATGACGCTGCGCCAACTATTGGGAGCTACCATTGTCGGGCAAATGTTGTAGAATCTCATGATCTCCTTCACCAAGGGATGAAGGGGAAATCGGAGGCCCGCCTTCAGGCTTTCTTCATAAAGAAAGACCCCGTGCTCCAGATCTTGCGAGACCCTATGCTCGGGCTCCGACAATCTCAGAAGGACATCCGAGGGAATGCCATACTATTGGCGTATTCTCCCCAAATCCTCGGCGGAAATCTTGAAACCATGTCGTCGGGGCTCATCATTATGCTGGCCGAGAAACACCGAGCGAGATTACAGAGGAAGCAGAGAACAAGATTCTCCGAAGAGGAACGAAAGAGCGCTGCGAATAGGAACGCACTATTTCGACTTTGCTTTCCCCCAAAGAAACCGCCTTAAGGGAAAGATAAGGCATCTCAACCGAGACGCCCGGAACCGCCATTGTGGATGCCGTAAAAACTGGGATTTACTATGTAGCAATTCCCCAACCGTTGCCCCAAAGGAGACTTATGTGACGCGTCCCGTAAAGGCACATCCCACAAAGGCACGGCGGCCGCGCAGCATTAAATAGGGCATCATTGCGCAGGCTATCAAATCCGGATCCCTCCGTTCAAGTTATGCCACCTGGAACTATACTCCCTACGCCCGAACCTACGCTTCGAACTAGGGAGTGGGGAGCATGTGTTGAGGGGTAAAATTGCTGTGTATAAATAATCATGCACATGGCTAAGGCTAGCCCTGATTCCTACTCGCTGTGCGACAACCGCTAGAGATAAGTCAGCCTCGGTAAGTTGGGGCGCCTTAGCCCTGACCAAGCCAAGGATTCCCAAAGTGCGGATCACATCTCTCGGTCCCTCCAGCCGAGCTATGTCATCTCTCGGCCCCTTTGGCTGAGTCATATCGTCTCTTGGCTCCAGCCAAGCTATGTCGTCTCTCAGCTCCAGCCGAGCTATATCATCTCTTGGCCCCTCCAGCCGAGCTATACCGTCTCTCAGCCCCTTTGGCCGAGCCCTATCATCTCTCGGCCCCCAGCCGAGCTATGTCGTCTCTTGGCCCCTTTGGCCGAGCCCTATCATCTCTCGGCCCCTCCAGCCGAGCTATGTCGTCTCTCGGCCCCTTTGGCCGAGCCCTATCTCGGCCCCTCCAGCCGAGCTATATCGTCTCTCGGCCCCTTTGGCCGCCCTATCGTTTCTCGGTCCCTCTAGCCGAGCTACATCGTCTCTCGGTCCCTCCAGCCGAGCTATGTCGTCTCTCAGCCCCTTTGGTCGAGCCCTATCATCTCTCGGCCCCTCCAGCCGAGCTATGTCGTCTCTCGGCCCCTTTGGCCAAGCCCTATCATCTCTCGGCCCCTCTAGCCGAGCTATATCGTTTCTCGGTCCCTCCAGCTGAGCTATGTCGTCTCTCAGCTCCAGCCGAGCTATATCATCTCTCGGCCCCTCCAGCCGAACTATACCGTCTCTCGGCCCCTTTGGCCGAGCCCTATCATCTCTCGGCCCCTCCAGCCGAGCTATGTCATCTCTCGGCCCCTTTGGCTGAGCACTATTATCTCTCGGCCCCTCTAGCCGAGCTATGTCGTCTCTCGGCCCCTTTGGCCGAGCCTTGTCGTTTCTCGGTCCCTCTAGCCGAGCTACATCATCTCTCGGTCCCTCCAGCCGAGCTATGTCCTCTCTTGGCCCCTTTGGCCGAGCCCTATCATCTCTCGGCCCCTCCAGCCGAGCTATGTCGTCTCTCGGCCCCTTTGGCCGAGCCCTGTCGTTTCTCGGTCCCTCTAGCCGAGCTACATCATCTCTCGGTCCCTCCAGCCGAGCTATGTCGTCTCTCGGCCCCTTTGGTCGAGCCCTATCATCTCTCGGCCCCTCCAGCCGAGCTATGTCATCTCTTGGCCCCTTTGGCCAAGCCCTGTCGTCTCTCGGCCCCTCTAGCCGAGCTATATCGTTTCTCGGTCTCTCAGCCGAGCTACCTCATCTCTCGGCCTCTCTAGCCGAGCTATCTCATTTCTCGGCCTCTCTAGCTAAGCTATTTCTATTTCGCGGCATGGCTAGCCAAGCCGTCCTTATCGCTCGGCCTAGCCCGAACGATATCAATACCTCTGCGGAATCTAGCGCAGGAAAGCCTAAATCCATAAGATTCCAAATAGAAATCATATCTAGGAGTGGCCTAGGATCCATGATGGTGGCCTAGGGTCCAGTGGAGCGAGGCCAGGATTCTATTCGCAAGGGGTCGAGGATAAGAGTTAAAATTTCCAATGATGACGTACAGGATAAGATATGAAACGTGAGGATAAAGATGGAATAGAACAAAAAAAATTTATCTCATCGCCATATCTATCCGGTTGAAAAAAGGTCAGTGAAGCGTGTTCAACGTGGGAATAAGAGAGGGATTGATTTTTCCCGTGTTGGTAAAATCATACCCGCACTGGGGATGATTTTTTTTGAGTTACATTGATTTTTCCCGTGTTGGTAAAACTTTTTTATTCTTTTAAAATAGATAAAATCTGTATTCAGGCATTAACCCTAAGGCAAATGATGCATCTTTTATAGATTGTTGGTAACTCACAATCTTTTTTTTTTATTTTTATTTAGGCACAAATGGATGATCACACAAATCTAGAGTGAGTCGAGTCTGAAATATCAGAATATAAAATTTGCATCACAACAAGAGGGCATGATTCTTCCTGCATCCAGCTTCAAAATCTAGAGTAGTCAACCACTCTGGCGGTGATCCAATATGCCGCAAAGTTGGCTTCCCTATAAATGTGCCGTATCTGAGCGCTATAAACTCCCTAAAGGACAGATCGAATGTCGTTAATTAAGGGGTTGGATGGCAAGCAGCCGCAGGGTCCTGTTGGAGCCAGCAGATAACAGTGATAGAATCCTCCTCAATGATAAAACAATGGGCGCCCAGACTACGGATGGCACAAGAGATATCAGCCCAAGCGACAGATAGCTCAGCAAGAGGCATCGATGAGTCAAGAAGGTCGAAACCACCAGCAGCCAACAATGCACCATTCGGCCCTCATATTACAAAAGCTGATCCAGCAGATCTACCCCGAACACTCCCATCAAAGTTGATTTTGACAAACCCTAAAGGTAGGGGCTCCCAAGAAATAAAGATCGTATATCGATGCGCTGCCAAGGCAGCATGGGAGCTCCAAAAGAGAGGGCTATCAGAATCAAGAACTATGTGACAAAAAGTATACTCTATAGCTAAAGAGAAGGCTGTCCTGACGATCCTGTGGAAAGGAGTTTTCTCATCAGTGAACACAAGCTGGTTTCGGAATAATCAAATCTGATAAGCTATATAAGCCCTCGTGGTACCCTTCTGGTGGATGCTCCTCTCCAAATCCTGACCGATCAAACTCAGAAAAGAGATGCGGTGAGAAGAAGTACCATTGTCCTAGGGCTGATCACCTGAAATCTGCCATAACTGTTTGGCTCTGGAGCAGGTGAAAATAGCATGGTCAACCGAATCCTCCTCAAGGCCACATAACGAGCAAGTAGACTGAATGCTCAAACCACGCCTAGAGAGCAAGGAGCAGATGGGAAAACAGTTCCATTCCAGCCTCCAAACAAATAGCTAAACCCCAGGGTGAATGGGAAGATGCAAGATCCATGCCATATCCATCAACCCTAGGGTGAATGGGAAGATGCAAGATCCATGCCACATCCATCAACTGCTGAGACTATGGCCTATAAATCCTCATGAGATCCCTAATAGGAGCACGAGGCAAACAGGATCTCCTTCAAACCCTGATAACAGCAGTATGACTCGAAGTAAAAGGAATAGATATAATGCGACGATAGAGGGAATAGTTTGATTCCACTCAGAGGGAATAGCTTTCGAATGAAAAACAAGCTGGATAGCCTGTATAACATCTTGACCCAGAATACCCCAATAGTAACGGAAGAATAAAGGTAGAAACCTGTCAGGCCCAGGGGCCTTCTCCACTCCAAGATCCCATAAAGCCATCCGAATGCTCTCTGCCAAAATGGGCCTAATAAGAAGGTTGTTCTCTATGTCGGAGACCCTGTTAGGGGTCAAAACAGGGCAAACAGGGAACCCATCACCGGTATGCTCAGTCCATCTAAACTGAAAGAAACAAAGAAGCTGATCCCTAATCACCTGGTCATCCTCGTGGAAGTGTCCCTCATCATTAGCTAAACGTCTGATACGGTTCACCGCTCAGCGTTTGAGAGTGGCCTGGTGAAAGAATCTAGTATTACAATCCCCTTCTTTAATCCACTGGATCCAAAACCTTTGCCTCCAAAAAATCTCCTACTGCAAAAGAAGGGAATGATGGAGCGCTAGAGTGGAGTGAAGGGATGACAAATCTGAATCATTAAGAAATCCCTTCTTATCCTCTTTGATCTGAAGAGTAGCAATAATAGATTCAACTTGCCTCACAATGTCCTCCACCTCCCTTCGATTCCATCTGGATAGCCTGCGTCTAGTAAGAGCTAGACGCCTCAATAACCTATATATAGCACTCCCTCTGACATGCAATCATCAGACCTTAGAAATGATAGCCCTAGTAGAAGAATAAGATGTCCAAAACTTCTCAAATATGAACTGCCGACTTCGCTGAGAAACCGCATTAGTAGATATAAGAAGAGGGCAGTGGTCAGAGACAATGCGGGACAAGTGAGTGACAGTGGTAAAAGGGTAAAGCTGAAGCCAATTAGAAGTAGCCATGGCCTTATCCAGCCTTTTCCAAACTCTGGGGTTTAGCTGCAGAAACCGACACGCTTGACTGAGACCGGCACACTTGCTCTGAGACTCCCTTACCTTGATCCGACGATATCTTCGAAGAAGAGGAGGGCCTGTGAAACGACCCGGGCCCTAGGCCCGCAGCACCCACGAGCCCGTTTTGTTAGACGGATATGGTATTAGACGGATAAGGTCCACACCAACTTGGGCCACCATAGCCAAAGAGGAATCCAATTGGTACTTGTCCATCTTCCTTAATCAATTTTCCATGTGGGACTATTAGAAGGGGCATACAAAGGCGACCTCCTCGTGCTCTGATAATGTATGATACCATATTGTAATGACATCCTTGCATCGGCTGGTGCGTGGTTCTGATACCATATTGTAACGACATCGTCAGGGTCACATGATCATAACCACCAGGCAGGCAGGAAGGATTCTAGAGATGGCCCCCATAGGTTCAAGAGGTGGCTCCCATCAATGTAGCACTTTGTCCTATGTGGTACTTAGCTCCTGCACTTCTAGCTGGTGCGTGGCTCTGATACCATATTATAACAACCCAAGCCCTGGGTCCGCAGCACCCACGAACCCGTTTCATTACAAGAAAGCAAGACGAATAAGGTCACACCAGCTTAGGCCACCACAACCCAAAAAGGATCGATTGGATCCCTCTTGGGCTGTGGTGGCCCAAGTTGGTGTGGACCTTGTCTGTCTTGCTTTCTTGTAACGAAATGGTCTCGTGGGTATTGCGGACCCAAGACCCAGATCGTTACAACCTGCCATTGGGGGGGAGCCTGCTTGACTGCCATCGAGCAACCTTTTTCGGGATTCTCCATCCATCCATCGAAATAGGGGAAGGCACCGCTTCCCCCTGATCCTTCTTCCTGGAAGCCGAAGATTGAAACTTGGGCCTCCGTCGCCGGATAGCGGCCATCCAAGGTCCAAATCTAGGGCCGGTCGAGGAAGAAGCTTGCTCCGGCACCAAGATGCAGGTCCCGATGAGGTGCAGGGATCCACAGGAATCACATATTTCTTCAATTTCCTTGTAAGAAAATTGCTGCCAGAAGGGAGCTTTACTCCCACGTACTCTCGCCACTGGTCGGAGAGGTTTGCCCACATTGACGCGGACATAGGCACGAGCAAATCCTCCCCGATTCTTCCATTTGGTTGAAACATTTGAGAACATATACTCCCCTGCCACGGACATAATGGAGGACAAGATCTCTTTTGTCCAGAATTCCAACAGGAGCAGAGGCAATCAGATCCATAGCAAGGCCTTGAGGACGGTGTCTGCCACCGGGACGAACTTGGGTTTCCACTCCGCAACAGCAATCAGTTGTCCATTAGCCACCCATGACCTTCCCAGCACGAGATCTTTGGCTTAGGAATCAGTAAAGCGAAAGATGTAATGCCGGTGAGCCAGAGTAACGGCTTCAATCTCTCACAATCTTTAAGTTCAACAATTTATTTTTCTACATCATTTTTTATATAAAAATAATAAATAATTTAACTAAAGTAAATTAGTAATATGAATTGCTGAGTGACACCTTCTTTATCTAACGTAGAGGACTGAAGCTGAGCGAGAGTAAGGTATGAAAGATTTCGAAGGCCGATTAGGATAAGAGTGCTGGTCAAAAACAGCATGTATACCTAGCGACAAAAATATGATACAAATAATTAAGCTTAGTATAAACAAATTAATCTTAATTACTTTCTTTTCTTCTTTATGTTTCCTAAAACTGCTTATTGTACCTCGTTGGTATATCCTGTTTGAATTTTATTTGGCATCTTACGGATCCACATCTTTTATATGTAGAGAAATAATCTTTCAGTATGCAAATCATGTTCAAAGACTAGGAATCTTTCTCTTTGAGCTGCTTTCTGAGGCACTCGGCCTTAATCGTGATCATTTAAGTGAAATGGAATGCGCCAAAGGACTTGGTATTGCGGGCCACTATTATCCACCTTGTCCAGAACCGCATCTCACTCTTGGAACTACCAAACATTCTGATGTTGATTTCCTAACCATCGTTTTACAAGATCAGGTTGGTGGCTTACAAGTTCTGCGTCAAAATCAATGGATGGATGTGCCTCCTTTGCCCGGAGCTTTAATTGTTAACATTGGTGACTTGTTACAGGTATGTTTTCATTAGGTACAGAAATAATGCTTTGGTTCTTCATTACATGATTTTCTTTAACATAATATCATTCAAAGAGAGACAGATAAAAGATTTGCTCTAAAGTAGCTTGGTTGTAGCTTTGAATTCAAAGAATTGAAATTCATTTGCCTCCTGTTTCTCTATGATCTACAGCTGATCTCCAATGATAGACTTAAAAGCGTGGAACACAGAGTGCTTGCAAATCGGAGTGCTGGTCCTAGAATTTCTATAGCATGCTTCTTTACCACAAATCGTTACCCATCTGCAAGGCTTTATGGCCCTATCAAGGAGCTATTATCCAATGAAAGACCGAAGTATAAAGAAGTATCTGTGAAGGATTATACCAACTACTTCGACACGAAAGGACTTGATGGACAATCGATACTGAACCATTTTAAGGTATGATTAAAAGTCAGGAACAATTTAGTCTGCTGAATATTATTGAAATAATGAAATCCAAAGGACTGAAGGGCTGAAGATGTATGGATATGCGTGCATTGTAAAGTGAGAAATTATGTGAGATATTTTACTGCAGAGTACTCATGATTCCGCATGGCCTAAACTGATTATCAACTAATTCAAAGGCTTCTGCATCTTGAGATATTCACACATCAATTTATCTCAACTGATGTGAAAGTCCGAAGTGGCGTAACAAGACAATCAGCTATTTAAGCATGGATTTTTCATAGTTAGCTTCGAAGAAAACTAATAAAATATTTTACTAAAAAGGATTAAAAAATCAACTCCGGTGACAAAAATAATTATTGATACGGTTGGCCGTTTCCCCTGGAGTATTATTATCTTCTGCACAATTTCCGAAAGCAATGATGTGACAGCAAAACCCAAAGCCACCAGCATCGGTCTTCGGAACCGGCCTCCAGTGTCGGCCTCTTGAGCCAGACAGCCAGCGTCGGCCTCAGAGCCGGACAGCCAGCGTCGGCCTCTTGAGCCAGACAGCCAGCGTCGGCCCCTTGAACCAGACAGCCAGCATCGGCCACCAGCGCCGGCCCCCGGCGTCGGCCTCCAGCGTCGGCCTATTGAGCCAGACAGCCAGTGTCGGCCACCAGCGCCGGCCCCCGGCGTCGGCCTCCAGCATCGGCCCTCAGTGTCAGCCATCAGCAGCGGCCTCCAACATTGGCCACAGGTGTCGGCCTTAATAATAAATCCCAGTACTGAAGCTTTAGTTCCGGCATCCGGCATTGCCACCCAGCGTCGGCCCCCAGTACGAGGATTAGTCTTAGGCAACTGACCCCGCGATCTAAGGACTACTGCCGGATAGCTTGGGCGTGTCAGCCTGATCAGCAATTACCGCTATAAGCGACCCTTATCCAGCAACAGTCCAACAACCTACCGTTTGATGAAACATCACAACGGAACGGTTCCGACGGTTTCAACAGACCAAGATATACGGATCCCCAACAGGTATTAAAGGAGGAACCGAGCTCCATGCGGGGGGACTCTCTCTTTTTTCTTTCTCAAAAATAAAACTTGCTTGACAATAGTTCTACAAAGATCATATCCTTGTTCGACGACTCACTAACTTGGGCGTCAGAGGGTCCCCGCCGGAACCACCGGTCTGGGACTTTTTGCAGGCCCTTGGAGGAAGACGACGGCCCTTCTACGCACCCAGTGATTCCAGCCTGCCCGACGTTCACCATACTTGAGTCGGCCGCAACAGATTGGCGCGCCAGGAAGGGGGGGCAAGCCAGGTCAAAAATTCTCCTTGGAACCCCTCCAGTTTTGCAAAGGAAGCGATGGTGACCACGCGAGCGCAAGAGGCCTCCTCCAGCCAAGCAGCCGGGCACATCCCGCGAGTTGAGCATTCGGAGGTCAACCCCCCTGCTCCACCCCTCGCACCGACAAGCCAACCCGACCGAATTGATGTCCTAGCTCATCAGGTCCAGGATCTGACGATGATGGTCCGAGGGCTGCAAGAGCGTCATGTGGCTGCTGTAACTCAACCCCCTGCGATGGGCGAAGGGGTGCGAGGAACAGTTCAGTCTCACCAGGGAGGATCCCCGCTTGAGGTTTCTCATCGTTCGCCCCCTGAACCTCATCATCAAGGGACCTCGAAGCGACGACAGTCTCCCTCCCGTCGCCTCGGTCACTCCCACCGCCGACCGGAAGAAAAGGAGTCCAGGCGGGCACATTCGTTGCGCCGGTGATCTTCTTCTTCCGAATCATCCCAAGGGACCTCAAAGCGGCGACGGTCTCCCTCCCGTCACTCTGGCCGTTCCCATCACCGACCGGAAGAAAAGGAGGCCAAGCGGGCACATTCTTTGCACCGGCAATCTTCTTCTTCCGACTCATCCCGAGGTAACACTCCCCGGAGAACCACCCGACGGGCTGAGCAAAGGCTTGACGAGTACCATCGGCGGTTGGACAAACTCAGCCGTCGGATCGCCGATCCCTATGCAGCGGAGTATGAGCATCGCCCCCCGCTGTCTCGCCATATCATGGAGGAACCTGTCCCCCCCCGGTTTCGTCTCCCTCAATTGGATCCCTATGATGGAACGACGGACCCCCTGGACCATCTAGAAAGCTACAAAGTCCTCATGCAGGTCCAGGGAGCGACGGATTCCTTATTATGCGTCGGCTTCCCGGCCACGCTCCGTAAGGCGGCGCGCGCGTGGTACTCCCGGCTGCCCCCCCGCAGCATCAACTCGTTTCGGCAACTTGAACGATCCTTCCTGGCTCATTTTGATGCCTGTCGAAAGATCCCACGAGTTGCCGATAGCCTTTTTGCTGTCCAGCAAAGGAGTGGCGAGACCTTAAAGGATTTCGTCGCTCGATTTAAGGAAGCAGCGCTGGAAGTATACAACCTGGAGGACTCCGTCGCCACCTTGGCCCTGAAGAGAGGACTTCGCCCGTCCAGGTTCGCCTATTCCCTGGATAAGAAGCCTCCGCGCTCCTACGCCGAGCTTCTGAGCCGAGCACAGAAGTACATCCGTGCTGACGAAGCAGATTCTTCCAGGAGAGAAGCTGACAAGAACCCCAGTAATAAACCACCGCCTTCTGACCGTGCTGGTACACAACCACGAAAGCCCGAGCCTCCACGACGCTCAGATCGCCGGCCGCAGGCACTGGTTCCTAAAGAGCAATTCACTCCTCTCATGGCTCCCATCTCTCACATCCTGCTGGAGATTGAGGAAGAACCATATTTCAAGCGTCCGACTCCCTTGAAGTCTGGGGGTCCCCGCAACAAGGAGTTCTACTGCCGTATCATCGAGACTACGGCCACGACACCGAAGACTGCCGCCATCTGAAAAAGGCCATCGAGGAGCTGGTTCAGCAAGGCCACCTGGGCAAGTTTGTTCGAAGAGGCAATCTCCCGCGACGGGCTCCGCGGTGCCCCCAGGTCGCCCGGCTGGCGTGGACAATACCCCAACTGAAAAGACCATAGCTATGATCTCTTGGGGAGCGGATGGTGGTTCGAAGAGACCGCGAGAGGGAATAGACTCTGTAATACCTTTCTTCGGAAGGATCTAGATGGGGTAGTAATAAACATGACGACAGCGTCGTGGTGTCCATGACTATAGCTAAACACCCTGTAAAAAGAATTCTAATTGATAGTGGGAGCTCTGTGGACGTCTTGAGTTATGACGCTTTTGTTCGGATGAACTTATCAAGGTCTTTACTCCGACCCGTTGCCACACCGCTAATGGGTTTCACGGGAGACTCAGTGGGCGTCGAAGGCGAAATTGCTCTCCCGGTCACGGCTGGAACTCCTCCATGTCAGAGCACCGTGGTCATAAACTTTTTGGTGGTCCGGGTCCCGCTGGCTTATAACGCCATCTTGGGAAGACCGGGGCTGAATCTGCTGGATGCCGTGATCTCCACTAAGAGATTATTGGTAAGGTTTCCCACCAACGAAGGCGTCGGAGAAATGAAGGGGGAGCAAAGCCCACTTCCGCCTTGCTACCATCTGTCGCCCAGCCCTGAACGCAGAGTCAGCGACAGCCTCTGAGTCACTCGATCCTAGGGAATTGGGAAGAAGGGGAGAGCCGGCAGAGCACCTTCTAACCCTCCCCTTGGGTGATGACCCAAGAGAACTGTTCAGCTGGGGGCATCGCTCCCGGAGGAGGTACGTCATCAACTTCTTACCTTCCTGCGGGCCAACACGGACGTTTTTGCATGGTCATCCTCAGACATGCCGGGCGTTCCTGAAGAAGTAATCACCCACCACTTAACCTCAAGCCAGGGTGTCGGCCTGTCCGACAGAAAAAGAGAAACTTCGCTCCGGACAGGCAGAAAGCCATCGACGAGGAGATCCGCAAGTTAATGGCTGCAGGCCACATTCGGGAGGTCCACTACCCTGAGTGGTTGGCTAATGTGGTCTGGTCCGCAAGGCCAATGGAAGTTGGAGAATGTGCGTAGACTTCACCGACCTCAACAAGGCATGCCCCAAAGACAGCTTCCCCCTGCCTCGAATCGATCAACTGGTGGACGCTACATCCGGCCATGAGGTTCTTAGCTTCATGGATGCTTTCTCTGGATACAACCAGATCCGGATGAACCCGATGGATGAAGAAGCTACTCCTTCATAACCGAAAAGGGGCTGTATTGCTACAGGGTAATGCCTTTTGGGTTAAAGAATGCGGGAGCTACTTACCAGAGGTTGATGAACAAGGTCTTTGAAGGACAGATAGGACGTAACATGGAAGTGTACGTGGATGACATGCTGACGAAAAGCGTTCATGCCAGTGACCACATCGCGGACCTTGCAGAAACATTTGACAGCCTTCGTCGGTATCAGATGAAGCTAAACCCTCGCAAATGTGCATTCGGGGTGACGCTGGGAAGTTTTTGGGTTTCATGGTGACCCGGAGGGGGATCGAAGCAAACCCAGACAAAGTCCAAGCCATCTTGGACATGAGGCCTCCTGCCAATAAGAAGGAAGTACAACGTCTGACAGGAAGAGTAGCCGCCCTAAGCCGCTTCCTATCCAAGTCTGCTGAAAGGTGTCTGCCTTTCTTCAAGGCGCTTCGCCGAATCAACGAGTTCGAGTGGACCAAAGAATGCCAGGAGGCGTTCGAAGGGTTAAAGACATTCTTATCTACCCCGCCACTACTAGCCAAGCCGATGAGCGGGGAAGAGCTCCTTCTATACCTTGCGGCCTCTCCTGAGGCTGTTAGCTCCGTGCTAGTCCGTATGGACACTAACGGCACACAAAGGCCAGTGTATTATACGAGTAAGGTACTTCATGATGCAGAGACCCGCTACTCAAACATGGAGAAAATTGTCTTCTCATTGATCGTGTCTGCCCAGCGATTGCGGCCATACTTCCAAGCCCACCCGATCGCGGTGATCACAGACCAGCCTCTGAAGGCGGTTCTGGCTCGTCCAGATACTTCCGGCCGGCTGGCAAGGTGGGCCCTCAAGCTGGGGGAGTTCGACATATCTTTCCGCCCCCGGTCGGCTATGAAGTCCCAGGTTCTGGCAGATTTTTTGGTTGAATGTACTTGGGGAATGGAGCCACCTGAAGAACCTCCTACGGACATTCAGCCCCTTGGACCAGCGAAGATGAGTGGGTTCTCCACGTGGATGGGGCATCTAACTCTCAAGGGAGCGGAGCAGGCCTCATCTTGGCCAACTCGGACGGGGTTGTGACTGAATGTGCACTTCGCTTCCTCTTTCCAGCTACTAACAACCAGGCGAATATGAAGCTTTGTTATGATGTAAGGTTGGCTCGGGAGCTTGGGGTGAAACGCCTTAGGGCCTTCACCGACTCCCAACTAGTTGCTGGCCAGATTACAAAGGAGTACGAGGCAAAGGATCCCATCATGGCCCGCTACTTAGACGCGGTGCACTCAATGGTTTCCCCATTCACTCACTTCAGCGTCAGCTACATTCCTCGACAAGAGAATGCCAGAGCCGACGCCCTATCCCATCTCGCCGCCTCGGTTGACGGGATGTTGGGAAAGGCTTATGTGGAGCATTTAGAAGTCCCAAGCATTGAGGTACCAAGAGAAACTTTGCCGGTGGAGCTGGAGCCCTCCTGGATGGACGCCTACGTTCAATACTTTACTGATGGCATCCTCCCAGAGGACCCTGCCGAAGCTAGGAAACTTAGAAGACGAGCCCCGAAGTTCTTCCTTATGGAAGGAAAGCTCTACCGAAGGTCATTCTCATACCCTATCCTCAGGTGTGTCGGTCCCACCGACGCCAACTATATTTTGCGAGAGATACACGAGGGGATATGCGGAAGCCATCTGGGGGGCAGGGCCCTTGCATACAAAGCTCTACGTCAGGGGTATTATTGGTTGACAATGAAAGAGGACGCCTCTGAACTCGTCAAAAGATGTGACAGCTGCCAGCGTCATGCCAATGTTTAACATCAACCGGCGTCCCAGCTGACCCCCCTGGCTGCACCGTGGCCCTTTGCACAATGGGGCATGGACATCCTAGGACCATTCCCTCCTGCCTCCGGACAACGTAAGTTCCTAGTTATGGCCGTCGATCATTTCACTAAGTGGATCGAGGCGGAAGCTCTTGCTAAAATCACGG
Organism: Calamus simplicifolius; assembly: GCA_900491605.1. NCBI lineage: Eukaryota > Viridiplantae > Streptophyta > Magnoliopsida > Arecales > Arecaceae > Calamus > Calamus simplicifolius. The sequence continues at coordinate 2,396,585 of UESW01004160.1, forward strand.
AAGCCAAAGTGAGGTCTTTCTTCTGGAAATCTGTGGTGTGTCGGTTTGGGTTACCACACACCCTGGTTACAGACAACGGCCGACAGTTTGATAACACGGTCTTCCGAGAATTCTGCGAGGGCCTAGGAATCCGTCACCGATTCACCTCCGTAGGGCATCCCCAAACCAACGGCGCAGCTGAGGTGACCAATCGCATCATCCTACAAGGGCTCCGGGCTCGGCTAGATAGCTGTAAAGGGCGCTGGGTGGAAGAACTTTCCAGTGTGTTGTGGGCCTACCATACGACACCGCGAGCACCCACAGGGGAAACCCCTTTTAGCTTGGTCTTTGGGACCGAGGCGGTCATCCCCGTAGAAATAGGGGCTCCTAGTCCCCGGACGGAATTATACCACGAAGAAAGCAACTCCAACCAGCTGAGGGCTGATCTGGATTTGGTGGAAGAATTGCGAGATCAAGCGCATCTTCGTATGGCAGCGTTCCGTCAGCGAGTGGCCAGACACTACAACTCTCGGGTGCAGCCCAAGACATTCCGGCCAGGAGACCTGGTCCTACGAAGAGCTGAAGTATCGAAGCCAACGGAAGGGGGCAAGCTGGCACCAAAATGGGAAGGACCATACCGTGTCAAAGAGGTACTCCACCATGGGGCATATAAAGTTGAAGAGCTAGACGGGAAGCTGCTCCCTCGAACTTGGAATGCCGACAATTTACGACGGTACTATCAATAGAATTCTATCGCTATTAACTTGAATCTGTCTGATGCATGAATAATAGACATGTTCTTATTTTCGAATGAGTATGTTTAGCTAAAGACCGGATCCGCTCCGGCAGTCAAAAACCAACTCCGCGTTGGCATCTAAGACCGGCGCCCAGCGTCGGCAGCAAAAGACCAGATCCGCTCCGGCAGTCAAAGACCAACTCCGCGTTGGCATCCAAGACCGGCACCCAGCGTCGGCAGCAAAAGACCGGATCCGCTCCGGCAGTCAAAAACCAACTCCGCGTTGGCATCCAAGACCGGCGCCCAGCGTCGGCAGAAAAGACCGGATCCGCTCCGGCAGTCAAAGACCAACTCCGCGTTGGCATCCAAGACCGGCGCCCAGCGTCGGCAGCAAAAGACCGGATCCGCTCCGGCAGTCAAAAACCAACTCCGCGTTGGCATCCAAGACCGGCGCCCAGCGTCGGCAACAAAAGACCGGATCCGTTCCGACAGTCAAAGACCAACTCCGCGTTGGCATCTAAGACCGGCGCCCAGCGTCGGCAACAAAAGACCAGATCCGTTCCGGCAGTCAAAGACCAACTCCGCGTTGGCATCTAAGACCGGCGCCCAGCGTCGGCAGCAAAAGACCGGATCCATTCCGGCAGTCAAAAACCAACTCCGCGTTGGCATCCAAGACTGGCGCCCAGCGTCGGCAACAAAAGACCGGATCCGTTCCGGCAGTCAAAGACCAACTCCGCGTTGGCATCTAAGATCGGCGCCCAGCGTCGGCAACAAAAGACCGGATCTGTTCCGGCAGTCAAAGACCAACTCCGCGTTGGCATCTAAGACCGGCGCCCAGCGTCGGCAGCAAAAGACCGGATCCGTTCCGGCAGTCAAAAACCAACTCCGCGTTGGCATCCAAGACCGGCGCCTAGCGTCGGCAACAAAAGACCGGATCCGCTCCGGCGGTCAAAGACCAACTCCGCGTTGGCACCTAAGACCGGCGCCCAGCGCCGGCAACAAAAGACCGGATTCGCTCCGGCAGTCAAAGATCAACTCCGCGTTGGCACCTAAGGCCGGCGCCCAGCGCCGGTAACAAAAGACCGGATCCGCTCCGGCAGTCAAAGATCAACTCCGCGTTGGCACCTAAGGCCGGCGCCCAGCATCGGTAGCAAAAGACCGGATCCACTCCGGCAGTCAAAGATCAACTCCGCGTTGGCACCTAAGGCCGGCGCCCAGCGTCGGCAGCAAAGGACCGGATCCGCTCCGGCAGTCAAGGACCAACTATGCGCTGGCACGAAAGGCCGACGCTCAGCGTCGGCCGTAAAGACCAACTATGTGTTGGCACCGAGGACCAGCACCTCGTGTTTACAATAGCAACTAGAATCTGCGCTACCACTGAATATCGGTCTTGTCGATGCTTAGGACAGCATCATGGTCCTATCTAGCGTAACCTACTATACATAATCCTATCGACTGGCAGTTCGCAGCAATTCAAACAAATGAAGTAGAAGGATCGAAAGAAATTAAAAATATTCATTGATGATGAAGTTTACAAAATTGCCAACAGGAAGAAAAACAAAAAGCTGTTAATGGGCATCCGAAGGCGGGGGCCATCTTCAGGGACGTCGTCAGGCTGCAGCTCCTCGATATCTTCCAAGTCGTAAAGCTCCTGGACTTTCTTTTTGCAATCTTGGAAGCCGGCGTCATAAGCTAACGCCGCTGACTCAGCTACCTCATCATCGAAGGCTGCGGATTTCTTATAATCCTCTATGGCATTAGCCCCCTTCTCTTCCACCTCGGTGGCTCTTCTCTGGGCCTCCGCCACTACCGCCTCCAGATCTGCGATTTTAATTATGTGTTGGGGTGGCTTCCTTAGCCGCATTGGTCTCGGCAAAGGCAGAGCTCATCTGAGTCTTTAGAACGCATACCTCCTGCTCTGCTGCCATCAGCTTCTCCTCGGCCGCCATCAGCTTCTCCTCGGCCGCTTTTTGCTTTTCTTCCGCCACCTGAGCGTTGTCCAGCTCGTTGGCAGCACGGCGCTGGGCAACTTCCAGCGCGTATTCAGCTTTTTCGGCTCTAAGCCGAATAGCCTCTACCTCACCCGTCAGGGTGGCCCGGGTGTCCTCTAGGGCCATCGCCGCCTTTTCAGCTTTCACTTGAAGGGAGACCATCTCCTCCCGCGCTTGCTCAAGGGCGGTGTCGCTCAAAGTCCAGAGATCTTTGAGGGCGACAAGGGAGTTCAAGGCCTGGAAAAAAATATCCAGATAAAGGAAGAAGAAGAAGAAGAGAAAAAGGGAAAAGAAAAGAACAATAGTAGCACAAAAACTCACCCAGAGGTGCGCCACCGAAGCTTCACGAAAGAAGGTAGCACACCCCGACCTGGGAGATATTCTTGCACCTCCTCCACTGAAGCTTCCTCTATGACCCGCGTAGCCCAGCGGCTATGGTTCGCCAACAGTGACTGGAAGGAGGGTCGATGCTCCTCCCTTCCCTGGGCGTCGGACCCACGGAGGCTGATTCTGCCTCAGAACCTGCCGCCTCCGGCTCTTTAGCGGGCAGACGCTTCAGCTGTCGCCCCCGTAGGGGGCAAGGCCGCGGCTGGAGTTGCGCTGTTGCCGCCAGAGCTTTACCCGTCTCCTTAGGCGCGGGAGACGGCGCCTTCCCATCGGGAGATAAATCAAGTAAAACAATTGAAGGAGCCGGGGCTGGAGATTCTTCTTCCGGCGGGCCTTGCTCCACCTCCTTGCCGGCCCTGGCCTTCGCCGCATCTTCCATGATGGGTTCTTCGGCTTGGGGGGGCTGCCTCGCCTAGGCGCACGGGCCCCACTGCTTTGGCTTCCTGGGCGTCGACCCCTTTAGTGACGGCCCTTTTGGGGCCGCCCTTCTTCGAGACTTTGGCGCGTAGGGGCTTCACGACTATAGTTCCTCCGGTGTCGGCCATCCCAGCGTCAGTCTCTCTGCCACTAGCCCTCCCGGCGTCGGCCCTCCTGGGAACCTTGGTGGCAGCCCTCCCTTCGGCAGGGGACACAGTCCCGCGGCCTTCCTCTTCTTGGCGGCCACCTGCTTAAGCTTATGCAATGTCGGCGCCATCCCTACGCAAGCAAAGGATAGTTAAAAAAAAAAAAAAAAAAAGAAGGGAGAAGAACAGAGAAGAGAGGCGAGTGGACTAATGCTCACCCCTCGAAGGAATTAAGCCAGCACGTTGAAGATTCTCCTCGGCTATCAGCTTATTACATTTAGGAATATCGGCAGTCAGGAGCTGCCCAAATGCCATCCGGTCTCGTGGAAGGATGGAGGCGTCCCTATTGGCATCGATATTGGGTACCCCCCAGTTTCCACGAACCCCGCTGACGTTCGCGAAGAAAAACTTGTCCTTCCACCCCTTAACGGAGGAAGGAAGGCACAACCTAAGAATCCTATTGGATCTAGGAGTGAAAGACCACCACCCGACTGTTTGCGCAAGGTATAGAAGCTGCGGAACAAGGAAATGCTAGCCTCTATGCCCTGCAGATGGCAGAGTACTAAAAAACCAACGATAGTTCGGAAGGAGTTGGGAACTAGTTGAGACGGGGTCAAGGAGTACCTATCCAGAAGATTAAGGATAAAGGGGTGAATCGGTAACCTAAGCCCGGCCTTAAAAAAGGCCCCGTACAAGGCAACCCTCCCGGAACGGGAGGAGGTTGCCCTATCGTTAGAGGTGGGAATGAACAGGTGAAGGTCCGGAGGGAAGCCGTACCTGGCCCTTAAGTTCGCGATGTCCTGGGCAGACATGGTCGACGCAGTCCCTTTGGGGGACTCCTTGGTAACCCTAGAAGGGCCGGCAACCGCCGGCCGGGTTCTAACGGAAGTTTGTCCGCCGGTCGAACGAATCCCGGTGGAGGGACGATCGACTGGTCGTGGCTCTGGTGAATGATTAGAAGATGAGGTGGACCATTGGATGGATTGGGATTCGGAAGACTGGGAAGAACCCCCCCAAGAACCGGAAATGGAGCAAGAAGGAGAAGAAGCCATGGGAACTAACCTGAGAAGAAAAACGCGAGCCAAAACAGATCACGGAGAAAATGAATGAAAGACAGAAGCGCTGGCGGACTCAAAAGGGGGCAATGGCGGAAAAATGGGGAAGATAGGAAGATAAGGGCAATCTACCATTATGGCGCCATTTCGAAACATCCCCTCACCGTCCGATCCAACCACGCGTCCGTCTTCAGTTGGGAGATGTTTCGAAGACCTGCCAATATGATAAGCTCGAAAAGACCGGTAAAAGGGGGAGTCAACCTAATCACAATGATTCCGTCCGCCTTTTCGTAATGTTGCCCGAGGTAAATCCTCCCTAATCCCAACAAAGGCAAAATAATGATGCGGAAACCGGCCACCTAGAGGATATTCGCACCCCTTTCGCGGATAAATAGACGCTTACCCATCTCAGGGGCGGGGGGGCACCTGATACGGCTGGCCGTTTCCCCTGGAGTATTATTATCTTCTGCACAATTTTCGAAAGCAATGATGTGACAGCAAAACCCAAAGCCACCAGCATCGGTCTTCGGAACCGGCCTCCAGTGTCGGCCTCTTAAGCCAGACAGCCAGCGTCGGCCTCTTGAGCCAGACAGCCAGCGTCGGCCCCTTGAACCAGACAGCCAGCATCGGCCACCAGCGCCGGCCCCCGGCGTCGGCCTCCAGCGTCGGCCTATTGAGCCAGACAGCCAGTGTCGGCCACCAGCGCCGGCCCCCGGCGTCGGCCTCCAGCGTCAGCCCCCAGTGTCAGCCATCAGCAGTGGCCTCCAACATTGGCCACAGGTGTCGGCCTTAATAATAAATCCCAGTACTGAAGCTTTAGTTCCGGCATCCGGCATTGCCACCCAGCGTCGGCCCCCAGTACGAGGATTAGTCTTAGGCAACTGACCCCGCGATCTAAGGACTACTGCCGGATAGCTCGGGCGTGTCAGCCTGATCAGCAGTTACCGCTATAAGCGGCCCTTATCCAGCAACAGTCCAACAACCTACCGTTCGATGAAACATCACAACGGAACGGTTCCGACGGTTTCAACATACCAAGATACGGATCCCCAACAGGTATTAAAGGGAAGAACCGAGCTCCATGCGGGGGGACTCTCTTTTTTTCTCTCAAAAAATAAAACTTGCTTGACAATAGTTCTACAAAGATCATATCCCTGTTCGACGACTCACTAACTTGGGCGTCGGAGGGTCCCCGCCGGAACCACCAGTCCGGAACTTTTTGCAGGCCCTTGGAGGAAGACGACGGCCCTTCTACGCACCCAGTGATTCCAGCCTGCCCGACGTTCACCATACTTGAGTCGGCCGCAACAATTATCATATTAAATGACATCTCCAAGTGTTCCAATTTAATTATGCCGCGGGGAGTAAACAATTCATAACGGCCTCACGAAATACAACAAGAAAACCACCACTTTATCCAGGTATTAGCTTGATAATATATTAATCTACAATCATTAGAGGCACATAAATACTAGCCTGCCACCTAGCATATATATATAAAATACGTACTCATCCTAACACCAGTCCTTGCTAATCCCAGGAAACAGCTCACGTATTCATCCTAACCTCAATCATCGCTTGAACTGGTCCAATCAAAGGACAGAGTCCCTGTTTGTGGCTTGGAAAGGCGATTGTTAATAAAGTATAAATATTTAAATATAGTTAATAAAAAAATTAATTGTTAAAATAAAAATACTTTTAATTAAAGTTTACTCAATAAATTTATAAAAAATTAAAGAAAAAATAATTTATTTTTTATAAGTTGAAATAAATTAGATTTGGATTGGATAAAAAAATACATGATCTGAAAATGATACGAAATTGGATTGACTATAGTTTTTAAATCCAGTCCAACTCATGTGTCTCTAAATATAGATTGGGTTGGGCCAAATCAGATCAGAGCCAAGTCGAGTTATGCATTTATTTAAAGCATTTGCAATCCTATTCTAGCATCCTTAAATAATTCACTTTTAATTTGCTTTCTGCTCCAATGTTCATCTCTTCCAAATCCACTCTTGACATCAAGTTTGGATGGAAAAAACCTACACCACTGCTTCTGCTCCTGCCTTAATAATGGAGATTCTATGCCTATCGTGTTGATAGGGATAGGAGCAAAATTTTTTTTCATCTCTACCAATGGAAGGAAATGTGGTGGATCAAAATAAGTTTTCCTTATGAAAATATTATTATAATATTAAATATTATATAATTAAAATATTTAAGCAATCATATACTTAAAGAGAGAGAGAAAAAATAAGTATATGAATTAGATTGTTAACAATACAATTTAGATTGAGGTATAGTAAAGAAAAAATATTATTGAAAATATATATGTGTGTGAAAAATGTAAGAGAAAAGAGTTGTAAAAGATTGCAGAAGATAAGGGCTCTTTGGTGGTAAAGTGGAAGCTAAATATTTTCAACCAACCTAATTATTATTAAACTTTAATTTCAAGATTATTATTTTTTAATTATAAATTAAAAATAAGATAATAAAGCATATGTATTAGATTAAATTATTTTTAAATTTAAAAAAAAAGAGAAGATCGAATATAAGATAAGATTTATAGAAATGGAAATCATGCTAGGAGCTAAGATAATTTTAATAACATTAATAGACCTTGAGGGAAAAAAAAAAGGAGAAAAGGAAGAGAAGAACAAATGTCCAGAAGATTGTTGGCTTATGGGGGCTAGCGTCTCCCTTAGGGATTCGCTGTCATGGGCTTATGGGGGCCCACATATGACATCGGTGCTTGACAGCCCAACCAACCGGTGCGTGTCACGTGTACGCATTGCAAAGCCCCTCATGTCCGCCCGCCACTTAGCGTGAGGCTCTGCGCTGCCATTGTGAACTGTAGGGGGTGCCTTGCAGGAATCAGCCTTGGGGCTTAAGGAAATAAAGTACTGTATTTACAGACAGCTATAGCTTTTGGTAAGATGGTAAGGGGCTTGATCCTAAAACCTGGTATCAGAGCTAGTGCTCATTTGATTTGATCTAACGATCAAGAGTCAAAGATCCACATGGCAACTCAAGCTGGGCATCTTTTTCCGAAGGCCAATCTACTAATAGACCACCCTTGTTTAATGGTTCAAACTATGGTTATTGGAAGGCTAGAATGAAAATTTTCATTCAAGCACTTGACTATGATCTATGGAGCATTATAGTCAATGGACCACACACATCCACCGCTAGAGTTAATGGCATGGAGATTCCTAAACCGGAAACAGAATGGGATGAACATGATAAAAAATTGGCACAACTTAATGCCAAAGCAATGAATATTTTATACTGCTCATTAGATGCAAATGAATTCAATCGTATATCTATTTGCATTTCTGCTAAGGAAATCTGAGATAGACTTGAGGTTACCCATGAGGGAACAAATCAAGTCAAGGAATCCAAGATTAACATGCTAGTTCATAAGTATGAATTATTTAAAATGGATGCATGTGAATCTATTGCTGATATGTTTACAAGATTTACTGATATAGTTAATGGTTTAAAAAGTCTTGGTAAATCTTATGATAATTCTGATCTTGTGAGAAAGGTTTTGCGTTCCTTGCCTAGGACTTGGGAAGCTAAAGTAACTGCAATACAAGAGGCAAAGGATCTAAGTATCCTACCCCTAGAAGAATTATTGGGATCCTTGATGACTCATGAGCTTCAAATTAAGCAACATGTTGATGATGATGAGTCAAAGAAGAAGAGGACTATGGCTCTTAAGATTTCTGAATATATGGAAGAGCCTCATGAATCTGAAGATGAAAGTGATGATGAGGACATGGCACTCATCACAAGAAATTTAAAAAATTCATGAAGAAGAAGAAGTTTGAAAAGAAAAAGCCCTTTGCAAGAAAAGATGAGGATAAGGGCAAAGAAAAAGAAGTTACTTGTTTTGAATGTAAAAAGCCGGTCATTTTAAATCTGAATGCCCTCAACTAAAGAAAAGCACCCGAAAATTCAAAAGAAGGCAATGATGGCCACATGGAGTGATTCGGAAAGCTCAAGTTCCGAAGAGAAAGGAAAGAGTGAAATGGTCAATCTATACTTCATGAAGGACAATGATGAGGTAAGTCTGAGTTTTCTTGATGACTTTACTTTCGATGAATTGTATAGTGCTTTTTATGAATTAATGGATGATTTTGTGAACTTAAGTTTAAAAAACAAAGATTTAAAAAATTAAATGCAAAAACTATCCTTAGAAAATGAAAAGCATGTTGTAGATAAAGAACTTTTGATAAAGAAAATGAAAGTTTGAAAAATGAAGTTGATAGACTTAAACCTATAGTTGATAAATTTACTCTAAGCTCTATCAAACTTAATATGATTTTGGATAATCAAAAAGCTTTTTGATAAAGCTGGATTAGGATATAATCCACTTAAAAAGCAAAAATCTTTGAAGAATATTTTTATACATGCTGAAAAATTATCAAATATTACTTGTTTTAAATGTGAAACAAAGGACATAAATCTTATATGTGTAAATCTCCACATAATAAGAGAAAGATGATTTGGGTTCCCAAAGGAACAATATTTAATGCATCTAACCATGAAGGACCCAAGAAGGCTTGGGTACCTAAAATTAAGACATGAATGTTTTGCAGAGTGTCTTGCAGCCATCAGACTGAAAAGAAAATGGTACCTGGATAGTGGTTGCTCAAGACACATGACGGGTGACAAAGATCAATTCATCACCCTTGAATCAAAAAGAGGTGGAGTAGTTACTTTTGGTGATAATGGTCAATGCCATATCATGGGTATTGGTAAGATTCAAATTACTACATCTACTCATATTGATAATGTTTATATGTCGATGGACTTAAACATAATTTGATAAGTATTAGCCAACTATGTGACAAAGGTTTCAAAGTTTCCTTTGAAGCTTATGTTTGCACTGTTACTAATCCCATTGATAACAGCATTATTCTTGTTGGTAAACGTTATGGCAATGTGTACTTAATTGATTTGAGTAATTTATCTCCAAGTAATCATTGCTTAGTTGCTAATAATGCTAAGATGAATGAGATTGGTTGGCTATGGCACCATAGATTAGGTCATGCAAGCACACACCTAATTTCCAAACTATTGAAAATGGATCTAGTTAAAGGTATTCCTAGCTTAAATTTTGAAAATAATCGAATATGTGATGCATGTCAATTTGGAAAACAAACAAAACCTCTTTCAAATCTAAGAATGTTATTTCAACTACTAGGCCACTAGAGCTACTACACATGGACCTTTTTGGACCTACTAGAACCATAAGTCTAGGAGGAAAGAAATATGGTCTGGTGATAGTAGATGATTACTCTAGATTCACTTGGGTAATGTTTTTGGCTCACAAAGATGAGACTTTCTCAATCCTGAAATTCGTTAAGAAAGTCACTAATGAGAAAAACACTACCATAGTGTCTATTAGAAGTGATCATGGAACTGAATTTGAAAATCACTTATTTGAAAATTCTGTTTTGAAAAAGGCATACATCATAACTTTTCAGCACCTAGAACACCGCAACAAAATGGAGTTGTAGAAAAAAAGAATAGGACTTTAGAAGACATGGCCCGTACCATGCTATGTAATAGCCAACTTCCAAAATATTTTGGGCGGAAGCTATAAACACAGCATGTTACATCCTAAATAGAGCCCTAATTAGACCTATCCTTAAGAAGACTCCCTATGAACTATGGCATAATAGGAAACCAAATTTAGGTTATTTTCATGCATTTGGTTGTAAATGTTTTATTCATAACAATGGTAAGGATAATCTTGGGAAGTTTGATGCAAAGTCTGATGAAGGTATTTTCCTAGGATATTCTTCATCTAGCAAGGCATATAGAGTATTTAATAAGAGAAGCTTAATTGTAGAAGAATCCATTCATATAGTGTTTGATGAGTCTTTAGCATCAAGTTCAGATAAAATTGATGATGAGGAAGATACATCTTTGATTGAAAGAGGTATTGAAAAATTAAATGTATCTTCAGATCAAGAACCTGAAGCTAAGGATAATGACTCACCTAAGGATGATGGTATTGATACTGCTCATAATGATAAAGATCTACCTAGAGATTGGAGATATGCTTATGGTCATCCTAAGGACCTAATCATAGGTGATCCATCTCAAGGTGTAAGGACTAGATCATCAATGAGAAATATCAATATTCATCTTGCATTTGTATCTCATATAGAACCTAAAACTATAGAGGAAGCTGAGAAAGATAGTTATTGGATGTTAGCAATGCAGGAAGAGTTAAACCAATTCACTAGGAACCAAGTTTGGACCCTAGTAGATAGACCTAAAAACCACCCTATAATAGGATCTAAATGGGTTTTTAGAAATAAATTGGATGAAAATGGATTGGTAATTAGAAATAAGGCTAGATTAGTTGCAAAAAGATATAATCAAGAAGAATGTATAGATTTTGATGAAACCTTTGCACCTGTTGCTAGATTAGAAGCCATTAGGCTACTACTTGCATTTGCATGTCATATGAATTTCAACTTATTTCAAATGGATGTTAAAAGTGCATTTCTAAATGGTTTTATAAATGAGGAAGTTTATGTTGAACAACCTCCTGGTTTTGAAGATCATGAATTTTCAAACCACGTCTTCAAACTACACAAAGCACTTTATGGTTTAAAGCAAGCACCTAGAGCTTGGTATGATAGATTAAGTAAATTTTTAATTGAAAATGATTTTTCTAGAGGAAATGTTGATAAAACCTTATTTTTAAAAAGAAAAGAAAAGGATTTATTAATTGTTCAAATTTACGTTGATGACATTATATTTGGTGCTACTAACAATCTCCTTTGTCAAGAATTTGCTAAGTTAATGCAGGGAGAATTCGAGATGAGCATGATGGAGAACTAAACTTCTTCCTTGGACTTCAAATCAAACAAGAGAAAGCAGGATTTTCATTAACCAAACAAAGTACACAAAGGAAATACTCAAGAAGTTTGGTATGGAATCTGCTAAACCTCTTGGTACGCCAATGAGTCCCTCATGCAAGCTGGACAAGGATGAAGAAGGTAAGAATGTAGATCAGAAGCATTACCGAGGTATGATCGGATCACTTCTTTACCTAACGGCAAGTAGGCCAGATATCATGTTTTCTGTTTGCTTATGTGCAAGATATCAATCTAATCCTAAGGAATCACATTATTTGATGTTAAAAGAATCTTTAGATACTTAAATGGAACTAAAAATGTAGGATTATGGTATTCTAGAGACTCAACCTTAAAATTGATTGCTTATTCTGATTCTGACTATGCTGGTTGTAAATTAGATAGAAAGAGTACAAGTGGGGCATGCCAACTTTTAGGAAGTAACTTAATCTCATGGTTTAGCAAGAAGCAAAATTCGGTTGCATTACCACTACTGAGGCAGAGTATGTTGCAGCTGGAAGTTGCTGTGCTCAAATCCTTTGGATTAAGCGACAACTTGAAGATTATGGTATCACACTTGATAAAATTCCTATTAAATGTGATAATACTAGTGCCATTAATCTAACTAAGAATCCAATTCAACATTCAAGAACTAAACACATAGAAATTAGATATCACTTTATTAGAGAACATGTAACTAACAAAGATGTTTGTCTTGAATATGTTAATACTAATGATCAATTAGCTGATATTTTTACCAAACCTTTGAGTGAGGAAAGATTTTGTTATCTTAGAGGAGAATTAGGAGTTTGTGATCCTTTAGAATGATTTTCTGAAACTCTTAAGGACAACAACTATCTAGACTTCATTAATTTCTTGAAAATCCTCTATGTCCAATAAGGAAATTTATCTAGAAATTTGATTCATTGTTCCCCAATTGTTAAGGAACACTTATCTAGAGTTTGATGATTAATTTGATTAGTTTCAGATCCTTGAAATTTGAATTTTTCACTGAAACTGTTGTGGAGTCGACACCTGCAGTTTGTGGAGTCGACACCTTCATATTTGATGTTCTGTCTGGGCAATTAGAGCCGACTCTGGCTTCTGTAGAGCCGACTCTAATTCGGCGCTGACAGATTTTCTGGTTCGAGCGACACCTCGTTTTCGGGAGTCGACTCTAAGTGGAACTAGGTCAAAATAAAAAAGGCGGAGTCGACCCCAAACAAAACCTATCGTCTCCTAAACCCCTCCAAACCGTTCCAAACCGATTTCAATCCCTCCAAATCCCTCAAATCTCTCAATAACTCATTCCAATCGAATCCCATGGCTCCTAAAAGGCGTGCGATTGTTGGAGGTTCGGCCGTTCCCATGAGAAAAAGGACGATTAGGAGGCAAGCGATGTCGTCTTCTTCATCTGCCACTCAAGATGACTCTCCACCCTCACCATCTTCTCCACAGGTAGACTAATTAGCGGGTAAGGCCATTACTACCAGAAGAAAAGTAGATTTTGACTTTTTTGCTTCGGAGGGCTTCGCTATTGGACGTTTGTTGAAGGAAATAGGATGGGAGAAAGTCTGTTCTTTGGATGTCCCTACATACCCTGCCCTTGTGAGAGAATTTTACAATGATTTATGTAGAGGAGAGGGAGGCTTAGTGAGTTTTGTAAGAGGAACTAAAGTGATTATCACGGCTGAAACTCTTGGAAATCTATTGGAGATGCCTACTATTGGTTTAGTTGAATATCAACATGATGATAGAGGAGGCGCCCTATCTAGGATGTTAGGGAGAGAAGTTTCTGAGTTTGAAGAAATCATGGCCAATCAACTTAATTTGGAACTCAGGTTACTTCACAATATTTGTGGAAGAATTTTATTTCCTAAAATCGAAAGGTTTGAGTATGTCTCGGAGCGAGACATCTTGTTGATGGACTGTATTCTCACTGGAAGACCTGTTAATCTTGCCGGTATGATGATTGGTTATATGGCAGAAGCAGCAACTAAGAAAAGATCAACACTGCCGTATGGTATGATACTAACCTTAGTCTTTAGAAGCCAAGGTGTGCTAATAATGGATAATGAGCCACTAAGAAAATTAAGGCATACTGATTACTATAGTGTCTCTACAATTCACCGCATGGGCTTCAGAAAAGAGAATGAAAATTGGATAAAAAGAGGACAAGAGACAGAGCTGAAGATGCTAGAGTTGAGGAGGTCAGAGGAGAGGATATTCCTGCTGGACCATCTACTGCTGGACCATCTACTGCTGGACCAAGCACTCACCCTCCACATCAGTCAGCTTTGGCATCTGAAAGATTTTCTGAGGAGCAAATAGGTCAGCTCAGAGCTTTACTGGCTGAGTATGATAGTCAAAGGACAAATGATATGTGTCAATTGAGAGAGGAGTTCAATCAGTTGAAGGAAGAGATCAATTCAAGGCTTGACATGATTTCTTTTTCCATTGGCAACTCGGTAGAATCCTTTAGCGCTGATCTTCATAAGATGTTTGAAAGGATGGAAGGCATTACAGACGGTTCTAGAACTTATCTTCATGCTACCAGTCAACTAAAGAAAGATATCAACCTCGCCGTTTCTCAAATTGAAGCTTGTCTTGAAAGTTTTAAGAAGACTCAAAAAGATGATATATGGAAATGATTGGACATTTGAAGAAAATTGTGTATAAGCATGTTTGATTTTGATATCCTGTCATGTAATGAATCTTGCATTGGAATACAATTACACTTTTATTGCAAATTTATCTATGATTGATTGATTGAATTTCAATGAATGAGTTTACTATCTCTATGATTAATTGAACCAACAACCTTGCTCTGATAATTCACCTTATTGCTGATAACAAAAAAGGGGGAGAGAAAATTGTATATGCATAAAAGAAATAAGAATGAAAGAATATAAGGAGTATAAGATTTCAATCTTTTGGCATATCAAAAAGGGGGAGAAAAATTTTGAGATTTATAAATTCTAATCAATTTGTATCAATCGATTTTAGTTTATTTACATAGGGGGAGTTATTTAATGCAGGGGGAGCTTAATAATTTCCTACGTAAAGTTAAATCATCTTGATTGATGTTTATAATAGGACTCATGTATCTTTTTTGATTAATTTTGAAAATTGGCATCAAATTCTCTGTTAGGAAGTTTTAAAGCTTTAACAATGTCTATAATTCTTAATTCAAATGAATTTTTGATGCATATACTCAAAGTTTTTGTCATCATCAAAAAGGGGGAGATTGTTGACCCAATTGAGGATTTTGATGATTAACAAAACTATTTGAGTATAATATTTGAAGTTACTAATGATTTTGATTAAGTTTTTCAGCTTATAAGTCGATTTGATAATCAAAATCAAGAGTCAAATCAAGTTCTGGTTCGAATCTAATGTCAAGGTAAGTTTGCAGACATTAGAGTCGACACATGGAATCGCAGAGTCGACTCCGGAAATCGGCACGGACTTAGAGTCGACTCCAGGACTGTTAGAGCCGACTCCAACAGAAAAGACAGAACGATGGTTTTTCAGGCCACGACTTAGAGTCGACTCCCGGACTGTTAGAGTTGACTCCAGAAGATTTTTGTGTCGACCCCAGAAAAGTCAGAGATGACTCCAGTTCAAGCGGGTTAAAGATTTTCGAGTTAGAGCCGACTCCAGAAAAGTTAGAGCTGACTCCAGAATGTCAGACGCGACTCCAGAACTGTCAGAACGACTCTAAACCTTATCTTTATCTTTTTTAATCCCAATGGCTATTACTATTTTTGGTTCTAAACCTTCTTACACTTGTTTTAACGGATAGTTTTAAACTATTTATGGATTAAACTGATCTATAAGAAGAGGATTTGCTGCATCCGAAAATGATATAGAAAAAGAGAGACAAAAAGAAAAGAATAGAGAGAAATCTGTGAAATCCATCAGAAAATCAAAAGAGAAAAGAGGAAAAACTCGAAAGGAAAGATCATATTGATTCCCAAAAGAAAAGAGAGAGATTCCAAGCTTTTGTTGTTTATTTCGAAGAAATCTCAAGGGAAGAAGGAAGCCCTAGTTTTCTGATCTTCTGAGTCTCAAGAGCACCTTGAAGGAAGATCCACTCAAAGGAAGAGAAGGAAGAAGCCACCAAGATCTGCAAATCAGGCTTTGATTCCTATCTTTTTATTTCTGTTTCATTATTGTATATTTGCTCATAGGAGGAGCTGTTTATCTTGTAAAACAAATATTGTTTGCTGGGTCAATCTGGTGATTGATTCAGTTGAGGCTGTTAGCCTTGTGCAAGCATTAGCTTGTGGTGTTAGGTTTTGTGCTGGTGAGCCTTGAAAACCAGCTGGGTTCGTTGTGCACCCGGAAAAACAATAAGTTCGAGTTGTGAGCTTACAAAACAACTCTGCTGTAATCAGATTGATTATAGTGTGGACCCAAGAGGTACTTGGGAGTGGACGTAGGTGTAGGTACACCGAACTACTATAAAATCTTCTGTGTTTGTCGTGATTGTCTCTTTATCTTTAACTCTCTATTTATGCATATTCTGTTTTAATTTGTGTGAATCTAAGTTTTTATTTCGCTGGGATTATTTTCAAAAGAGTTTAATTTTTGAAAAATCCAATTCACCCCCCCGCTCTTGGGTTGCTATCTGGACCAACATATGTGCTAGGAGTCGAGATTTTAAAAATTAATAGCCTAAAAAAATAATATGAATTAAGATAAAAAATTAATAATTAAAATAGAAATCATGCAAAGAGCTGAGATTAAAATTAAATTAATTAAATTTTCTACTATAGGTATGGTGAAAATTTTGGATAAAAAAAGAAAAGAATAATTTTAGCATAATTGGATAAGAGTCAAATTATCCTAAAAATTTTGCTCTTTCAAATCAGGCATGGTGCTCTCTAGGCCGCTAAAGAATGATATGTCCAAAGCACTAAATTTTTGATTTGAACTTATTATAATAAATAATAAATTTTTATTACCAAATGGAAGCTGAGAGAACTTCTCTCGGCCTTGGCCATCAAAGCTGGACAAAAAATGTAAAAAAAAATTTTGATAAAAGAGAAAAAAATAGACAAAGAGATGTCAAGAGAAAAAGAATGGGTGATCTACCATTTATATATAAAGGTGGAGTGGGAGCGAAAAAAATTAAGCATTAAATTTACTTAACACATAGTATCAAAAAAAAAAAAAATCTTAAATACAGCATAAACATCAAGGAGCCCTTTTTGAAACCAATGTTTGACATCACTTTTACATCGGTGTGAAAGGTAAAGTTTTTTATAAAAATAGGATTAAAATAAAAAGCATCATTTTAAATGATGCTTTTCATATCCACGATTTCAAATGGAGCTTTTAAGAACCATCGCTTCAAATAACTCTATTAAGAAGCATTATTATTTCACGTTAAAATCTCTTTTTACACAAAAGTAAAAAGTGGGAAGGTCTTCTTAAAAGCACAAATTGAAATAGTACCTTTAAGAAGCGTCACTTGAAATGATACTTTTTGATTGCTATTGTGAACCTAAAATGGTATTTTTTATTTTAATTTTTTTTATAAAATTTTTATTTTTCACATCAATATTATAAAATCGGTGTCG
The DNA here is from genome assembly GCA_900491605.1 of Calamus simplicifolius. Taxonomy (NCBI): domain Eukaryota; kingdom Viridiplantae; phylum Streptophyta; class Magnoliopsida; order Arecales; family Arecaceae; genus Calamus; species Calamus simplicifolius. The sequence continues at coordinate 2,413,765 of UESW01004160.1, forward strand.
TTTAACATCGATTTGAAAAAAGGCTTAACATCAAAAGACCATTGGTAAGTGATACCAGCGGCCACCGCTAGTGGCGGGGCTTTTGGCACGTGAGAAGCTAATGGAAACCATGCATGTTACATCATTTTTTTTTCAAATTAAATGATGGAGCGACTGTTAGTGGCGTATTCTTGGCATTTGAGAAGTTAGTAAAAGTCACTGTTTTGCACCAATTTTTTTTTCTCATTCCATGAGTTTGGCTATGATATGGGAAAAAGTCTTTGTACACCATTTTACTGCAATCATGCTACATCGAATATGATGATTTGATCATGGGCAAATTCACACCAAAAGGTTTGCTCATGAGTTTTACATGATTGATATATAAATTTGTGCATGAGCAAATCATTATGTTGTATTGAAAGTATATTGAAAGTGATATACAAAGATTTTTTTTATAATAAAATAAAACTAGATAAAAATCAAGTGACGACAATGGCTGTAGTAGCGGGGTTTTGGCACGTGGGAAGTTAGTAAAAGTCATGATGCATCATGTGTGTGTGTGTTTTTTTTTTTTTCTTCATTCCTTGAGTTTGGTTTTAAAGAGCGACAAAAAACGATGGGAAGGCACCTCCTTTTACATAGTCGCGAGCTTGAAAATGAAAAAAAAAAATCAAAAAAGCAGAATATATATATATATATAATATATTAATATTAATTTAATTACATTTGAATATAATTAAATTTGTTATTTAATTATTTTTTAAATTATATATATATATTTTATTTTTTATTTTAGAATTCATATGAATTCTAAAGCTACATTATTTTTTTATTTTTAAAATTTATGAATTATGTAAATTTAAAAAAAAAATAATTAATTTTAATTATATAATATTATATATGTGTATATAAAAGAAAGAAAGAAAGCAAGCGGCATCTATTTGAGAGAGATATGTATTATGGGAAAAATAATTAATAAAGCAAGCAGCAGCATGAAACACCATGAAAGCACGAAAGTTTTTCTTGAAGCAACGAAGCATTGATTTCATCGATTTCTCTTGGCTCAGTTTTTCACAGCATTTGCTTCCTTTTAAAAAATATAGTGAAGAAGCTCTGATCATCGGCCATTCAGCCTTCCCTGTCGCCTGAGAGGAAAACACGTGCATTAAATGAAGGTCTTTCCACACGTAAGGGTAAGGCAGAGGGGAGTTTAAAAAAAGGAAAAAAAAAAAGAAAAATGCAGCTAACTCGTGGCAATTTAAAGAAAAGGACGCTGTAGACCTTCTCTCGGATTGAGGGTCGGTCGGGATGGGAACGGCATCCGGATGAGAAATAATCTAATTCAGTGGGGATGGGATGATAAAAAAGATTAGCCCACGGATTGGACGGGGGCCAAGGGTTATTTTCCTCGGTGTCCAGCCGGCCCCTCACCCCTAGGGGAAAACCGGAAACGTGCCTCACGCCCTCCGCCTCCGAGTGAGGCGCTTTAAAACACCGACACGCACCGCGGCTCTCGCATCCCCCTCCCGTTCTCGTAATTATACACACAGCACTCGATTGAAAATTGCCACCATGTCCATCCACTACGACCGCACAGCTGCGATCAAAGCGTTCGACGAGACGAAAGCTGGCGTGAAGGGCCTCGTTGACGCCGGCATCACCAAGATCCCTCCCTTCTTCGTCCAACCTCCCGAACTCTTGGACGGCATCAACCCCCCCAACGGCGACAGCGCTACCGCTCGCTTCCAAATCCCCGTCATCGACCTCCGCGGCGCCGAGTCCGACAGAGCCCGGCGAGCGGAGGTGGTGGGCGAGGTGAGGCGGGCGTCCGAGATGGTGGGGTTCTTCCAGGTGGTCAACCACGGCATCCCTGCGGCGGTGCTCGACGGGATGCTTGCGGGGGTGCGGAAATTAACGAGGGGCCGACCGAGATGAAGAGAGAATTCTACAGCAGAGACTCGGCGAGGAAGGTGCGGTTCTTAAGTAATTTGGACCTGTACCAGGCACCGGCGGCTAATTGGAGGGACACTGTCACGCCCCAGACCCAAATATTGGGCTAGGGTGACAATCCATCGCGAGACAATAATTATGAAAACCAACCATAATACAAATGATAATTATAAGTTTTGGGTATCAAACCCTACATCCAAGTCTTGGGCTACAACAAGCTCTACATACAAACATAATAGGATTACACCAATGCAATGGTTCTTATTTTATTTATTAGAAACTCCATCAACTCCGAATATCCATCATCAACCCTGAGCTCTGAAAAACATTATGAAGGTTTAATGAGTTTACACTCAATAAGTAAGCCTATTATACAATCATATTATACTTGAATTATATTTAACATGTCATCAACATATGCATCTTGTTAACTTAACATAAATTGAACATTCAATAAGCATCAGGATATGCATTCTAGCAAACTCACTGTTTATGTAATTATAGATTTTCTATGTATCCCACGGCCCTGCAATACCTCAATCAGAGCACATCCTCCAGACGTGTGGCCATAAAAATCAACAGAACACATTGTACGATGTGTTGGGCCATACCATAACAGAACATACTCTACGATGTATGTGGCCATATGAAAATCAAACAGAATACATTGTAAGACATGTGGGGCCATACCATAACAGAACACACTCTACGGTGTGTGTGACCATATCATAACAGAACACGTCTATAATGTGTGGGGCCATATCATAACAGAATACATCTCCAGTGTGTGTGGCCAAATAAAATCAACAGAACACATCTACAATGTGTGGGGCTATAGTAAAGGAGAACCGCGACGACACATATAAATCTATTTAACATTTTCATCACAATTGCATCATGCATCTGTATCTCACATTATCTCACAGTGGTTTGCACAGTACTAGGAAATGCATATAATCACCTCAATATAAACATATCGTACAGGCAGTCACATTTCTGGCATATACATCAATAAATCATTCTTACAATATTACCAATCACTATAATCATATAATTGTTCATTTGTAATCCACAGTTCCATGCTACTAGACAATTCAGATAATTTCTAAACAAACCCACTGTTTATGTAATTATTATTTTTGTATGTGTCCCACGGCCCTACAAATTAATCAGAACACATCCTCTAGATGTGTGAGGCCATACATACTCAAATAGAACACACCCTACAGATGTGTGAGGCCAAATGAAAACCGCGGCGACACATACTAGTCTATCGCAATGTTATCACCA